>CM060966.1:37113486-37418486 GCA_030765045.1 Tenodera sinensis | reverse complement strand
TGAGTTTGGGCCCAGTTTGGACAAGTAGCCCCTTCACAAGGGGAGAGGAACTACACAACGTCATCCAGCGCAAGCATCCGCGCCATTTGTCCGTTCCCCATGCACCATGATCCTAAAAGCACACTCCAAATATGACAAGGAAATGGAATGACGAGAAATACGGAAAGAAAATTGTGGCATGAAAGTAAGCACGACAGTATTCGCCTAAGCGACAGGAAAAATCCAATTCAGAGTGCGCGGTTGACAGGGATCAAATCAGCGAGCCCCGAATGCTAGTCGCACACGTTACCGCAGCATCACCTCACTCGGTTCGTGGCCTGTTTAGGTATTACTTCTTGAATTCACAAGCAGACAACTCGTGTTGCTTTTTAGCACCACGTGCAATTCACGCTGATCATAAATAAATCAAAACATTTCATGAAGTGCGTCTGTCGAGCGGTCAGCATTCCTGTTTCTCAAATATCAGGGTTCGATTCCCTCCCGAGGCGCCGAATCCTTTATTTACAATCTTTACCTATCCACCACAGAGTCTGTACGTAAGTTTTTCGGCGTGAATGTGAACGTATTTAAATTAGTATTCATTGAAACCCGGTCGTTTGTTTAGCACGGTGGTAGCGTTGCTACTTACCAAGCGGGAGACCTGGGTTCGATTCCCGGTTTCAGCGTGAGAATTTTCTCCCCTTGGAAGACCTGGTCCGGGATGCACTCAGCCTCGTTAGGTCCCTGAGAGGCCAACCGAGGAACTACTTGATTATAACGTAGCGATCCTTGTTTATGAAAACCGATAACCGACCGTGACCACATTCCACCTCCAATACTGCATCCCAGTCATGACGCCTGTGTTGGACAGAAGTGAAGGAAGCAGCGATGGGATCGGTAGCCCTAGGGCTCGATCAGGCCCTTGCGCTTTTGAGTTTTGTTATTCATTAAAACCCACAGTTAAAGAAGCTATATTCCACTAGTTTAAGTCAAAAACCCCAATATAGTCATACAGTTGTGGTTTATACAAAAGAAACAGATAAAAAGAATTAACAGAACAATATCCTTGATACAGTAATACTTTGTTTCTATTCTTATGTTGTTTGTATCTTCGATAAAGACAATTTTGTTTTCTTAAACAATAGTTGTATCTAGAGTTTCGCTCTACCAAAACTACGGTTCGGTAGTAGTAAATAAATGACGTAGTAAATGGTAGGATTGCCATTAGCATTGGTAAGGAAAGAAACATAATACAAAATACAACGAAGTAAGAAATTCATTGAGAAATACAAACATAATAATCACCAAAAACTGTGATGCTGGGTTTGTAATCAAAATAACCATTGTTCTTTTCGGTTGAAAATTACCTTACTTGCGATCACTATCAGTGTCTTCGGTACGATCTGGGGCCCTAATGACCTAGCTGTCGACGGGCCCTTAAACAATACTCACTCACTCACTGGATATGATCTGCAGTATACTTAGAGGAGTTTCTAGATGTTCTTAAAGGCATTAATGATCTTTATATACCCCCTCCCAGTTTCGAGAAGGCTCAAGGTTGAACAGTTCCAGTTTTTATAGGAATCTAGTAAAACATGATCAAAAACGTAAACAAAGCGATCAGTATGTGGTAACGCCCGTCACGTACGGGTGATGCGGGTAGATAAACTGACCAATTCTACTAGGAAAACTACCATAATGTACACTTACTTATGCTAGCCTACGGTAGTTTTATAACTCTAGTTGGATCATTGTATGCCATTTTGACAACGATGGAGTTAAGATTTGTAACAAGAAATTTTGAATTAGCAGTCAATGACTATCATTAAATGATTCGCAAATTGAGTTTAGTGCACTTAATATTTTGTTTTTCCTTTGGCCTTTAGTTATCATGGAGCATTTAGCATAGAGATGTCATATTTTTTGCTTGATGAGTATAGTATTTTAGCTGGCTAGATCTTATAATTGATATAATTATATTAATTATATTAATGGAGCTTATAGTTGGTTATACTAGAAGCCCGAGAGATAAGTACTTACAGCACTGTAAGTCACCATTAAGGTATGTTATCTCAGAGTAAATTGAGATCTCCTTGTGGGTTTACCGGGAATAATGCGTGTCAGTTGGAGAATTTAATGTCATATCGGCACGTTGGCCATGATAGCTTAGTGGTTAGAGCAGCTGGACGGTATCCGGTAGATCCGTGGTTCAAATTCCGGTCATGGCATTCAATTTTTCAGTCGCACTCTACCCTTTCCAATTACATCCTACACACGGCTAGTGAGGTAAAACATTAATTACATTAATATAATTACCTTTGTTATAATTAATAAAGATAATGATATTATTGTACTTCCAGTATTACCTAATAATGGTATTAATAAAGGACATGCAATTATATTGGTGGTGAATGAACTAAGGGCTTGAAAATGTACTCAAATGGATCCGGGCTCCACAAGCTTATTGTTGTTCGAGATTCTAGCTCGGAACCACGTTAACCGCGATGGGAAATGCTTCCCATGCATCATTCAGAGAGATACGGGCTCTATACACATACCTGGAAAAGGCAGAATCTTAAGGGGTATGGATAGGGTTTAAAAAAAGAAAAGGCACCTCTGCCCACCACAGGCGTCATGAGTCGGACGCAGTGCTGGAGGTGGGACGTGTTCAGGGCCCCGTCGGTCTGGGTGGCTCAGTTGGCTAGACGCGGTCCTACTGATCCCAAGGTCGCGGTTTCAAACCCGGTCCAGACAGCTGGTTTTAAGTGTGCTCCATGTCAGTAAATTTACTGGCACATAAAAGAACTCCTAAGGGAGGAAATTCCGGTGCACCGGTGATGCTGATGTGATCCCGGTAATTGACAGCGTCGTTAAACAAAAAAAAAACAAAAAAAACAAAAAAAAAAAAAATACTATGTCAGTGCCCGGTCCCGGCTGATTATGGGGTCTTCTCGAGCAAGTTTCAATCAAGTAGTCCCTCAATTGGTCCCTCAGGGACCTACCAAGGCTGAGTGCACCCCGTGCCAGACCTCCCAGCGGGGGAAAGTCCCCTTGCCGGAACCGGGGATCCAACCCGAGTCCACCTCGCCAAAGGTAGGCGCGCCACCATTGTGCTACGTAGGCGGTCCTAAACGTCTTAACCCTTTATAAAATATTTAAGCTTTGGAGTCCCGTGCCCGTTTTTGTTGGAACTTTTGAAATCTGAGTTATTTTGAAGATAACACCGCTCTGCATTTCAAAACTTATTTGTTGTTTTTTTAATCTGAAAGGTGATCCTAAACAGATTTTCTGAGCTGAATTCAAAAATAGTCTGCATTTTCTCCCATCACGTCACGTTTTCAAAATATCCATAAATAATGGAAATTAAATTAAAAATTTGTGAAATGTAAAAATTACATTCAATATGAATTTTCTATGAAAAGCCAGGTCATAATTATAATTTGTTATTTTCCACTAATTAATAATAATTATAAGCACATTCATAACCTCACCTCAATATTGCACTTCAGATTTTCTCCTCTTTGACCTCCTCGCATATTGTTCAGAGCAGCCCCTTTTTAACATCCAACAATAGTTCGCCATCATGTGAACACTTCACTTCCCTTGATACCTCATTTCCAAATGTTTGTATCCTGCTGAAAACTTTCGCACTAAAATCTCCTAAATAATCAGGGAAATAATTTAGATGGGAATGAAGAAGGTGTATTTTAACATTCGTGTTGCGACCAATTGGTTTGCAATTTTGTAGCATCGCTTTCATTATGTTAGCATAATTTGGGTCTTTAAAAATAACATTTCTGAAAGCATTCAAGGCATCCTTCAGCTCTCGACTCACTGTCCATCAGTTTTCGAATTTGTGGGCCAACGAATACCTACAGCAGTTTTAATTTTTTTTTTTTTTTTTTCATTGGGTAATGAAGAAAATGTAACGTAAAGGTATTTAAACTACTCACTTTCCTTATCTAGAGTTTTCACAAGTTGTTTCATTAAACCTAATTTCACATGGAGAGGTGGCAACAATAGGGATCAATAAGAGCTTCACTTTTTTTTTTTTTTTTTTTTTTTTTTTTTTTTTTTTTTTTTTTGCCCTGGTGTTAAATTAGTCCTACGTGGCCACTGTTCCCTTTTCCAGTGTTCTGACTTAGCTCTGCTATAACTTTCAAGTAAGAAACAATGATATTTTGTGAAATCAGCCCGCTGACTGAGTAATAGTACAATAATCTTGAAAGCTCCACAGGCTAGCCATTGATGGTTTCCGCACTGTAGTTTTTCTAACACATTTTCATGTGTCCTTTAAAAGAAAAGAGTTGGCTACAGGAATGGAAGGATGAATGTTTCCATTATGAAGCAAAACACCTTTAAGACTTTTTGAGCAGAATCTATGAAGAACATCTACTCTTTGGAATTATAACTTATGTTATAACATTTGAAGACAGCAGGGGTGTCTTGGCAGTACACCAAATTTTCTTCTTCAGCAAAAATGGGACACGATGCCTGTAGCATAAAAAATATGTGTTGCACTCATATGACTTTCTCTACTCTTGTACTAACAATTCATACAAACTCTTACTCCTATGTCTTCTCCGTGTTAGGATAAAGATTTGTACTAATTATCGTATCGCTTATTTCCTTTTAGGTGCAAGGGGAATATTAGAATATAGTAGGCTTTGTGCGATAGTCAAATGTTTTAAAGCTTTGAGATTCCGTTCTCTTTGCACACTTAACATATAAAAAATGAGCAGCGATGTTCCATTTCATGAAAGTTTTGTTTTCCGAAACTCACACACATAACAAGGAATATCTCCGAAATGGTTCACGCTACAAGAAAATTTATTTGGATATAAATTGTGTATTTTAGCAAGATATACATTATTTGTACAGTAAGATTTGGTCTATCTCTAACGGTTTACCAGTTATGCAAAACTGGTCCAGAGTAAATACGACTACAGGGGCTATACTCAGAAAGTTCAAGAAATACATTTCATTTGTCATAAATGTCTCAAACATATGACATTTTAATCCTTAGTCATTTTCAAGAAAATCAAAATTTTCCAACAATTTTCCATGTAAAGGGTAGTTTAGGGTGGGGTCATTTTCTTCGTGTTGCATCCTTGAAAGGATGCTTAAATGCCAACTTTGGTTTCTAACCAACTTTTCGTTTTTTAGTTTTAGCTGTCTACAGACACACAGACACACAGGCTGACACACACACCTTTTTATAAAAATGATTTTTTTTGGATTCATAGGGTTTCAAAACATATATATCTTGACACCTAATTGTTGGGTGGAATACAATACTTCCCCTACTTACCAGTGGAGAAAGTAATATGTACCCTCAGCCAATACTACCTGTTGTTTTAACCTAGAGCCTAAAAGTTCTGCTGATTCTTTAGGCAAATTTAAATCCCTCACTAAATCGTTAAGCTCACTTTGATTAAAATGTCTATCCTCATGAGAATTGTCTGGTTCATAAGTATTATCCATTAAAGGTTCAGTTTCAGTGTTACAGGATGCAGATGGCAATATATCTGATACTGTAGATAAACATATCCAAGAATAAACATTGCATGTCTTATCGCCATGACAAGTTTTTGTACATACCTTAGGGCGGATAAAGTTAGTAGATTTTAATAAATATAAAAATATATAAATATAAAACATAAATATAGTAATAGTTATATTATTTCACATTTTAAATAATAAAATTGAAATTATAAGCTGTTGAGCCTTTCTAACAAACGATAAGCAAGCTATAATATACATTAGTACGTGCATTACGAAAAATATTCCAAACAAAAAATTTTTAATTGCTAAAAATTCTGACCTGGTACGCCAAAACGAATTTCAGTTTTGCAATCAGTGTGAAAATATGATTCAGAAATATTCATTCACTTTAAAAAAAAATCCATGCGGAACAGTTATTATTTGCTGAAAGGCCATCACAAGCTTTTTCTAAGGAGTAGAACTGCAAATCAGTAAACAACACGGGATGAAGCTACTGATGATTCCTCTGGAATACACATTCGTATAGTGTACCATTGAAGTTATCAACTGCGGTTGTTTCAAATATATTTTTGAACCATACATTCGTTTTTCTCAAAACTATAAAAGTTGTTGTTGTTGGCTAATGCTGGATTTCTGACAATGAAGTCATTAATCCTCTTGCTCTCCAATATTTTTCACTGATGGATGGGGCACTAGAAGTGGCCGGGCATATTTGAAGGTGGTCTCGATCCATTTCCTCTTGCAGATCACATAGAGGACAGAGTGGTGAAGAATATATCCCAATTTTGTTTAAATGCTTTGCCAAACAGTCATGTCCTGTAATCAACCTGAAGGTTGCAACTGCTGTTTTTCGAGGATACTCAGGAATTACTGTTTGAATGTTTGGTAGTTCCCATCTTTTATTCTTTGATTTTTTATAGTAATATTTTGCAATAATTTTTTTGAATTCAGAGTTGACTAAACTTTTAGCTGCATAAAATGGTAAATTAACTGTTGATTTCTGCACATTGCCGGCATCCTTTTTTGCAAGAAAATTAGCTTTCTCATTACCACTCAGTCCACAATGAGCTGGTATCCATTGGAAGACTAGGTGTTTTTGAAGTGCTGTTAAACGGGTAAGGATTTTCCAACATTCTATAATTGTTTGGTTTTTTGGTGACAACTTAGAAGTAATTACTATAATTGCTGCCCTGGAATCTGAGAGAATAACTGCTTGCTAAAAATGTGAAATTCTGTACAAAAGATTTTGTAGGGCCATTCGAATTGCTTCAATTTCTCCATCAAAGTTAGCAGTTCCATAACTTAAAGATTTGTAATAGGAAAAGAGGTGACATGTGACTCCAGCACCTGCTCCATCTTGGTTTGATATCAATGATCCATCAGTATAAATATGGAGCCATTCACGTTCTGGAAATCTACTATGGATTGTCTGTAATGCCAATAATTTTAGAACACTAGTTGGAGTATCACTTTTCTTAACTTCTTCTGTCAGATGTAAATAATATGTGATGTCTAATGTTTGTGTCGGATCGACTTTAAATATGAAGTTTTCCTTTGAATTAGGAAGGTATACATTCTTCTTGATGTCTTGAATTTTAGAAAGAAAGCTCTCCTGAGTCCTTAGTGTATGTGTAAAATTTCTCTTGTGCCATGTATGGGAGTCTGATCAACTTTTCGTGTTGAATAAGAGCCGCTTTTTCTATTTCATATTCAATGGGGCATTGGTTGGTTAGTATTTCCATAGCTGCTATTGGTGTGGTTTTGATAGCACCTGTAATTAATCTCAGACTTTGGTTTTGAAAGATTTGAATCTTTATTGTGTTTGCTGTTACAAGAACTTCGCTGCAGCAATTAAATAATGGATTTATGTATACATTGTATGTTGTGTTAAGAGTTGCTCTGGAACATCCCCACTTCATTCCTGTTAGATGTTTTAATAGTGAAAGGAGCCTCTCTGCTCTTTGTATTACATTTTCTATTTGTTTGGTCCATGTAAGTTTGGTATCAAATGTAACTCCTAAATACTTTGCTTCCTTTGTTTCTGGTAATTGTTGACCCTCAAACTTTAGTTTTATTTTTAGTGGTTTTTTTCTTAATGAAAAGATTTGGTAGTTTGATTTTGTTGTATTAACAGTCATTAAATTTTCTTTGGTCCACCTTTGTAAGTTGGTTAAGGATTGTTGCATGGTACTGTACTGTACTTTTGCTTTTTGGTTTTGAAGTCCACATTACTAAGTCATCAGCAAATAGTGCACACTTCACACCTGATTCTTGTACTTGTTGTGGCAGATCGTTAATATATTAAAAGATGTGCTGAGCACTGCGCCTTGTGGTAAGCCACGGTGTACTTGTTTGTATTTAGATATATATCTTCCATATCTGTTTGCAATAAAGCGTTGTGTTAGGAAATGACATAGCCATGAAAACATTGGACCTCGTATCCCTATTTTTTTTACTTTCTTTAGTAGTTTTGTTCTGCATATAGAATCATATGTACTTCGGAAATCAATAAAAACTGATAAATTATCTTCATTTCTATTGAAGGAGTCTGATTTCTTGACTGAGAGGTAAGACTTGTTCATTTGTAGAGTGGAACTCTGTGAATCCAGCTTGACATGGGGATATTAAATTTTGTGATTCTAGAAACCAATTTAACCTGTTTGACACCATTCTTTCCATCACTTTTGCTATTATGCTAGTAAGAGCTATTGGTCTATATTTTTTTTTTTCTGACGCTGTTTTGTCTTTCTTCAAGAGTGGGACAATTATTGCCTTTCGCCATTCAGCAGGTACAGTGGTTTTCCAGGATAGATTGTAGAGTTTTAGTAGTTCTTGTTTTGCTGTTTTTCCAAGGTTTTTTATGAACTCTGGATGTATGTGATCAGGTCCAGGAGACTTTTTGTTTTTTAGATTATTTACTGCAATGCTCAGTTCTGGCATATTAAAATTTTGAAAAAAGATATTGCAATGAGTGTTAGGATCACATTCTCTTTCTTGTTTCAAATCTTTCTTAAATTCTTTACGTTCCTTTTTATTATTTCTTGTTACTTTATGTGAATTAGCATAATATTTATTGAATGATTCGGCTATGGCTGCATCATTTGTTAATATTTTATTGTTGTGTATGATAGGTGTGCTGTTGTTTTCTTTCCTGTCCTTGACATTTTTATGAACTTATGAGCTTTGTTACCATTTGTCCTATAATCCATTTTTTCTAAGAAATTATTAAAGTGATTCTTTTTAGCAGTATTAATTTCTTTTTTTAGTGAGGCACAAAACTATAAAAGTTACGAGGCTCAAAATTGGCACGCTTACAAGAGATTATCTACTAATTATATTTTTAAGTGCAGTGCCTTTTAAAAATTGAGCATATTGCTACAAAACTTTGCATTAAGTTTGGCTTCATTCTCTTTCCAGACAAAAAAATGGAACTAGAAGCATTATTAGCATCTTGATGTCTTCATATTCTCACGCCGGACTGCAGTGTAAATCAAAGTGAACCAAGGTTACGCTGCCTTGCACCACGGCTTGTGAATACGTGACTGAGAATAGAGCGCGGCAGAACAAGGTGTTTTGAGAATGTTCGCGAGACTTCTGGCTGCCGGCTTATTTGAAAAAGGTTCGAGAAAAGCCGAGTTTCTAGAAATATCCATACTACTCATTCTCGCCTATAAAAAGATTTCGAAATGGCGAGAAAGGAAAATTTTTGGAAAAAAAAAAGAGAAGAACAGTTGTTGGTTCCTGAACGGGACAGCTGTTTGCAGTGCCTGTGTGTGCAGACGTCATCGGGAGGGAACTGTATGTGTCGATAGAGTTGTTTGGGAAGTTAACTTTGAAGTGAAGCAGTGTTAGTGAATGCTGAGTGATTGTATGATCAAAGCTAGCTGTTTGTCAGAGAGAGGGAAATAAAAAGGATAGAAAAGTGTATTTCAACGTTACGAGAAAACAGAACAGGTGTGTGCTGTAAGATCACGAAGAACTTTAGACCGTGTTAACGACCGTAAAAGATAACTATTTGTACTTAATTTAGGAAGAAAATAAAGTGACAGAAGAAATAATTGCCTTCGTTTTCTTTTATCACAATATGTAGTAAACATTTCGGTCCTCTTTTGCTATTGGTTTCTGTGAAAAGACAACCTTAAGATGTAACTGTTTGCTATTTATATAACAAGCTGATTTTGAAGTTAGCCAATTTTTAGACAGACTACAAAACATATGAACATAAAAATTTAAAGAGATGCATATGCAGATATAGCAAATAATAGGATAGATTTCTTCATTAATCTGTAATTAAAGGTAGAGAAACCCATACTTTGGCAGTTAGCTGCATGTTTATAGATATAATAATCACTAGGGCCCGGATTCTCAGTTTTTTAACTATTTTATTTCTTGATAGTTAGCTGCAGTAGTTGAATTTAATTATCTGTTTCATGATCATCGAAGCCAAATGCTCAAATCTTATAAAACCTAAAAATGGCTAAATGAGGCTTTAAAACCTAAAAGAGGCTAAATCTCCTATTTATTTTAAAATGAAAAAAAAAAAAATCAGCTGCCAACGAAAAAAAACTATTTTAAAATGGTAAAACAAAATATGAAATTATGAATGGACTTCGATTGCTACACCTTTGCTACTTCATTTCACTTATGTAAGCTTAAGGGTGTAGTGTCAACAATGCAAGAGGCAACTGACTTTTATTTAGCTGTGTGGGATCAAACTGCGTAATGTTGCAAGCAAGGAATGCGGGGATTGTTGTCGAGGGGAAAGGGGTCGTTAGGAGAACCCGCCATAAACTCAAGCCTATCAGTTTAAAAACAGAATCCGTTGTGTTCAGTCGACTACCACGTATTGTTAATGTATACAATTACTACATCGTTAGAAGTTAGTTAATTTTCGTTAGATCAAGCAGGTAATTTAAGGAGCCAGTGTCATGCCTAAAGTCAGCTCATCTCGAAGTTGGTTGATTAGTCAGTGGATAGATAACGATCCGAACTTCACCACAGATGGCAAAGTAATATTTTGGCAAATCTGCCAAAATCAGGTAAGAATTAAACATACCTGTTTTGTGCGTATAGCGTAAAACTATATTTTTATTTACGTACTTTCCAGGTGCCCTCTGACCAAAAATCGCATTTTGAGCAGCACAAAGGATCTGCGGGACATAGCAGCAACATTGCAATAAAAAAGAGGACAATTAATTTTCCGTCGCACCAGCCACTAATTTCTAGTTTTCCTGGCTGTTCAGCGGAGGATAATTTTAATATAAGTTTATGTGAAGCCCTGGCTTCAGCTAACATACCATGGAATGTACTGCAGATTCCTGCATTCAAGAAATTTATTGAGGACATCAGTCGTCGCAAGATACCAGACGAATCAACGGCGAGAAAAAGTTATTTGCATAAACTGTACCAGAAAACTATCCAAGATATCAGAGGCGATATTGGTGACAGTTGCATCTGGCTTTCGGTAGACGAGACTACAGATGGTTGCAGTCGATATATCGCAAACGTTGTGGTAGTTAAATTAGAGTCCACAGAACCTGGTGAAGCTCATCTTACACTGTGCAAGATGCTGGAAAAAGCAAACCACGGCACCATAGCTTGCGCTGTCCAAGATGAGCTTCGCATTCTGGGACCAGCAGAAAAAACAGGATAAGTTTCTACTTTTCGTGAGTGACAGTGCGGCATACATGCTCAAAGCTGGTGAGGTATTGAAGAGTTTCTATCCTGACATGCTGCATGTCACGTATAGCCAATGGCTTACACCGATTGGCGGAGGAGGTTAGGAATAGTGTTCCAGGAGTGAACAGCATTGTTTCTTCTGTAAAGAAACTGTTTTTTAAAATATCCTAGCCGCATTGTCGCTTTCAAGGAAAAGTTACCTGGAACTCCTCTTCCACCCGAACCCATCATCACACGTGGGGGTCACGGCTGAAGGCAGCAATCTATTGCGCCAATCACTTTGAAGACATAAAAAACATTGTAACCTCGTTTGATGTCAATGAGGTAGCCTGCATAGAGAAGGCTAAACAGCTCTCCAGGACAAGAATGCCGTTTCACTCGCCTTCATTAAGGCAAACTTTTCTGATCTTCCTGGAGCTATTGAGCGCTTGGAATCTGCATCATTGCCATTGAAGGATGCAATTGAAGTTGCCGACTCCAATTTCAGCAAGGAAATACCAGGACCTGTGGGTGCATCCTGTAAATCGAAGGCCACCAAAAATTCTACAGCGAAATTCTGGGTTTTCAACAATGAAGGATGTATCTGCAATTCTCCAAGGAGAACAAATTACTGACAGGGTCCCATGGGAACCGAGAGCACTTGCCTCAATGAAGTTTGCTCCAATGGCATCTTGCTGGTGGAGCGCACATTTTCGTATTACAAGAATGTTTTAAGGGATAACAGGAAAGGTTTACCCTGCAAAACCTGGAAATGTATTTAGTTGTGCAATGTAACAGTAAGTGAAACCGTGTTGTGTGCTTTGTAAATGTTTATTCTGTTTCCAGATTTATTAGAAGTGACAAAAGTATACATCAAGGGTTAACTGAAACTGTTTTCTTAGTTATTTTTATTTTCAGTTGGTATGAACTGTTGAAAATGTTTTAATTATCATTCCAAGCTATATATTCCGATAACATTTATAAATAATGTATATAGTGTTGTACTAAAGAGGCGTGGGGTGACAGTAAATAGCATAATAAAGTTAATAATTAATAAATAACCATATAAAACTATTTCAGAAGGTTAAAAACCTAAAACTAACTTTTTTAACATACAAAAATAACTAAAAAGCTGATTTTAAGAACCTAAAAATCCGGGCCCTAATAATCACACTATTCTTAGCCCTCCGTTAGGCGCGCGCCCTGGCAGAACACCGGTAGTTGCGCGCGACCTAGATCATACTCCTGTATCTGAGAAGTAGTAACATACTACTTGCAATGGCAAACCAATATTGCACAACTGACGAGGAAAAACAAATGTTAGCCATATGTAACGAGCGTAGCCGTACAGGGTCTGGCTGTCCTGTGCGACACCTAACAGCCGATTAGTGAGAATGTAGCTGAAGAAATAAACAGGTAAGGTTATCGCTGCAGCAAACAATCGAGTCAAGTGTAATGTTACATATCCTAGTCAGGCAATTGCACAGGTGCTTCATTTGTGAACTGTAACGTTTAAATAAACCCAGGGGTTTCACAGGCCTCTAGCGATCAACAGAGGGAACAGTGTTATAAGTGTAACTCAGGCCATTCTTACAGCTTGCTGTTGGCTGAGATTTTGGAAATAAGCTTGTTTCTCCTGAGGGGAAGAGAGGGACGGCTTTCAAGCGAAGAAAATGGGGGAAATAGAATACAAAGCAGAAAAAACCAAACAAGGTTAAACCGGACATTGCGGAATGTGGAAGAAGAGTGTAAGAGAGTTAAGGAGGCAGGATAAAAGTGAATTTTAGCTGCAGTTATGTAACGCCGGCGTTTCTACAGCTATTCATCGAGCTCTAGCGATCGAACGTTGTCGACCATTCTAATTCAATTCCTGGCCGGGGCGAAGTCAAACGTTAAATGGGTTTCCCTTAGCTCTCTGTGATGCGAATGTCATTAAGGACAACTGAAAAGAGAAGGAAGGTATATCCTTTTTCTTCGTCGTATGCTTTTCTTTTTCCTTCTTCCGTTCTTCTTCCAATACGATCCTCGGTGCAGCTTTCTGCTCAATAAGGCAAAGAAGATGAACGACATATGCAGCAGGACATAAGGACTCTCTCCTTAAAACCAATTAAAATGTCCATCCGTCTTGTGCCGTGCTTAAATTGAGAATCTTTTGAGAATATTCCGAATCGCTTACGAATTTTAATTCGTCTCTCATTAAGTCTGGATGTAATCTAGCGTGATATTTCACTAGGAGCCCGTAATAGGCTTTTCTTGCATACAGTTTGTACCTTCTCTACTAGGTTTGGTAAGTAGGGGAAGTATTGTATTGCATTCAAAAATTCCATGTCGAGATTTCACCAGAAATATATGTTTTGAGGCTTCCAGAATCCCCCTCGCCCCAAAAAGAACGTTTATAGAAAAAGCATCCTTGAAAATCATAAAATTAAGTACCAACTTTGGTTTTTAATCGACTTTTCGTTTTTTAATTATGCTATCCACAGACTGACACACACACACACACACACACACACACACACACACGGACCTTTTTTTAAAAATGCTTTTCTTGGATTCAGGGGGCATCAAAACATATTTCCGGTGAAACCAAGACATTTTTGGGAGCTGTCCATCAGAGCATTGAACTTCGAAGGATTATCATTCAACAAAATACCTAAGGCTATTTCGTTCTAAGCTTAATTTGTATTTATTTATTCTTCTATTGGCTATACAATGAGAACGGAATTTAAAGCCATCACTTGGCGATTAGCCTTAAAGTATTTGGCTATTGCTCAAAGCCTAGTCTATTGCCTTTTTGTCCTCACATCTAAAAGGAAATGGGCAATAAAATAATTTACGTAGACGTTTATTCGGATTAACATGAATATAGAGGAATAGACGTTTGTAAGGGTGGTTAGTACAAGAGTCGAGAAAATCATGTGAGTGTAGCACATTCAGGTCTTTTTCACTCAGTCCTGATACTGTATATTGAAAATGACAATGGGAATAAAATTAAAAAGGTTACTTTCAGTTCTGTTTTTCGTCATGTATAATTATGTTTTGCGTTCCCATAAAGGGTGCAGGTATTTATTTTTGCATTTATTATTAACCATGACGTAAATTTGAAAGTTATACATGAATCGAACTAACTGTATCGTGTACTGTTAGTCAACATGTGTAAAAAGGAGACATGGAAACATCAGCATACGTTTAGTTGTGTGAAATGTTTATGCAAAATGTTTGAAATAGACAGGAAAAGAAGAGCTGATTCAAAATGGGTTCGCTTCCTGGTTGAGGGATAATTTTTTATCTAGTCAAGATCAATCATTCTCTGTCTCCTAGAATATGCAAGTGTGAATGGAGTGTGAATGTGTGTGTGATGTAATGCAAATGACCCAAAGAGAAAAACTACTACATATGAGTTAACATCGCTATCAATATGGCAATGGATACAAAACGAAATACCGCCGATATGACTATTGCAATTAAATGTAGAATGGATGTAAATGGCGGAAAAAAGGAAACTCCAAAATGCACAATAATGACAATTACAATCATACTTCACTGTATTAGTTATTAGTAAAGTCAAGAATGTTTTAATTTGTATAAAATAATATTTTTCCATTAAATGCGGTTTTATTTATTTCGGTGCAATTCATTTGGGATAGACAAAATTAATATAAGCGACATTGTAGCATAGCAGTCGATTTCTTAAGGAAACTTACCTGTTGTTATAATATGTACTTCTGGTGGTGCTTTATTATGTGTTATCTGGTTTCATTTTATATTTGTTGTCGAAATTCTCCATTGTTTAAATGTAGCAAGTAAAATACGGATATAGTGACGGAAATAGACATGGAAAAATGTGAGTTTAAAGAAGTTTTGAAATGGAGATTTCACATTTTACGGGAATATTATCTCAGTGACTCTTCCACAGGCGAGTAACTATGAGTTTGGAATCATTTGGAATATTATAATAGGTACAACCGTCTTCTTCAAACCAGAGAACTAGACGAACACGTTGAATATTTATGCAAGCAGTGTATAATCTGGCTGACTTTGACTCGAATATATGTTTAGTGTGTGAGCAAGAGTGAACGCGCTAATTTTAACGAGTGTCACAATGAAAAGGTTATAAACTGTTACACACATTTTATGCAATCTGGCATAAACATACGTAAAAGAATTAATAAGTTGGTTAATGAAAGATTATAATGTATCAGATCGCATATGTGTGGCTAATATGATTGCCAAGAAGATGTTTCATTTGTTTCAACACTTATAGAGGAAAATAGAGGGTAATGATAATACTATTGAATATATGGGTTAGGTATAGGCCAAGAGTCCTGGGAGTTTGTTAATTCCAGAAAAATCAAAAGATATTTACGAAAAAGAACATGAAAAGTTAAAGTGGATTAAAAAAACGAAATATATTTATTTCGATTAAACCTTAACTTTAATGTTTTTCCAAGCAGAGCTGGTAATTATGCAAACGTTTATCAGTTATTAGTATGGTAAGTAATTTGAACTTAGTCTGTAAGTGCTGTTTTCTTTTTACAGTCGAAAATATGTGTGCCCGCGACGATTTGGTGTGTACATTCAAATGAGGTGATTCCCCTTGAATGTTGCTGCAGTCACAGAGTGACGATTTTAGGTTTTCTTATAGGCACACTGGAGAAAACTGTGTTGTGGTGGTTATGAAATTATTGCTGTCTTGTAATCACATCCTTTTATTTTCTGACCTTGGCATTGGTTAAAGTGCATTTTGCTTCATAGATAGATAGAACAATCAGGACAACCGAGGAGAAAAATACGGATTCTCCTATGCCAATTACTACGTTATAGGAAGGAAATTTGCCAGTGATGTTTAATTCGCTAGGCTGATCATCCATGTGCTCTTAGCAAAATGTTTTACTATCAATGAAAGAAATTATATGGTTGTATATGTTTAGGCTTGAGTAAACGAAACTAAACGTTTGTTTATGCACTCACGTAAAGACTAAATCCCTGCAGTGCTTTAAAGCTGCCATGTTAAAAAACGTTAGAGCTCTTGTCAAAGTATTCAGTGAGAAGAAATAAAATAAAACTGTTATTTTCTATTTATGATTACAAGGACTCGCAATTAAAGCAAGTACATAATTCTGTTCAACCCTAATATTATGATCCGACAAGAAATTTATCTTTTGTGTTACTAATTTAAATTCAATAGCTGGCACTTGTAATTTTATGTATTTGTTCATCCCCATATGTGCTACTCATAAAACCTTGCATTTAAAATAATACGATTTTGTAATTTTATAACTGTAATTGTTACACTTGGGTTCTCTGAGTCATAAAGACCTGATTTCTTTTAAAATTAATTACTACATTTTTTCCATTAAATTTCACGTTCCACTATATCCAAATTCATGTGTATCTCAATGTGCACAACAATATAGCAGTGGTTTGCTTGTGCAACAATAGAAATATATTGTTGAGGAAATACATGCAAAGCGTCATACTGACTGTCGAAAGAAGACACAATTTTAGTTATCGTAGTGAATGGTTATATATCATATTGACAAAACGTTGCTCCACTGAGAGTGAATTGGAAGCATTAGACAATGTATTATGATAGTTCGGAGAATATTTTGGAAGAAGAAAGCCGTACTACCGAAGACAACATTCACCCTACATCGGAATAAGAAAATTGTTCTTCACAGAATGAGGTTAGACTTCAAATGTAGAAGCAGTTCAATCGAAAGATAAAAACACCCAGTGTTACACGGAAGGGCATCCAGTGCAGACATAACCAAACACCTGGTCCAACAAGATATGCTATATGGTGTGAATGATGTAGAACAGGGGTCTCCAAACTTTCCAGCCTTATGGCCGTATTGATTACTCCAGAAAGTTACGAGGGCCAGAACCGTTTTAATTTTTCCTGCCATTATCTGTAATTTCTACACTAGTCAAATTGTGTATTACTGTTACGACCGTGACACTTGACGACATCTCGTTGTCAAAAGCGGAAATAGGTAGTGTAGAACCCTCTATCGCTAACAGATGGTGCTAGTAGTGTTTTCGAGAACGTTCTGGTATATTCCATTCACTTCGAGATGGCTAGCAACCGGCAGCGAGATCCCCCAGTCAGTCGTCAGTCTGCCTTGGGAAGGCAGAAACTATCGTGAGATAAAGTACACATAGTGTGTAACCCCGTTTAAACGACATCTTCGAACCAACCAACGCCCATACTTAACAGTATTTTGATTTGACTTGTTTTGTGTGTGATTTACTAGAATGGAAAAGAAGAGAAAAGTACATAGTGAATGCAGAACATTCAAAGATCAATGGAACTATCAGTATTTCGTGATTGAGTTCTGTAATAAGGCGCTATGTTTGATTTGCAATGAAACCACAGCCGTTTTCAAAGAATATAACATTAAAATGCATTATTTAACGAAACATTTTCAAAATTACTCAAAATATACAGAAAGATTGCGGACAGAAGAATTTTAAACTTTTAAGCGCGGATTGAAATCGCAGCAATCCTTCTTCTTAACGAAAGTCAAACCTGAACAAGAGGCTGCAACTCGTGCTAACTTTCGTGTGGCTCTTGAAATCACAAGACGTGGAAAACCGTTCACCGATGGAGAAATGGTCAAAGAATGCGTAATTGCAGCAGCCGAAGAAATGTGTCCCGAACAGGTTAATCTATTTAAAACTGTCACTTAGTCAACAAACACCGTGGCCCGGAGGGTACAAGACATCGCAGAAATATATATTACCATGTCAACTGTGTGACAAAAATGGACATCTTGAGTGATTTTCTCTGGCCTTGGATGAGTCAATGGATGCGACAGATACTGCTCAGGTGTTGATTTTTATTCGAGGAGTAGATAAAAGCTATGCAATGCATGAAGAACTTCTTGATATTGATAGTATTCACGGCACGACTGCTGGGGAAGATAATTTCAAGGGGGTTGAAAATGTCATTAATAATAAGAACCTTTGATGGAAAAACTTGAAATCTATTACAACGGATGTAGGCAAAAACATGTGTGGTAAAAATAAAGGAGTGATTGTACTTGTGTTAAAGGCTGTACAAAATGACGCTGTTTCAAAACCATTAGTCTTACATTGTGTCATTCATGAGCAGTCCTGTGCGGAAAATGTTTGGATATGTCTGAGGCTATAAAACCAGTCATATCACTTGTTAATTTCACCAGATCCACTGGGCTGAATCACCCACAATTCCGCGAGTTTATTCAAGAGATTGGAGAAAATGACTTACCATATCATACTGCCGTAAGCTGGCTTAGTTGCGGAAAAGTCCTTCAGCGATTTTTTGAACAACGAACAGAGATCGAAATTTTTTTGAATAGAAAGCATTGCCCTCTTACTGAATTACAAAATAGCGAATGGATGTGGAAGTTGGCATTCTGTGTAGATTTGACAAAACATATGAACGAACTGAATTTAAGATTGCAAGGAGTAAACCAGCTTCTCCCTGATTTATACACTAATATCAAATCGTTTCGGCAGAAAATAATACTGTTTCAATCACAGTTACGGAAAAATTTTTTGACACATTTTAAAACGTGTAAAATATTCGACCACACTGCTGAGACTGAGTTTCCTGTCCATTTTGCAATCGACGCTTTGGGTGCTTTGCAGATAAATTTTAATACCCGTTTCTCAGACTTTGATGACATTGCGAAAAATCCTTTTGATACTAACATTGAAACCCTAGCCCCGGAACTTCAAATGGAAAGTGTTGATTTACAGTGCACTGATATAATTAAGAACAAATATCAAAACTCATCTTCCACTGGCACATTTTGATAATTTGCATAAATTTGCTCGTGGGCTGTTTTCTGTGTTTGGTACGACTTATTTGTGTGAGAAAACGTTCTCCAAAATGAAGTACACAAATAACGTTTACAGATCTAAGTTAACCGATGAGCATCTTAAATCTCTCTTAATAATTGGTACAAGTAAAATAATTGGTCCACAACTGCAAAATATTGCCAGTGGTAAATTGCAGTTACATAAATCTCATTACTATTTTTCAAAAGGGGACACCCCGCAGTTTCATTCCCGTTAATTTAGCTTTTCCGTCCCCGAGGGATTTTCAGGATAAATATGTGTGATATTTGGGACAGGTATATATGTACATTCCAAACTTCGGTTTACATTCATATACGATACTCTTTACCCCAACATAACTACCGAGGGTGAAACTGCGGGATGTTCACTAATGTTAACGAAATGCATTTCAATTATTTGTTAGTTATAATATTTAAATTTAATTTACTGGTTATTATACTTGTCATTAAACTTTTCCTAGCAAGTAAATAAAACAGACTAAAAAAAAAAAAAAAACATCAAGGGTCTTTTTTTCAACCTAAGTTATCAAAGCAACAGAATTATTTATAAATAAATATTATTGAAAATATTATTGTATTATATATGTATTAATATTCACGTTGATTTGTAACAATATGAAACTGACTCAAATAATATTGTAAGAATTTATTTTGTAATTAATTGATACATTAAAATTAAATAAATGAATTTGTGATTCATGACACAGTTAACTTAAAAAAAAAACAATAATAACAAACCATAAGCAGTCGCGGGCCGGATTGAAGACACTGACGGGCCGGATTTGGTCCGCGGGCCGTGGTTTGGAGACCCCGGATCTAGAATATGCTTTTTAGGTAATTATGAAGAAAACACTTTGCAATACTAGTTGAAAATGACTAATATTTATGGTCAATCATCGTCGTCATCATCACCACCTCTTCACATTATTCATTTTTCCATCTTCTTCATCTCCATCATCTTCATCCTATTTTTTATTATTCGCATCTTTTTATATGTTCCATGGAAACATATTCATATGCATTTTTCTCGTTGTTTTATACTCAAAATAAGCTCACATATTACTTTATTCTGCCATTATAATAACGATTTTACGTTCAAAAGAAATAACTATCTTTTAATTTATTTGTATTTGGATATTTTTATTTAAATTATTTGTGCAATTAATTGTATTATATTATGAAACATGCTAATAAGATATGCCTATGTTTCGATCAATACCAAATTTATTACATAATAGTAATTTATCTGAGTTAAGCAAGAAGTAAATGCAAGTTAATAACATATAATATAAGCTATTTCCTTAATACTAATTCTTAGAATTTTCTTCATCGGATCATTATGACCCGCAGGACCAGGAGTGTACTATTTTTAAGGAACACAGGAGTGTTAAAATGATAATGGACGAGAGCCTCATATTGTTTAATATTCATTACGTGAATAGAAAGAAAAACAGTACGAAGAAGTGCTGGCAAGATAGCATAAACGTGCAAGTCTTATTTACAGGCGTCATTAAAATTCAGGTTCAGTTAAATTACGATTTGTAAAATAAGGGTGCTGAAGTGTGTAAATTACATAGACGCTTGAGATGAAAAGTAAAGACAAGGAAAAATGATCTTGGTTGTCATACATCATACATCTGTGCTTAAATAAAACCTATTCGTCTTGAGTGTTCGTTATAATGCAACGAAAAACACGGGAAGTTTGTTTTCTGTTCAAATAAGGCTTAGCGACCAAAACTAATTCATAATTTTGTTTCTACATTTAATCACGTAAGAGAATGTCATCTGTTTCATCCGGTAAATGTCTGCGTACTTAAAGGAATAAATACCTTCATGAAGAGCTCTGTAATGAAGTTTTATATCCACTGCATAGCGTTAGGTTAATCAGAACCAAATGATGGAGAGTAAATTAGGTTCCAAACATATTCATACTCCTATTCATGAAAAAAGTAAACTAGAAAATAAAAAAATAAATAAAAAAATGCACAAATAAAAATTAACATTTGCGCAAAATATAATATGCTTGTGCAAAATTATACTACTAGACAATTCTATAAATTAAACTACTAGTGAGAGTTTTAAAACTGGAGTGTGTGCATATTGAATTGAAGCAAACAGTAATCTATAAAATTAAATGTATCACTTCTTAAAAGCCATAAACCACGACAGTTTGCAATTGACAAGAATGAGTGGACCACCCAGACCAAATCAGAAATGAGCTCCCCTAGTTAACAGAAAAGCGGCTTATCGTTTGTTTGTCACAGATTGTCGCATTTTTGCGAATGCTGTTTTAAAGTTTGTTGCATTCTTCGACCTCTATGAGCAAAAAGCTGCAAAAGTGACTATAACCTAAGGCTTGTAATCAGCAAAACATTCTAATAATTTACTTAGCCTTTTTGTTTGGTTTACCATTCGCACTTTAATGCAGACAAACAGTACATGTTTGAATGAGGAAGTTAAGAGGAGCGAACGGTTCACTGATGAGCCGGTGTCCGTTGGTTTCAAAACGGAGAATCAGAAATGGAACAATATAGGAAAGAGACTAAAGAAGGGACTGAGACAAGAATATTCAGTACAGAAGCTGATTACTTAAGAAAATCCAGCTTCATTCCATGTCCTAAGCATTTGCGAAATGAAATTACAAAGGTAAAGGAACCGTGAGTATATTGGGTTACTTGAAATGAAAAAGAATAATTAGAACGACAGTCGGCTAATTGGCGAAGTCTACAGCACACTCTGGTGCAAATAAAACCAAGTACCTGTTCTTTAACATTCCAAAACTTGAGGCAGGTGAGGAAACTGAAAGATATAACAAAGTACTGCGATCTGCACTCAAAACTGCCATTGTGATCAAATAATTCAGGTCATTTGCAAAACAATTTGTATGCAAGTAGTAAAGTGTTAAACGCGAGTATTTGGAGCTGTGGGGGAGAATCGACATTTCTTAATCTAGGATGCAGATAAGAGCTAGGTGTAATTTTCCGCAGCAACGTATCGAACCTTACGGCACCAAAATAAGAAAAAGGGGGAGGGGGGAGACGCAGAGTATTTTGACGTGAGGTTTAGGGTCCAAGATTTTCGGGAGGTTTGCGCCGAGTAGTAGGAACGATACATAGACAAACTCGGTCTAGAGTAAAACACTATCCACAGATAATTGGAATATTCTAGAAGTTTCGCCTTCTGAAACATCTGGAACAGCGTGGAGATTTTCAATGGCTATATAAGCGAGCGTTCTAGCAGATCGAGGAGTCTTGCGACGTCAATGCGTGAGTGAGTTATTGAGAGAGAGAGAGAGAGAGAGAGAGAGAGAGAGAGAGAAGGAGAGAGTTCGTCCGATATGACACAATGTTGGAGGACGTTAATTTAAAAAAAGAGAGAGAGAGAGAGAACGAGAGAGTGAGAGAGAGAAGATGTTAGTGAGCGAGTCAGCGAGTGCGTTCCTTTTGCAACGGAAAGTGCCGTTCTCCGAGGAACTTCGTGACGACTGCGACGATGTGCACTGAGTGCTACAACTACAAGGGATTCTAGACGTCTTGTACAGGTCGCGCGTTACTTCTTGACGAATGAAAATTTTATGTGAAAGGTTGAATGCGAGTCTCTACTCAGCTTTTGCGGGAACGAGAGAGAGGAGGTACAGTCTGCAGTGAGATGACGCGCATGCTTCTGAGCTGAAGTAGTACAACACTACAAATCAATTTATGACACTTGCAGTAATATCAGCCACACGTATTATACACTATACCTCTATAACTGTTTCCACTTAACTTTCTTGCATTTATTCTCTTCCCGACATCTCTCCCTCGTCTGAATTGCTATTTTCGTTGCATGCATACATACATCCGTACCGCACAAAACTTCTGCAGTCGACTGTATACACAAACGCGACAGAGGAAAACAGAGGTGTCTGTTATCGTAGCATAAACATTTGCTGACCTGTTTATTAAGGGTAGGCTCACTCATTGGATTTCTGCTCAAGGTCATTCGTCAAGAACGAACGCGCAACCTATACTCAATTCTCCTGCGAGTAAACCGTCTGAAAGAAGAGACTGCATCATGGTATTACACCGTGAAGTAAGTGAGGTGACAATTCTTGGAACTGGTGTACATTCTTTAAGTGGGTGATATACGAAGTATCGATGAACGTAATAGATTACTAAGCAACGGTTGAGATAAAATGAAATGACACTTTTAAAAGCTGGACAAAGTCACAATATTTTAGCAGTGTTGTGCACTGGATCCATTAGCCAAACAAAAGGATAATGTAACGCTTCGTATTTTTTCTTCCGCTTTAAATGTGTTCAGGGATGTTCTACAAATGATTCATATAAGATCTGTTTACTTTCTCTAGCAATATAAAGTAGAGGAGGTATTGGACACCAGGATTTCATGGAACATATAACGTTTTGCGGCTTCCTCATAAGCAATTTCAAAAAACGGTTTCTATGTTTAGCTGTGTTGTGTCTGTAGCCAGTACAGCTCAAAAAAGAAACAGAAGAAAAGAAAAGAAAGGAAGAAGGAAGGGAGGGAGGGGGAATGAAGGAAGCATGAAGGGAGGGAACGAGGGAAGAAAGGGAGGAAGGAGGGAGAGAGGGAGGGAAGGAAGGATAAAGTAAAGTAATTTAAATACCAAATTTTATATTTGATTTCACAACCGTCCAAGGGTACGAAAAGAAGATTTTAAAGAAAACTCCAGGTTTCAGTTTACTTGTAAAATGATGCGTTGTTTTCTCGGAAAACACCGATTTAAAACGATTTCATGGGAAATGAAATGTATGTTATTAAAAATTCTGGGAATAGTCCCTTAAGGCTTCAATCTTGATAACACTTGAAAAACTGGCCGCATGCTGCTACCCGGTCCCGCCAAGTGCCGTTCACCCCGTTGAAGTTTTTTTAAATTAATTTGAAAAGAACAATTATACAGAGCGTTTCATAACTAACTGGAAGTTCGAAAAATTAATACACTTTAATTATTTTTGGATGCTGTACATATGTATTAATAAAAACGTTTCCCGATGCCGTACAGAGCGCATTTGCATAAATTTTACCTTAAAGTGACACTCTATCATAAACCACATAGGCAGCAATTGTAATCAACGTCCACAATTTTTAATGTACTTACAATGTAACAGCTTCTTATTTCTGGATCCATTATTATTATTTCTCCTAGAACTTCACGAGACATCTGTCATTCTTTAGTTATTCGCATGAGGGGCCTGAGGAATATGGACCCTATATACCCAGAAATTTAGCGTTTTTCATAAGATACGCTCTACAGAAGTAAGAGAAATGCTCTATTCCAGCTTTGGAGATTGACCTTTTGGACTGTTAATGAAAGCACTGTGGACATTTGCTATGTGGTTTTTTCCCATGTTGCAGAAGGACGCCGACCTGATATTCACTTCTCTTCCTCGGAGCCTGTTTCCTGCAACATTTCACCAACTCAAAGTGTTAGGCACCCGACATTGTGCACCCAATTGTTGTCGAGATAAACGCTGAATTTCAGTCACTGCTTTCCTGATCTCACGCCAAGCAGCGACGTTTTTTCGCTGTAGTAAAGTTAATCGAGTACGTGGCTTATTGTTTTTTCATTCTACGCCTTTGAACAAAACAAACAGCAAGGCCTTCTGTATAGCACGGATTCTCATTGCACAAAATCGCTCTCTACTGGATTTTTGTGGGCACATTAGGAACTGAATCGATTGTAGGGCTCCGGGAAATGCACAACATATCCAAAAATAATTAAAATCGGTAAATTTTTCGAATGCCCAGTTACTTATGAAAGGCCATGTGTAAGTTCCACTGTAGGGTAATTTTTACACGTGATGGCGTCTTACAGAAGTTAAATGGTTGCTAAAGTTCGACTAGGGATCCCCGTGAAACTTAATGTTCTATCATTAACCTTAATATTGATACTACTTCGTTAGAGTAACATGAACTGTTAATATTTTGTAGCTTATAACAGCGAAATAACCGCTTAGTATAATGCAAAGCTTCATACAGTGCTGTCAAAATTTATTTAGAACGAAGAGAACTCCATAGGGAATTCGCAGACATGCAGAATGTACAAAATATTAAGAGGCAAGTATCAAAGCATACGCTAGTTAAATCAAAATCATTACAGTCAGTTCTGATAAAGTCGCAAACAAAGAAAATTGTTATGGTTAAATGTACCTTCATTATAGAGTTCTCTATTGAAAATATTTTTATCGCATCTTTGGGAGATGCTGTGATTGAATATCAAATTTCACATTTATCCAACACTATGCTTTTGAGTCGGACAATTCTCTGTCTCTATCTTACGCACTATCTCTTAGACACACATACGCACACACTCACTTCAACACGGACTTTTTCTATAAAGAACGTACATATGTTTGCAGAATTTTTATGTGTTTTTGGGTGGAGTAGAATGATTAGGTGTCTAATGTAGGTATTAGAGAAGCTAAAACACATATCACATAATTATACGAACCATGAGTTTATGACAAACAAATGATTGCTTATCATTTCAATACGCATTGTTTAAATATAAGTACACTCACGTAAATATCAATCTGAAAATAATAGACTATACCATACTATCTTTTAAGGAGCTAGGTATATATTTTCATAATAGATTTCGGCACCATATATATTAAACCAAACTCATAAGAATACCACATTGAAGAAGGTTATGTATACATCTTATTCATTAGCATAGAATACTATAACAAGTTGTGGCATCCATTTTTAGGAACATAACGGATGACAACACATTTGTATTCTCTCAAGCTTCCATCGGCATTTTATAATTTAACGCGGCAACAACCGGATAGCCAAGATATTTTAACACATTTGTAATTTAAATGGATGATTGAGATAGACTTGCTTATAATGGTCATTTCCTTTAGAGCCTTAAGATCTTTAAGTACAAGTTTCGGTCTTTATCCAACATTATTGAGCATTGCACATACACAGGCGTGCAAGACTCTTTTGATAGTTTCATCTATTTTAAATTTGCATTTTCCAGTGTAGTTTCAACCTCAAAATGTTAAAACCTTTCTCAAGCTCTCTTGTACTGGAATTATGAATTTCATAGTTATTTCTTTGTTCTTTGAGAATAAAGTTTTATTTATAATTTAGTAATTTAAGTGGTCAGATGTCCCACACTGAAAAATTCATAATTTTCAAAAATAAAATTGCTGCTATAGTAATTAAATACAAATAAAAGAACTAGTATATATAGGATGGAAGTCATTACATTAATTTAAACCAGTGATAGATCTCGGTATTTGGAACACATTTTGATCATTTCCTGCGGAGATAGTTTTGTCGAAAACAAGCTGCAGACACTACCGATTGCGTGCAGGCGCGCGCGCGCGCGTGTGTGTGTGTCACTTTCACTGGCTTAACACACAAACAAACACTACTGCTAGCACGCGTCTCCTTCTATGTTTACTGTACGAACGAGGCCAAAACCTGCCAAAACATAGGCAAAAGTGAAAGTGGTCGACCTAATTAATTCGGAAACCAGGTCAAGTCCCTGGCCAACCTCAACGCAACGTTGTCGACATACCTCACGTCTGAAAAAGTCGTTTGGAGTACTCTACGCATCTTACAAGTAACAAACTGTTATCTTCGTACATTCTTGTGGAATTACGTATCCAATTTGGAACAAAAACCATTTATTTATTTATTTTTTTTTTTTTTCGAAATCGGCTGATCAAAGAACAAAATGCCATTCGACTTTTTGTTTGTTTGTAATGCTTCTATGAAGCACATATTAGAAGGAATGTAAAGACCTCCCTTCCACCCTGTATAATTAAACTCACTATTTTGGTTGTTCAAGAAAAATGAAATATTTGGACATAGCTTTTGTAACAGTTTATCCACACTGGTGGAATTAATTATGGAATATTTAGAGCAATTTCCAGTTTTTTCCCGAGCTTCTGCTATAACGCTGTTCTACAATATATATAGACATTTTAACGCTGAATTCAAATATGTTTTTAGTTTTCATACACCAAAGGTAATTTAAGGATAATTCGATTTTTAATTTCTTTAATATTTTCATATCATAATATTATGTGTTTAATGCTTATGCGCAGACATACTGCCAACTATTTGAAGAGTCACACCGATAGATGAAAAAGAATCGGAAATACTAAAGTTAATGTTGATAACTGTTTAAATTATTTTTATGGATTTACCATATTGTCCGCAAATAAAGATTTCACATATGACATATTGTTCAGATAACAGGAAAACTGCCTGATAGCAAACTTGTGATTTCAGATTTGAATTTAGCAATGTAAATTCCTTAAGAATTACATATTTTCATCCCAGAAATAGAACCTATTTAGAACAATGTCGTTGTTAGCTAATGCTGGATTTCTGACAATGAAGTCATAAATCCTCTTGCTCTACAATATTTTTCACTCATAGAGCAATAGCAGTATAGTAACCGCTTTTAAGAGAGCACCATATTTTTATGTTTTGGCGGTCACATCGCTCTCTCACAACCCCCAGAATGTCTGGAGGACCACACCTGTCGTTGGTTTACGGGTCTCACTGACCTGACCGGAAGAATTATCAAAATAAATTCACCGACCATATCCTCTGATTACCAATCAGAGGACGTATTACATGCCATGACAGGTCAGCATGTTAGGGGTTAAGGTTTTATAGAGAAATGGAGAGGTTGAAAAAACAAAGACTCCCTAGCCGTGAAAGTTTACAATTACTCATTACAAAAAAGTATAATAGTTTGAGAGGTAGAACTAGAACTTAAAAATGCAATGCCACAGCTGGGATTTGAACCACAGATCCTACACTTACTAGGCAGGTGCTCTAACCATTAAGCTACTGTGATAACCTGCAGAAATACTGGTGTTTAGTTACATGCCTTATGGCATTAAGATTTTTCTACTTTTCTTTCCCTTCAAAGTTAACTGTTGTGTTACGTATAATTTAAATTTTGATCAACATAACATTATATTTAATACAAATATTAATAAATCACCGCTTTCTGCGCTAGACTATTTCCTAATGCATTCTCGCTTTCCCTCCTTCCTCTTCATCTCCATGTGTTAATACTTTATCTGTCATTCTCTAACCTAAAAGAACAAATCTGTAACATTTTGTAAGAAATGCTGTAGCAAAATGCGATGAATATTAGGTTGAACTGCAATGGATCCAACATAAGTCTTGGGGATAAGATAAGAGAAAGAAAAAAAAAGAAAAAAAAAGAAAGTGGAAAAATAGGTTCATAAATAAAAGTTGTTATCAGGCGTTGCTGCACAGTGCCTTTTAGCAGTAGAATTTTGGAACTTTATCTACATAATGTGTATCTGGGTAGTGCATAAGCATCCGCTATCTGGTTACCGCTATTCCGGTCTCAGGTGCAGTTTACCCGTTCGGCCGACGACTTGCCGGAACGGACTAACGTGGGTCTGCGAAATGGCAGGCCATTACACATGAGTTACCGAGTGAGGCAGCTAGGTGTGGGGTTTCCCAGCACCTGAGCCTCTGCCCGGGCTTCTCCCCCATCCCCTCACATCTCCGTGGTACATGTGTTGACAAGTCACTTCCGCCAATACCAACAACGCCGGAGGAAAAATGTCATACAGGACCGAGAAGGCGAAGGAATCGATACGTAGGCGACAATCGATACAAACGACCTGATGCCATTCGATAAAAGCTTGTGGTGGAGGTGGGCATTGTATATCATGTGCAAGCAGGTGAAATGAATACGGGGCTTGGATATACTCCGTTCAACACCTTCCATAATAGCGGAACCATCAGGCTGTCCTCTCAGCATGGAGCTTATTCCCAACTCAAGGGTAAGAGAGATGATAAGCAAGAATGTGCTGTTATATTGCTTTCTCTTCGTGCCCATTTACATAACAATGTGCACTGCTTGAGGCTTTGTGGTAAATAATTTGCTGGTTGAAAATCATAATTTCTCCACATTGATGAAAAGGACAAGAAAACCACTTTTATGGTGCTTTTATCTATTTCCTCTATTTCAACAGAAATTAACCAGAAAAATTCCTAGTCAAAAATGCCTAATGATCAAAATGAATGGAGATAGAATAGATGAGCAGTCTAATTTTCATAAACTTACATTATAGCTACAATTGCTTTAAATTTTCATTATGCATTATAGTTTTCGAAAAGCATAAGATGATGGTCTACTGAAAATTAGGGATATTGACAAAACTTCTTCATCCACTGCACTACTTATACTTTTCTCAAATGGAAGGTCATTATTCACCTTTTCATGTCTTCGCCGTGCAAAGAGGACAGAATTTCAAAGTCTTCATATTATAGCGACCAGATTTAGAAGATTTTACTATCGCTCAAAGCCTACTCGTTACTTTTGTGCCTACCAGAAAATTAATTAGCAGTAAGATACTTTCTGCAAATGTTTATCTCGAATAACAGGAAGAACAGAGGAATAAGAGTTTGTAACAGTACTTAGTACAAGAGTAGAGAAGGTCATGTGAGTGCAACACATCAGATGTTTTACCTTCTCTCTTACTTGCGTAAGTAGAGGAAGTGTTGTTTCCATCTAAAAGTTCTATACCGACTGTGATGAAAACTGCAAGGATCCAGTCCAGTTACTTTTCTGTCACTTTATTCTCCTTCAAAATTTATGAACAAATACATAATTCTTTTGTTGATTTTAACATAGTCTAGTCTTTCTATTACAACTCACAACTGTATTCTTCTAATCACCATGCCTCACTCCTTTCTGTCTCTCAGACAGCTGACTTTGACGATGTAATCACTCCACACTCGTCATCTGCTTTGCTAACTTCCTTTCGACGCGGCCGTATACAGGTGACACACACACACACACACACACACACACACACACACACACACACACACACACACACACACACACACACACACACACACACACACACACACACACACACACACCTCAAGTACACACACTAACGTAGATTGGTGCCTCACTACTACTCTGCTACTAAAAACTGCTCTTTTCACGTTGCCTCCTCGCAGGGTGACATAACACGGGCCTTTCTCGAACTTTACCTTTTCTGGAATCTCTACAAGTACGCTGGCCTCCATAAACTTCTCGAATAATCTCGAAAACCCCTTTGTCGTGTGTGCTCATTGTTGTCAGGTATTTACTCGCGTGGCTGATGTGGGGCAGCTTGATCTTGGGCGCCTTTGATGCGCGCCACGCCTCGTATGAGGTGTGAGGCAGCTTGGCTTCGGTCGTCCTTTGTGTTCGCCGCGGCCGCCATCACAGTACATTTTTAGACTATCTGAATCCTGGAAGAATATTTTTAGAAAATGGACCGTGAGTGTGCCTGTTTGCCGTGAACAGCGTAGCTCGATAACAAAAGGTATTTACATACGAAGGTTCATATTTAAGCTGAGGACCATCCAGGAATACAACACGAAAACAATCTGAACAAAATATTACAGTTCGCTTGACATGGAGAATTTTTCGTTATTTTGATTTTCTAAAAAATGGCTGTAACGGTTTTGATTAAAATACCATACATTACTTTAATATAATTTCAACACAAAGCAAACGTTAATTTTGAATATTCTGGGGATACTACGTGAAGTCCATCATTCTGAAAAGTTTTGTTAGTGGGATAAGTGTAAGAGATACACAAAATCGTATTACAGATAAGTTACTTTTACAAGATATTATTCGATATTCTTTTTAATTTCCACATACTTAATAATTTCCTCAACGCAAACCGATGTTGCTTTTTCTTATTTTCTTTTTATTTCCTTTTTATATTAATGAAAAGTACAGAATTGCACATCCTTCACAGAGAGACCGATTTTGAAAGCTTTTGTATTACATTTTCACCCAAGAATGGCTGAATATACTGCATAACATTTGGTATATAAATCAACCTAGATCTCAGAAAAAGTCTAAATAACTTTTCTGGGTTGGTATTTCGTAATAAGTGAAACTGGAATTTTCTCGTCTACTACGGACTTCTGGAAAGCACTCTTGTATCAGTTCGACGCAGAGTAATTCTTTCGCTCTAAATGTTATTTGTTGACAAACGCTTGTGATCAGCGCATGACTACATAGAGAAAAAAGACGAGGTTATGCTGTATTAAACATTTTGGTTATGCTACAATGCTTATTAATGCTTTATACTTTCATGTCCTATGTTCGTCACCAGTTCGAAATGTTGATGATTTTATTAATAATATTCAAAATATCACATAGCATATGGGTTGCACAGATAAATGGTGGTCAAGAAAGAGGAGTGCATTATGAAAGTAAATCCCATCGAGAACATCAGTGGAGGACTGTGTATCTGTGTAAAAGTTCAGAAGAAACTTAACTGAGACAAGTACCAGGACGGACATTTGTCATTTTGTCACAATATTAAGCAAATTATTGGCAGTTTAGAAGTACTTACTCGAGTAAAATTACTGTTTGAAATAAGTAATTATGACACCACAAAGACTTACTCATTAGGCGATTTGATTAGTCAGGTTAAATAACTATCTGCCACCTTTGTTTGTAACGTGTAACATGCACATACATGCTAAAAAAGATTATAAAATATGATATTTAGCTGCAGCGTGGGTCGTTGCATTTCTTGACTTCTGTCACTGTTTTAACATTGAAAATTGCCACGTGCAGTATTTTTCAAAACATGATACCCTCAAAGGAGGACCGTTTAACATGTCACTGGGTAATAAGCATTAGCAAACCGCTGGGATTAAATGATTCCTTCGAGCATTTAGATTTTGCTGAGGGTATATGCCTGCTTTACTATACTTTTAATGATATGCGATGTAAAGGCATTATTTCATCAGAAGTACTAAAATGGGCTCATATGAAAATAAATGTATATAAAAGTAAAAAAATGGGATCAAATAGTAAAAAGGCAAATAAAATCATACAAAACAATAACAACATTGAAACAGTTCAAGAATTTAAATATTTGGATAGCATAATTTTATTGATAAGTTCGTGGAGCTGTTTAGGATGTTATCACTCGTATTAAGAAAGCAAACAGTACATTTGTCCTGTTGTGTCCCTTCTAGAAATCAAATGATATCTAGATTTACTAAAATCAGAATCTTCAATAGTACTGTGAAATCTAAGGATCAGAAGGCCAGATAAAACTTAAAATCTAGAATTACTTTAGATAACGGATCAAAAATAAATTACAATAAAAATAAAAACACAAAAGTGGAATTGGATTGGACCTACACTAACAAAAGAAGCACTAGAAATAACGGCTCTGGACTGCAATCCTTAAGGTAGAAGAGCGAGAGGAAGACCACAAATAGGGTCCGATAGAAGCACTTTGTGAATGCCCCATGCTCCTCTTAAGGAGACACAGCAGATAGATTGATTTATTGATTGGTGCAGAAAATGATATAATTTTACACTTCCAACAGTTTTCTTGGATTTGCAAATCAATTAACTTGTACTATTAGTATCTGAAGGTTATGATACAATTGGCTTAAAGAGTTTTATTGTATCAGAGTATGTACATTATTTGCTTGGTTGTGAAGGTTTACTTATTAAACCTAATTTATAAAGGTGCAGCTTTAGTGATAAAATGGACAACCACACAATTGTGCTGTGAGCATGGGTTGCGTAATTTGACGCCAGCACTTGATATTGAATTTCGGATTTGCTTTGTTATTTGGATTAAGGCATATAGCTAGCTACAAATTGTGTTTGTGAAATTGACGAGCTATAGTTCAATGCAGGATGTAGCATGTGCTTGCATCCTTGTCTCTTTCTGATTGTTCCCGTCAATACATAAGCTCCAGGAAGCAGTATGTATGGCCCATTATTGGGCCAAGCCTGCAATCTAGGAAAGTGATATGCACAGAGTGAATCAGAGTAACACCAACTGCTGATACAGCTGCGGGATAATTTTAAGGGGACAAGATAGTCTAAATGTACAAGAACTACACCTTAGTGAGCGAAATTAAATTAAATTACCACTACTCTTAATCTGTTTCTCCTGAAACTTTTATTAATTATTATATAAATAATGAAAATTATTTTAAGTGGATATTTACATTGATAGCTAATGTGATTAAGTCTATAAAATTATTTCATTCAGCAGAAAAATAACATTTGCTCTTAAAAGACGTCAACTTATGTACCTTTTTGTTTATAACTACTTACAATACTGACTCACGAGTTTGATGCTCGTTGTTAGTTTAATAAGCTATCTCAGGCATGGGGAAAACAGCCGACAGGAATGAAATCGATTATTTAACTTTCCACTTGCCTATCATCAAATGCAGGCCACCTCTCTTTTCCGACTCTGTATGTTTACAGAAACACACTTCTTTACAAACATGGTAAGTTTCAAGGCGTGCAGCGGCGGAACCGAATGGAACTGCGATTTATTGGTTTTATGATTACGTGATTATTATTACGTAACGTACATTTTCTTTTGGCATAGCAATCACAAAGTCTTATTTCTACTATAAGCGCAAAAGTACCTTGTGTGCCCATTCGGCTAAGTATCTTTTTAGTCCCTTATGCGGCATGATTCCACCACTGACACCATTTGTGGGACCGACCGGTTCTCTGATATACATAGATTACAGTGGGAGCGTGGCCTTATAGCTAACCGCTGTGTACCAGAGTGTACGGGGTTAAGACTATGATGTTGGGGAAATGATACATTGTGCCAGTTCTCCCTATGTATGAGCTATGTTCTGAATCTCAATTATTTAGTTGTGCATATCAGCTTACTAGAAATTAGAAAAAAGGATTTTCAAGGTTAAAAAGCCAAAATTTTGAAAATTGGCAATGTTCTTGCTTTTATAATATCACATATAAAATTATTATTATTGTGGTTCAGAAAGTTCAACTATATGTTGCACTCGTGAACTGAACAGCTCAACCTCTCATACTTTCTGAGATAAAGTACACGAATTCATTTGTTTTAAGAGTAAATTTTATTATTTTTCTGCTGGATGAAATAATTCTTATAAACTTAACCACATAAGCTATCTATGCAAATCAACACTTGAAATAATGTCCATAGCTTACAAAATAATTCATAATAATTTCAGGAATAACATGCAGAACTTTAAAGCTAATTGAACTGAATTTAACTGACTAAGGTGTAATTTTTATGTTCAACTATCTTTTACACTTAACATCGAGAACAAAAGTCCATAAACTTCTTGTTATTAATCTTTAGAACGTTAAACTTATTGCTATGGATGGCATAAGGAAAAACAGGTTAGTCAAGACCTCATATTAGATATGGGTTTAAGTTCTGTTAAGAAATGAATCCAAGCTGCCAGAAGGATATTCTGACAGAGATCTTGGTTATGTACGCTCATGACTTATGTCGGTCAGATGGAAGAGCTGACAGATAGATTGTATTTTGTTAGCTTATTTGCTTCATTTCTATTGCACATGCATCTAAATGAAATCTGCCAAATAGAGCTCTGTTTATTTCTGAAGCAAAACATCGTCTATTTTTGTTAGCTTACCGTTTCTCGCATTTACACACACCTGTAGCATTCACAATGTTACTTTAAGTGTAGTGATGGCACTGTTTCTGTACCACTTCAGCCATAGAGTTTTCCCTCTTATTTAACGCTCATGAATGTCTCTTTAAACACTCCTGAGGCAGAGAACGGCGTACATGAAGCCATAAGACGTCACGGGAACACATTTCGTTGACAACATTCCCAGCGGCTCCCCTCTGAACGGCTCCCTTTGGAAAACTGCACTTCACATTCACTTTTTACACCACTTAAACTCCTTAGAGGAATTCTCCTAATTTATCAGTTCCTGTGTTCTTTACAAACGAAATTCGGTGGATTTGATAACAGAAGTAGCAGCATAGCTATTCTGTGAAATCAGCAGGATCATTCTTTCATTACCTTCTTACAATCCTCTGGCATTGTATGTGTAATTCAGTATGTAGTGTGACATGGCTTCTCCATGTCATTAAGACTCTTTGATTTTCAAGGAGGTTGCCAGAGAGACAGTTTGAGTTGTTGAAGATCAAGAGACAGAAACTAGATGGTGTGAGAGTTTGGAAAGATTAAGAGAGAGAAACGAGTAGTATGGCTGTACTTGAGTGTTGAGAAAATAAAAAAAGATTTGGTAAATTTGTTACATTTTAAATTTGTTACATTTGGTGTCAGGAAGTGGGATGGAGGGAGATTCGGAAACCAGGATGATGGCAATGATGAAAGAATTATTTGCCAAAATGGAAACGAGAAACGACAACCTCGCTGCCGAGCTGAAAAAGATAAAGACGGAGCTATCGGCGAAAATTGACGAGCAACTGGCTGGCGTGACGGAAGGCGTGGAAGAACTCGGCGAAAAGGTGGAAGACCTCTGCCAGCACGTGGACGTCGTGGAGGACGACGGGGAACGTCTTGGCGCCCTGGTAGTAAGAGTTGACGAGAGCGTCAAAGTACTGGATGCCAGGGGCAGACGGAATAGCGCGGAGCCGGGGAGGGAGCACCTAGTGGCCGAGGCGACAGTTGCGCCCGTTTCGGACGATCAGCAGGGAAGCGCACAAGCAAACGAGCAACACGCGAGAACCGACTTGGCGTGTGACATGGGGGGACCGTCGGGGCCATCCAATCACCTGACGCATAGTGCCGTGAACGGAAGAATGGTGGACATCATCGTGGGCGGCAGGATACAGGAGAGGCCGTGCCGAGCACGAGTGAACACGAGTGCAGCGGTGGACGCGACTCGCGCGGATGTGGTGGGGTTTGTTGCCGGACCCATCGGAGGCAAGGTGGCTGCGAAGGTGCGCCAGAGAGGTCGGCGGACATGGTACCCAGTGAGCCGTTTCAAAGTGCGCAGGATGGCCCGTCAACACACCAGGAAGAAGGGCAACTGGACGAGGGACCGTCAAGACCGGCGGTACTGTTGCAGAATTTCGAAGCAGGATGGCATACATCGTCCTACCTGGACCAAGGGACACTATCCAACAGCGATACCTAGGATCGTGCCCCCTGGAGAGCGAGGTCCTACTGGCCCTCAAGGTTTACAAGGATTCCCTGGCCCTCAGGGTCTGGTAGGCTTGCCTGGAATGAAGGGTGAACGTGGATTCCCAGGAATGAAAGGTGAACAGGGCAATCCAGGACCTCCAGGACAAGCTGGTGCACCAGGACCTGAAGGACCTAAGGGTGACTCAGGCTCTCAAGGACAACCTGGTCCACAGGGCCCTCCAGGAGACAGAGGACTTCCAGGATTACCCGGCCCAACAGGACCTGCTGGCCTCAGAGGTCAGAGAGGTGCACAAGGTGAGACAGGTCCACCAGGGAAGCCAGGCAGTGAAGGACCTCCAGGACCACAAGGTATTGCAGGACCTCTAGGACCACCGGGACCAATTGGAGAACAGGGACCAGAGGGAGCACCAGGTAAAGCAGGAACACCTGGTATTGCAGGAAGACCGGGAGATAAGGGACCTGTAGGACCTTCAGGACCTCCGGGAACTCCAGGGGCACCAGGTCTTCCAGGGCCACCTGGTCCAAATGGACCTCCAGGACCAGCAGGAGAACGGGGTCTTCGAGGAGAAACTGGACCACAGGGTGTAGAAGGGCCACAGGGAGCTAGAGGAAAGCCAGGACCTCCAGGGCCAGAGGGAGGTAAGGGTGATAGAGGAGAAGAAGGTCCAAAGGGTGCAAAAGGACACCGTGGTCTCATTGGTCTACAAGGGTTACCTGGACCTCAGGGACCTCCAGGAGACAAAGGCATGACTGGACCTCCAGGATTGTCGGGAAAAGATGGTGAACCTGGAACTAAAGGTATGCCTGGAAGAGATGGAAACCCAGGACCTCAAGGTATACCAGGACCACCAGGCCCTCGTGGACCACCAGGAGAAGAGGTTCGATGGGTTAATCCACCGGGGCGCAAGGGAGATGCCGCAGTGATAGTGCTGGTCGGGACGACCAGCTCTGAGGAGGGAGCAGTGTGACATGGCTTCTCCATGTCATTAAGACTCTTTGATTTTCAAGGAGGTTGCCAGAGAGACAGTTTGAGTTGTTGAAGATCAAGAGACAGAAACTAGATGGTGTGAGAGTTTGGAAAGATTAAGAGAGAGAAACGAGTAGTATGGCTGTACTTGAGTGTTGAGAAAATAAAAAAAGATTTGGTAAATTTGTTACATTTAAATTTGTTACAGTATTCATTATCCGGAACAACTTTAGTGGCAACCGAACCTATTTCTAAATGTCTCCACCACTACACGACGTTTCTCCATTGTCAAATAGTAATCAAATTTTGACTACAATTATTGAATATCTGAATATCTTAGGATTTTCCTTTGTGGTCAGCTAAATAGGCTCTAACATAAATGACGAGTTGTGGGTTGCCCTTGGAAGACATGGCGAGACAACTTCTGAGGTAAAACGGGCTTTTAATCTAAAAGCATGCAGCAGAATTCTTGAACTCTACAAACGTTATGCTGATTCTTATTTATATTAATTAGTTACAGCTTCACGAAGGCTGCAAGATATGTAGCATTTTCTATTTCGGAAAAAGCTATGAAGTCAGATATTTAATTTCCGGGCATATAATACCCAGTTAACTTAAAAGCAGTACCACAAAATGTGATGAAATTTACTTCAATTTTATGAAGGAACCTAAGCTGGTGTTTGTTTAAAAAATAATACTAAAATGTGGACACTGACAAATAGCTAAACGAGTTGACGTGCTGTCTTCTATATCTTAAGGATATCCATTTCTGAAATTTCTAAACTCCACAATTTCACCATAATCCATATAAAATTGTGTCTTTCACCCTTCATCTGTCGGCACGAATCTCGGCGTTGCATGGCAAGGAAAAAAGGATGCACTCTGATAACCTTGGTCCTTCTTTCGGGCAATCCGAAACACCTTGTAAGATGGAAGGGCGTGGAAGGGCGAGTCCCGCATGGAGCATAAGCACAAAAGGTCTTCCAGGTTGATGGATGGATGAAGTTTAAGGGCCCGTCAACAGCTAGGTCATTTGGGCCCTTCAAGGTCTTAGACCTACCGAATCCCTTCCACGAAGTTCTATGCTATTCTATACTCATGGCAGGTAAATGTTTTATTTACAGATGAAAGGAGAGATGCTTTAATTTATGAATAACTTTTGAAACCATCTTGTGGGGTTTTACAAAGTTAGGAGTGGAGATAAAGTAATTTACAATGGTAAAGCTCGTTGAAAAATGGTACAAAAAAGCTGTAAATTATTGTAATTCGTATTTGACTGTATAAGGTTCGGAGGGGAAATCTAGCACCTGTAGAAGATAATTTATTAGGATACCAAGGGTGCTAGGACCTGAGAAGAGACTATAGCAGAGGATAGGGTGCATAGTAACTACAGATCTTAACTCCCCGGTGGCGGCTCGTCCTCCGGCTACTCTTTACCTCCTGCAGCCTCTAGGTTCCCTGACGGGGGGGGGGGGGGGGTGCCCGGACTCCGATATCTTCCCGAATGGGAAGACGACAGGCATCTGCATCCACGTTTAAACTCTTACCAAGTCTTAGAACCCCGACACAACCTGTCAGATTAAAGGTGAAGTGAAATGAGGTGAAATGGAGAAACAGGAAATTTGAAGGACGTAATTATAATTCCCAGCAGCTACTAGCCCTGGGGACACCCTCCCAAAAACCCTATGGGTCAGGAGGATCGGAATCGAACCCACGACCTCCCTCACGCGTTACAACGGAGCGCTCTCCATCGGTGTATTTGCCTCAGCAAGTATAATATATTGTTCCAAAAATGCAAGTGCGTATTACAAAGGCGGAATGTGTGTATGAGAAAGAAGAGGATCGGTAGAAGAGGAAGGGGCAGTATTGACAGAGTTTGTTAAGAGTGTTTGTAGTCTACGATTGCCCCTTCTCGTTCAGCCCAGGATATCGGAATATTGACTCAGACCGCACGGCCGGCGCTTTTTCCCTTAACTCGCTCGGCAAACTCTTGGGTTGCATTAAACCCGGCCTTTAAAGCCACTCAGAATACAGTACTGCCTATCTACCTGCTTCATCGACTACTACCCTTAAACTACTGTGGATATGCAGCTCCACAACAAAAAGTTCCAGCCAAACCTTACAAAGGCTTCCCTTTATTTACCTCGATTTCATTGATTTTAAAAATAGAAGGGAATTAGAGAGGGAAAAGTACGGAAAGCTGCCCAGCTGCCGAACATACAAGTGGAAAAGAACTGATGGGCAGGATAATGAAGTAATGGTCAAAATATTACGTATACAAAGTGAAGCTATGTTGCTGGCTGCAGCAAGTTCATTTGTGGCATTCGGTTATCTCCAGTTCGCACGTTCAACTAACAGAAGGCATGGAAACCGTTATCTCTGCATTTTCCTTTTATGGACTTCGTGGCAAGAATATCGAATGCTACACAGCTCTACCGTGCTACAATTGCGTAGATGATTTGCGAAGAATGTATATTCTTGTGTTAACAGACATGTCTGGTCGTCTTGATGTAATATTTCTTGTAATTAAGAGATATGTAATGGATTTATTAAACATATATGTTTAACACCTACATGATTAACCAATTTTGATGTCTACAGTGGTAGACATAAGCGTCGATTAAATTGCTTTAAGGGAGGGTTAACCGCTGTAGTAATCGCTTTTCCATCACTTTTTCTAAACTGTATAGCTTCTGAGCTATTCAAGTAACATTTATGAAAACTAACTCATATATGCTATAGTTTAAATTTCGCACCATTTGTTATTACGAGCTATATTTACTATGGTTCATACAAAATTTAATGGTGGGTGGCTCAACACAACTCGAATATATATATAAAACCAATTAAAATAATTTCAAAATTAATCTGAAGCACCAATTTATTCTGTGGGGTCAGTTTCCTTTTATTAAAAATATTAATTTATAAAAAGTCCAAAAATAAAGTATTTTAGTTTACTAAATTTTTTACACAGTATATGCAAATATTATGTGAACTTTGGTAGTTCATATTAACCAGCATGCACCTAGATTCACTAGGAACAAATTTCATACAATTCTGTCAAGTGTTGTTGAAATGAAAGTACATGTTGAGGAAAGGTGATCTGAAATTTGCCAGTTTTCTCGAAAGAGAGAATAAATACAGGTATGAAAGCATTTGAAGTATCTTATTCCAAATGCAATAAACCGTGCAAAAAAAGGACTTGCTCCCATTTATCTCGCCCGCATTCTGGGAAGACTACAGAGCTCTGAAAAGACTGTAAGCTGTCATATTTTCAGATAGTTATACCGATAAGGATGAAGAGTAAATATTCTTAATTTTGACATAAAATTTTGCACGATAAAAAGAGTTTCATTCAATTTGAAAAAAAAAAAAAAAAAAAAAAAAGAAGAAGAAGAAGATGAAGATACGTTACATTAAAGTCAAAATAATGAAATATTTTGTTTGTTTACTTAGCATTACATTATATTTTGTCAACTTCTGTTTAACATGCCCTTTAATAAGAGGCTAACAGACATAATATTTAACATGTGATTATAAAGAAATCTACCACAACCATGTCTTTTTTGCATTATCCTTGTACTACTTTAATGCTATGTTATTTTGGCAAGTGCTGCTACAATTGAATTTCATATAAATACGAGCAGTTATATCCCAGAAAATAGGAATATTTAAAAATCGAATGTGTTACACTGACATAAATTTCTCTACTCTTGTACTAACTATTCTTACAAACCGTTGTTCGTCTATTTACTTTATGGTACTCGAGATAAACATTCGTGAAAAACACAATTTTCTTGCAGGTACAAGGCGAATGTGGGAATACAGTGGGTTTTGAGCGATTTTCAAATCATTTAAAGCTATATAAAGGCCTTAAAGTTTCGTTCTCTTTGCACGGCGAACAGATAAAAAATGAATAACGACCTTCCATTCGAGAAAAGTATAAGCATTAAAAAATTCATGAATAACAAGGAATATCTCCGAAATGGTTCAATCCACAAAAAGAATTTCCTATGTTCATAAATTGTGTTATAACAAGATTTACATTTTTTAGTTTCTCTACGGGTAAGTAGGGAAAGTATTTTATTCCACCCAAAAATTCGATGTCGAGATTTCACCCAAAAAAAGCATTTTAGAAAAAGGTGTGTGTGTCTGTGTGTCTGTGGACAGCATAACTCAAAAACGAAAAGTAGGTTAAAAACCAAAGTTGGTATTTAAGTTTAATGTCTTTCAAGGATGCGACACGAACATTTTGAAGTCTGGGAACAGGTCTGGAAAATTTCATTTCTGTTGTCTGCATTCTTCTTTTATTTTCTGCAGTCAATGTCCATGTTTCAGACTCATATCTTATAGAATGTATGGCCAATAGGCCAATCAGCCCATACCGGCCATCAGCAAGCTGTTTGAAAAAGTGATTCAAAAACGTCTCCAGAGCATGCTCTATAAGCACAACATCCTTCGCCCCGAGCAGTTTGGATTCCGTCACCAACATCCCACCACTAACCAACTTTTGAGCCTCGTGGAAGAGGTGGTAAACGGTTTCAACAATCGGCATTACGTTGCAGCCCTCTTTCTAGACATCTCCGGTGCCTTTGACACAGTGTGCCACGAAGGTCTTCTTTATCGACCGATGAATTACCCCATCTCACCTGGTTCATCTCATATATAGTTTTCTCTCCAATCGAAAATTTTGCTGTCACCAGGGACAGTATTCATTCCCAAACCTTTTATATCAACGCAGAGGTACCCCAAGGCAGTGTCCTGTGCCCCCTGCTATTCTTAAAATTCATACTTCCCCTCCCCTCCGGGGTTGCAACGTATATCTCTTCGCTGACGACACTGCAATTACCACAGCATCATCTTGTCATTGTTTGCAGTGCAACGTCTTCAGCGCTATACCGACATGCTGACAGCATGGTTTGCCGCATGGTGTCTCAAGATCAAAGCCAACAAATCGACAGCCGTCACCTTCACCGCACGTTGCCTCCAGGAAGTTGACGATCTTCTCCTGGCAGGTGAAAATGTACATGGTCCTTCGAGGCAACGTATCTAGGCGTGCTACTAGATATGCGTCTAACTTGAAAAGTGCATATCTCAACACTGGCATCCAAAATTAGCAGAAGAATGACCTTGTTGCTCCCACTGTTCAACAAGAAATCGCTTATGTCTTTGAAAAACAAAATAATTATACATAAACAAGTGATCTGTCCTGCATTGGTCTACTGCCAAGTCTTGGGAGCTGCAGTCAAAACAACTCTTTAACCACTTCAAGTCCTGCAAAACAGATACCTTCGGATAGCCACTTCAGCCGAATGGTACATTCCAAACGACAATATTCGTTCAGACCTCTCCTTCCCCACTTTGAACGAATGTATCTCTCCAACACTTTGAATGCCAGACTTTCCTTCAGTTTCAATCATCTCATCCGTGGCCTTGGGTAATATGACATTGACCCCAAGTAAACATCAAACGCCCCAGACTTGTGCTAGGACAGCAATAATATATAGACAATCGAATCATCACCAAAATAGACAGGACTGAATCAACGCCATTATCACCAGTTTTATCATAATCATAAAATACACAGCATCTATCATATTTTTTATCTATCTTCCCCTTCATCATCTAACTTTCCATTCCAAAAGAAGTTTACCTACCATCATTACTATACAAACCATAATAAAGCCAGTAAGGGATTTAATCCTGCTATGGCAACAGTCGAGGGCACCTCCCATAGGGAGGATAACCACTCAAACAGGAATGGCCATTGGTTTTTACAGTTTTATTATTGAGTCCTTTCTCTATTATGTCCCTACTATACTCTGCGCTAATGTCTCATACACCTAAGACATTCAATTTACAAAATATATCTCTCTAGAACCCGAAATTACAGTCCAACAAATTAAAATTTATTTTAACAACACAAAGTTGCATTCAGCAAGTTTTATTTTTAGGGTTCTCTTTATGGTTCCTGTTATGTTAAATTTATTTAGTTTTTTTATCAATGTCTAATTCGGACCATATGTTATTTCACATCCTAGGAAATTAAAATTTGACACTTCGTTCTTCAAGGACGAAGTGTCACCTAGTATCTACACTTTTGACGAAAATGAGGTTTTTATATGAATCGATTCAGAAAAGGAGCCTTTTCTTTCTTTTGACAACCCGCACCTTACAAAAATGTTGTTCATGCAAAAAATTGAAACATGTGATTTCTCGTATGTCGAGCTCTGTTCAAAGCTATTGTGATACCTCATATGTGATGAATAGTGAAACCAGGTATCGTAATATATGCCTTGGTTTATGTAAACTCATATGTGAGTATGAGTAATGAAGCATTTCATGGAATGCGTATAGTTGGCAGCTCAGCGATTGTTGCTATGTCAGTAGTGTTTACAAAGCGCCCAACAATACATACAACAGACCAAGTAACCTGATTAGTACTTATAACAGAATTAGTTGTTATTCTGGTGTTCAGTCACAGAGTCAAGGAAGCAGCATTAATGTTGTTGGGTGACCATATTCATTCATTAGTATATTGAAAATATCTAAAATTTAAGGTAATTTAATGATGTGGTGAAGGAAGAAACGAGAGCTTTGTATCTTTCTGTGGTCTGTCCAAATCAAAACAATTTTCCCCTTTAAAGGTTAAAATAACAATAAATTTAGCTGTTTTAAGATAGAAAGCTATGTTTCTTTCGGAGGACGAGTAAGGTGTTCGTGAGTTCTTCGGAAAATATTTTCTATCCTAAATAACCTGTTAATTTAGTGCATCAGCATAGAAAATTATTTTAATTAACTTGATTAAGTCGAGGAGCCATAGTTTATAGGTCATTATTATTCTTTTTATACCTCAAATTTTGAGAAAATGTACACGGTTGTTTGGTGATTATGTGTACGTGTGAACATAAGGATCAGAATCAGTTTCCAATGTTTTTTAAATTATACTTAGATTTATTGCAAGAGGCCAGATTATTATAAATACAAAAGTCACACATTCAAATATTATTGAACATACTAAATTCATTACGTATATTTAGTGCAGTGCCGCTTCTTAAGAATAACTGAAATTTTCTATCCAATCCGAGAATGTAATAATTTTCGTGCAGTTGTGCTAAAATTACCAATACTGTGTCGCAAATAAATTAATGTTATGTATGACATCCCTTGGAGAGGCATATGTACATGAGCACTCATTACATTTTGTCCAATAATTCTGAAATAAGAATCGCAACTCATAGCTTAAAAATTAATTAAAATTGTCATAAAGAAAATGATGGTGGAAACTCTAACTCGGTGTTCTTGGTTTTAGGTTGTATTATTGAACGGAAAATGGCAAAGGAATAACTTTAAAAGGAAAGTGACCTACTGGTTTACTTAATTACACAATATGATTTCTTCACGCTCCGAAAGAATGTCGTGCAACGCCTCCGCAGGGTGTGAAAACGACAATCGAAATAAGTATATTACAACAGGGTTAACAGGAAAACACATAGATGAGTGTGGATGGTTTGATGCAGATAAACAGGGCATGGGGGTAACAAAAGTTGCAGAAAGTGTTAGCACATTAGGTGTTAACAAGAATATACACTATAATACCGGTATTTTCAATACTGATTGTTCGGGATATGAGACTGGTATAATTGCAACCATTGGAACAACAAATGAAGATCCTTCAAATACACAAGGTGAAACACAGAAAATTGACTTGGTAGCAGAGGTAGATGATACTGGACATCAAGAGTTCATTTACACGGACATTTCTAATAATGTAATTAAACCAGTATATGAAAGTATGAAAAGCCTAAATAATGACAACTGATTCATGGGATTAGCGAAGAAGATGCTTGTAATCTGAAAGAGTTGCAGTATAAGGAAATCATGATAAAGATGGAAACAGTATGTCAACCTTCCGGTAGTATCAGCTATCAACCTTGATACACAAACACAAAACAGGAAATCAGAGCTGTAGATTACAATAACAAACCAATGTGTTGATGTGTTATCGAGGTTAGGCTAGGTGACGTCACTGCTCCCTTGCAGAAGGTCATGAACAGAAGCGCGACCTGTATGAAAAATGGGGACTGAAAATAAATTTACAAAAAATGTTTATATGGGATATGGAACGGACCAAACATTTAATTATGGAAGAACAGAAAGGTTGCATTAAAGGATGTGAAGAATTTGAGTATTTGGAGTAAAAGTACATAAAGAAGATAAACAGGAAAATAACATTAAGAACAGACTCAATAAAGGTAAAACTATAACATCAACGCTCAATAGTATCCTGTAGAACAGATACACAAGTAGGAAGAATAATTTGCGAATATATAACACAATAGTGAAAACTATTATCACATGGAGCTGAAACAAATATTTGGCATTAAAACTGATGCCGATGGAAACGGATCTGCTAAGAAGGTGATGTTCAAGATTGGAAAAAATAAGAAATAATAAGAAATAATATTATAAGAGAAAAAATGAATAATAAGAACTCCATATTAGACTATGTAAGATACATGTATAAACAGTTGAATTGGTGCGGACATACAAGAATGAATGAAGAGGGATTACCGAGAAAGATCTTGGAATAGACTCCACCTGGAAGAACAAGCAGAAGAAGAAAAATAAGAAGAAGAAAAGGAAGACCTGGAAACTCATGGATGCGATAAATGAGAGCTGCAATGAGAACAAGAGGACTGAAAGAAATGGAATGGATAGATAGGGATGAGTGGAGAAAAGAGATTCCTTAGGCACAGAAAGACGTGCAAATATTGAAACTCTGTAAGTAAATAATAATAATAATTATTAAAAATATAATTAAAGTACATAATACTTGATTCCTAATAAACTTTGCAACGAAACTATAAGTTATATGGCAGTGAAAACACGTATCTGCAATATGTAAGAATGTTTTCTTATCTACACTAAGACAAAAAATAATATCCAAAATATAAAAATTATTGGCAGATTGGATTAATAGGTAGATAAGAATAGAATTAATACATATTATCAACATCTTAACAGCTATCACTTTCTGAGCTAAAGGTGTTTTTTGTTTCTTCTGTAAACTTGACAATATATATATATACGAGGTGTCACTTCTTCAACGGCAGCTTATTCTATGCTTTTATTTTCTATAGTTATTTTAGACCGGACTGAATGTGTACCTTTAAATGCCATAACATTTGAGAAACAGAATTGCTAAAATCGGCTGTTTCCTTTAGCTTCTCGTTACAGAATTATGAGACATTACAGGTTTATACCTGTAATGAATGCATGAATCAATCAGTTAATATGAATTTATTAAATAAAGTATATACGTTTTGTGCATGGGCCCGAGACCCTCTGTCATTGCTCAGCCGTCTGAAATTGCTTACATAGAATTTTTTACAACGCTGTTATTTATTCTTTACCTAATGTTTCAGTTTTGTTTTTCAAATTTGTTTGAGAACTACTCATAAACAGATTTTATTGGAAATTTGTGTTCATTACTTGGATTATATAACTAAAGGTGAGTTATCTTTAATATATAAAGTTCTTAAAACTGAAAAAAGTGTAGGTTCGAATAAGACTACGATAACATATTATATGTAACTGAGAACAAAGAGGAATAGAGAAATATTTTGGAAAACATAGCATGTAATAGCCAATTATTAATAATATAACACAGCTTAGCACAACAGGAATTCGCCTATGAATCCAAAGGCTTGAGATACAAGACGATCAATAATAAGGTGTACAGAACAGATATGAAAGGACTGGAAAGGGCAATCTTGCTCTACCCGTGATGTAGATGACGTCAAGAGGAGGGCCTTTGTGCCTTTGCATTTGTACTAGATTTCCCTTAGGAGGAAGATATTCCTTTTTAAAACGGTTCCGATTTGCTTACTGCCTAATAAGAAAATTACAGGAATAGCTGTATTATAGATGCCATGTACTCCACTTTCAAAGTCCCTTTTCACGTTAACACACATAAATACACAAACGTTCTATGAATGGTAAAGAGATATTTAGTTATTATTGGTACAGCTAACCACTGAATATTTTTTTAATATAATAATTATAATGTCTATACCTTAATTAAATCTGATGCACTTAAGTGGTCAATAAACACTAGCTAACTTATGTGACGTTGCACAGTTAGCTTTTTCGACTTGAGTGGCAAATTGATTATTTAAATTTACCTTCACGATTTCTTCATGACATTTTTGTAGAATTCCCTAGTATGTTTTATGATGAATACTAACAACGTAATTTCGTGGAGCCTCTGCTATTCCTAATAAGGGATGGAAAATACCCTAGTAGTAGTCTTTCAGGTTCTAAAAATACTGCATAGCTTATAAGCACTCTTTGGCATTGGAACAATCATTCGGTGGAATGGTCAATATTTATTTAGAAAATCATTGCTTTTTCATTACATAGGTATTTGATAAGTTACATTTCATTATTGTCGCATGGTACTGAGGCTCTTAATATTGTGACGCCGGCCGACAGCAGCCTTCAAAGAGACGCTCAAGGTCAAGCTATCTCATACCACTGCTAATAAATACGCGGCCCGACGACAATGGGGTGATCAGAACAAAGAAGACTTGAATGCAACAGTACAAATGATTCCAGAGTGTTCGAGAAACTTTCTGCTGCCTCTTTTGTACGAGAAGTTCAATAAAAGGTGCATTTTCTAGATAATTTGCCGGTAACAGGCCTAGCCTATGTAACCCACAATTTATTGCAACAAAAAGCAACAAATTGTAGGTTCCTTTAAATTTAATTATACAAAAACCGTTGAACCTATTGAAATACGCCAAAGTAAAAAGTTGTCAGTTATTGAATTTTCTATGAATATAGCCATAAATCAAGAACTTTCAATCCGTAATAATTCGGTCAGGTGATGATAAATGTTTTTGATAAAAATATTTTTTTTTCTAGAAAACTATAAACTTTTCATCATTTTGATATTAGACTTTCCTATTATTCACAACATGAGAAATTCGCTGTAGAAGTCTGACGGATCATTTCACTTGCACTCTGTATACACTGGTCTTGATTTCCAGTTACCAACAATATGCTTATTCGTTCTTCGTTTACACTCCTTAATTATTTGATCCATGAATATTATGTAATGTAGTGGGCTCACCTTGCCTGATACCGTTCTCCACTCTGAAAGTACCAGAGGTTACCTTTCTTTTGATTTGAGGAATATATAAATCTATGTTGTGATCATAGCGTTGCTGTATTGTTGACATCGTTAAATGTGGTCCCTGAAAGTGCCTAATGCTCCCATAGTCGTATTATCTTATTTTACTACTATGCATTCATTTATTCAATTTTAATAGGGCAGCTGTTATCTGAAACTTTAAATAAGCCATGTAGCAGGTGGAAATAAGAGTAGAGCAAAATACTATCCCCTTTTCTTTTTATATTATGGTGCATAAAACCATCACGAATTGCAAGTTTCCCAGCGTACATTTATTGTGCCTATAAATCTTTCTTTTACTTCGCTTGATACATATTTCAAAAGCTGGATATTTATGCCGTCTCTGTAACCTTTACCCTATTTTTAAAATAACATACTGCTTCATTTTTATTTCAGAAGAAACATGTACACTTCGACTATAATGTTTGTTCACCAGTTTCTACCATAAACTGCAACATCATTGCACCTTTCTTGCTTTACTTTTCCAACAGCTACTATCAAGGACTTAAATATTTCTTTTACCTTGAGTGTTAAGAACTAGAACTAGCCCGTCCATCCTCTGTGCATCTATATAGAAATTAATGTGTTCATTTTCTTGGGAGATGTTCTTGTGTAGGACGTGGCCTACGCCGGGAGAGTAAGATAATATCCACACTGAAGGCGAAGTACTTCGCATTCATTTGAAATACATTTGTAACCGTTTAAACGAATTACACAACAATTTTGTACAATGAACAAAGCATACGATTGGAGACAAAGACTTTTTTAAAATATCAACAAACAGCCCTTTATTCATATATTCTAAGCCTTGTATTGCTTTGATATGTTAAAACGCACAAACAAATTAATTTCAGTATTCTTTTATATTGATATAAGAACTCTCAATGCGGACATAATATTGTATGCGTTTTGCGGACTGTACCAGAAGGAGCAAGCTTACACCAGAGAGTGCTACTGCGCTTAGTTGCTGTGAACTGAAGTTCAGTGGGCTCGGTGGTGAAACGTTCTGCTGCAATGAACTTACTGAACAAAAGTGTAAGGAAATCATTGCACTTAGATCATTGCACTTAGAGCTTCATTTATCCCTAAATGCTTCTGGCAGTGAAGTCACTAAAATGTTCTGGTTTTCTCCCATCAATAATATTTTGTGAAGAGATGTTAAATGATATGAATGAAGATGAAGACTATTGGCAAACTAAGGATGTCTGATCATTGCGGTTTTATCTCTCTGAATTCCAGATAGTGTTCTCGGAAGAATCCTCTCTACACGAGAAAGAATCCCACAGTGAGAAAGTAACAGTTTGGTGTGCCATGTCAATTTCTTGGATAATTGGCCCTTTATTTTTTGAGGTAGATGGGGGAAATTAACGACCGTGATATCAGCCAGGTATGTGAATAAGATTTAAACCTGAATGCGTAGACTTGAGCCCGGAAGAAGCCCACGATAAGATGGGGGAAACGTCGGCAACAAACCAGAAGAGGACGCGGCCTTCACCGGAAGCCAAGAATAACCAAGATTTAAACCTTTCTTACTTATGAGATTGCACATCTTCCCTTATGTTTACTGTTTTTAATAAGCTGAAGTGATTAATCACAATGTGCGGATCTTCATGAATGTTGTAACGAGCTTTTCCCAAACCAAATCATGTTAATTAGGGATGACATCACCTGGCCAGCAAGATCTCCATATTTGAGGGTGTACGATTTCAGCTTGTTTGGATGCTCGAAGAGTACTACCACCCCTAAAACCTTGATACGCTAGAGGCCAATATTCTTCATGAAGTTCACAATGTTCCACGGGACATGTTGCATCGCTGTAAGCAAAACTTCTAGCCAAGGTTTGAAGCGTCTACGAGTAGAATGGTCGCCGCTTGAAACGTGTTCTTTTCATGAAATAAATGGCATTTTAGTTGATAAAGAATGACATATTATACTTTCTTGAATAGAATAAATATAATTGAAAATGACCCGTTCCTCTGCAGGACCCTATTCTAAACAAACTGCTACACGTCCTGTCCCGACCCCTTACTCTACTTAATACTTGCTTTATTCGCCCCGTTTCCTTCGCTCCTGTTCTGACCGACCTATGATCCTAAGTTAATATTTAAGTGACAAACTTTTGGCATGAAATCAATATGTGACGGGGTGTTAAACTTCACTCAGCCATTCACTCACATGGTCATACACTCACTCACTTCCTCACTCACTCACTCACTCACTCACTCACTCACTCACTCACTCACTCACTCACTCACTCACTCACTCACTCACTCACTCACTCACTCACTCACTCACTCACTCTCTCTCAGTAAGAGACGGACTCATCCAGGGCTTATGTGAACTGTCGTTGCGAACCATGTCTTTCAGTGATTCAGGTGAAATGTGCTCTTCTCCTTTATCCGCTAACCTAGTCAAGACCAGTGTTCATAGGTTTGTGTGTATGTCGAACTTGAATTGAAACGTTTGAAGGTTTGGCTTACCCAAGGCTAGCGTCTTCACACAAGGAATGTTTTTCAACATTAAATAATATATATAAGAATAAAATTAATAAGCATCTATCTACAAGTTTGCGTGCATTGGAATGCATATTTCTTTTATATAAATGCCTACGCTTAACATAGATATTATTGGAACTTCACAGTAGCGTCAATTACTTAAGATACTTAAAACACTGTTTTCAAACATTTGTCGTAAATTTAGTGTACAAATTTATTTGTGTTATTCCTGTACGATGCACAAAAATATGCGTTCAGGAATGTAATTAATGGGATTGCTTGTATTGGTAATCCAAACTCAGATTAAATCAATGGTCGTACTTCGGATGCATGTTCAAAAATTTAACCCAGCTTAGCTAAAACCTTGCAGATGCCAAACTCGGTGAATTTATGCAGTTGTAACTAACAGTTCCTGCTAATTTGAACAGTCGTATTATTTTATTCCTGAAAAACACTTTATTGCGATGTTGTTATGGCCTTTCAGCTTTTGAGCCAAGAAATACAAAACGTAGAAAAATTACGCTTTACCTGTTCGCTGGTATCATGAATAATGGTAGTGCAAATAGCAGTTACTCCGAACCTGTTCATTATGTGGAATGTGCTCCGTGGGATTTGAGACCATGGGCTGTTATTACTCGCCTTGCTAGTATGTGTCGACAAGCACATGTACGTATGTTGACTCGTAACGTCACGTGATGCACATCTTGTTTGTGCCAATCAGGATTTGCAAGAAGACAACAGTAACCATGTAAACATTCATACGATGGCTTTGAAATTACATCCTCTTACTACAACATAGAAAGCAAAAGAATTCTAGCATACAAAAGCTTGAGATAAGCTCTTGGAAAATGCAAACCAATAGGAATCAATATTCTGGAAATGGTTATGTATAATGGTTGTCGATATTTGGCAAATTCTGAGTTTAAACAGTGTTTAAATTTTTGGCAAAGAAAGCTTTCTCTAGTACTTCAAATTTACCAGTTGTACAAAATTTTACATATTTAATTTGGAGAAATATCTAGTCTTAAATAGTTCAGAGTAAACATATTATGGAACACATGGTGCCTTAATCCAAATGTTTAAAGGCAAAAGGCTTTTAAAAATACGAAGTTTTTAAAGTAAACGGTTGTTTGTTGCGGAGGAGTTTCCCAACTTCATGTCGCTTTGTTGGTTCGTCACGTGCTGCTAGAGTGTTTTCCTGTCACACCTTCGAGACTGTCTACAACTGCCTGTCAGACTTGCAGAGGTCCTTGTGGACGATAATTAAGCGGTCCACAGAGTTCTGAAGTTTTTAGCAATAGTAAACGTGAGCCTAAGGATTTAAAATTTTAACTATCGAGATTTCATGCTTTTTGATCTCTTGTTTGGTGTATTTATAACAGTTGAACGCCCTTAAATATTGTATCATTCATGTTTCTTATATGCAGAAAGATTTCCCATAATTACCAAGCTCGGCACTATCCAATTTTTCTTTCCATCTGTCCGTCTACCTGCCTGTTTGCCTGTCTATCTGTCTCTCTGTCTCTCTCACTCTCTCTCACGCACCCATTTGTAGAAGCACATGTTTGTCACTTGTTCATTAGTGTTTAAAATATGTACTAACGGTAAAATAAATAAAACTTTTGTTGTTTGACGACGCACTCAATTGCCAGGATAACATCAGCGTCGCCGGTATGCCGGAATTTCGTCCCGCGGGAATTCTTTTACGTGCAATAAATCTACTTACACGGAGCTGTCAGAGAGACAGACTTGCTTTGAGTAAGTCTCTTCTTTCATAATGGGTTCTAAACTCTCTCAAATAACAAGGAATACCTCGAAATGGTTCACTCTACCAAAAAAGAAAAAATGTATTTAGACATAAATTGTGTTTTAGCAAGATCTACATTTTTGTCTATCTCTTATAGTTTACGAGTTATTGAAAAGTCATCCAGGGTAAACAAGACTACATAGGCTATAAAGAAAATTTAAAATATACGTTTCATTTGCCATAAAAATATCTTAAACATATGTCATTTTAATCTAAATCTTTAGAGCCATTTTCAAGAAAATCAAAATTTTCTAAAAATTGTCAATGTAAAGGGTGGTTTAGAGTGGGGCTATGTTCTTCAAAATCTTCGTGTCGTATCCTTGAAAGACATTAAATTTAAATATCAACTTTGATTTTTAAACGACTTTTCGTTTTTGAGTTATGCTGTTCACAGACTGACAGACAGACACACACGGACCTTTCTCTAAAAATTCTTTTCTTGGATTCAGGGGGTCTCAAAACATATATTTCCGGTAAAATCTCGACATCGAGTTTTTGGGTGAAATACAATAATTTCTCTACTTACTAACAGAGAAAGTAAAAAAGATTACAGGAATAATACTCAATATTCTGAAATTTACACGTTTATTACTTCAGTACTAAAGTACAGAGTCAATATTATAAATATGAGCAAAAGCTTGTATCTAATGATAAACATTGGCTGTCCGTTAATAATTTACCCTTGCAAAGTATAACGTTAATATCCATATTCTTGAATTACAGTTTTATGCACAGATAATACTATTTAAAAATGAATAGAAAATATGAATATTGAATAAAATTTAAAAGCTCTAATAATACGTTTTATAAACTGTGGAATGATATGAAGATACATAATATATACAAACACGTATCGCTAACTTTACTGATCTTGCTTGTTGCATTTCTCCTTGTATATCATCTCTTTCAGCACTACCTATGGTTTGTTTGTGATGCCGAAGTTGCTCTTCCTTTTTGCATAAATTGACTTCCATGCAGGACATCTGTATGTCACACACATTTACCTACTTCTTGTTACTTTCCTATCTCGTACTCAATATCTGAGACTCTCTTTGGAAAAAAGGTGCGTGTGTTTTGGGGGGGGGGGGAGGGGAGGTTGCATGCGTGCGTGTGTGTGTGTGTGTGTGTGTGTGTGTGTGTGTGTGTGAGTGAGTGAGTGAGTCAGTGAGTAAGAGAGAGAGAGAGAGAGAACAACATAGCTCAAGAACGAAAATCCAGCCAGTGATATCAAATTCTCTGTAATCCAAGGATGCAACACCGATTTTTAATAAAGTCCTCCCCCACCCCCAAACCCAAACCACTCTTTACCTGAATTTTTTTCTCAAATTTTTATTGCCTCAAAAATGGCTTTGAAGATTTTTGCTAAAATACCATGCATTCAACATATTTTGAAGCCGAAATTGTGAACGCCATAATTATGGATATAATACATGAATCACATGGCGGAATTAGATAATCAGAAAATGGTAAAATTGTTACGTGTATCAATGTACGAGATACTGATGGAAATATTAGTTGTGACTAAAATTGTCAAAAGGCACGAAAAGGTACAAGCAAGTCATTAGTGGTAAAGTCCAGGTAGTCAGCCTGATACACAGTAATACCGGTTTTCCTGGAAATCGCTCAGCGCAGGTGTTGAGTAGGTAAACAAGGGATGGTCGTTTCTTCGAAACCCTGTCGCTAATTAGGAAGTGAAAGGTACAGAGAGCGTCATAACGCACAGGCACTTGCCTGCGAGAACCCGGAGAGAAAGGGTCGTTGACAGTTACCCTCCAGAACCCGGCGGGTCACTACACTCTTCGCCCATATCTTCAGTTACGGGACTTGTATTCCGGATCCTCAAGTGTGAGGACGCTTTATGGCTAATATTAACAATTTTCTGTCTTAGTAAAGACACGGTAACGACTCAACTAATTTAATAACGATCGGCAAATCTCGCGCTTTCTTATTTTGGTGAGAATAAAAGTGTTTCGATGAAGTTCTGGTTTTATTCGCAAACACTCACGCATACCCTGAGATTAAAGTCACATGCCAGAGCACACGGAGCAGAAGACCAGAAAGCAGCAGTTGGCGTAGGAGAGCATAGGAGGAGCGACGATTCGACATCAATTTTTATCACAAATGAAATGTATATCTTGAATTTTCTGGGAATAGCGTCCGAAGTCCTTTTTGAACGACTGTTTTGTGAACGTAAAATATAAAATGTACGTCTCCTACAGGTAATCAATTTCTGTCAAACACAGTTATTTTATTAATTAAGCTGCTTCCAAGATATCCCATATTATTGGTATCAATGTCAAAATATGTATACTTCTCTCAAATGGGAAATCATTAGTATTTTTTCCTCTCAGAATACAAGGAAAAGGAATTTCAAAGCTATCATATTACGACCAAAGCTTAAGGCTACCGAAATCACCTATTCCCATTACTTATACCCACAAGGAAGTATATAATACAAAGGCATTCCCACAAATGCTCATCTTGATTAACTGGAACTGCATGTAACTGTGAATGAAATTGGAAGGTATCAGTGCGTGTTTGTGTTTTGTTACGTCCAGGCACAACAGTGTGGTCCTCCCATGAATTGTGTTAGTTAAGCATATGCGTTGCGTTAACTGACTTGGATTGTTGTAGCAGTTAACAACATATTGTGCGCTCAGTGATGTTCTGTTGCAGAAACTAGAATCCCACAACTATTGTGTACTTACAATTCAGTTTTAAACGCGAGTTTAATATGCATCTTATTAGTTTTCTATAAATCCTCTTGGTTTTCTTCAGCTATAACGTAAATACTATAAATAAATTACAAGTGTAAGCTGCTGAATTTCTTTCTTTTCATTATTTCGTGTTCGGGGTTTTCTATTTTTGCCCATGAAACTATGTGCAGAGTTATATTTAAGCTTTATTTATATAAATTAGATCAATACAGAAAGCAGAGGTTGCTACGAAAGGGCAATATAATTACGCTTCGATGCCCATGATTCGTAATCACAATCTATAACACATAGGCACCATTATAAAGTGTAATTTAATCATGAAGTGTATTTTTATAAAATGAAATAATACACACACATACACAATCCATTTTTACTTTCTCTAATACGTATAACAAGTAGAGGAAGTATTGCATGCCATTCAAAAATTCGATGTCAAAATTTCACCGGAAGTATATGATTTGAAGCCCCTGAATCCAAAAATGAATTTTCGGTAAAGGTCAGTACGCGCGCGTGTGTGTATGTGTGTCAGTTTGTGGACAGCGTAACTCAAAAACGTAAAGTCGCCTAAAAACTAAAGTTGGTATTGTTTAATATCCTTCAAGGATGCAACACGAAGACTTTGAAGTAAATTCCTCCACCCTAAATTATTCTTTACATTAAAAAAAAACGATTTTGAATAAATATATTTGGGATATTTTTATGACAAATGAGATGTATATTTTGAATTTTCTGGCTATAGCCCATGTAATCCTGTTTACTCTGGATGACTTTTGAATAACTCGTAAACCGTAAGAAGTAGAACAAACCTTACTGTACAAAAAATATACCTAGATCTCGCTAAAACACAATCTATGTGTTTGGGGTTTTTTTTTTCTCCATGTTTTATCTGGCAGCCGTGGAATGAGAGCTGAATTTGAAAGCTTTAAAAGATTTGAGTATCGCTCAGAGCCTATGTATTCCCATATTCCTCTTGCTCCTACAAGGAAATAAGCATTAAGATAATTTCTCGAAATGTTTATCTCAACTAATACGAAGAAGAAATAGGAATAAGAGTTCAGAATGATTTTTGTATGTGAGTGTAACACATCAGATTTTTTTGTTTTTTTGTTTTTATGTTTGACATCCTTTAAGCTGGTAGGTCATATAGGACGGTAAAGAATGAAATGATATACAAATGAGCCTGGGTTTCAAATAGTTTAAGATTACGACAATGTAAAATCCCTGGGAGAAAGCTTATGCGATAACTCACCCTAACCAAGATTCGAGCTCGGGACATCCTGAATGTAGTCACACACACTAACCACGCACCACAGAGCAGTGTATTGATATGGTAACTAGCATGCGGCAACTTACTGAACTACGCATCTATTAAATTAAATTACATTTTTTTTTGTTTAAGCCCAATAAATGTTCTTTTAATTGAGCTTCTAATTATTGTATTATTATTATTATTATTATTATTATTATTATTATTATTATTATTATTATTATTATTATTATTATTATTATTATTATTATTATTATTATTATTATTATTATTATTATTATTATTATTATTATTATTATTATTATTATTATTATTATTATTATTATTATTATTATTATTATTATTATTATTATTATTATTATTATTATTATTATTATTATTATTATTAATTACTACTATTATTATTATTATTATTATTATTATTATTATTATTATTATTATTATTATTATTATTATTATTATTATTATTAATTACTACTACTACTATTATTATTATTATTATTATTATTATTATTATTATTATTATTATTATTATTATTATTATTATTATTATTATTATTATTATTATTATTATTATTATTATTATTATTATTATTATTATTATTATTATTACTGCTGGTGGGAGTGGCGGTAGCCGCAGCGGCAGCAGCAGGAAGATTGTTATTATTTTTATTATTTTGTTATAGTTTTATTGAAGCATCTCATTGAAAATAGTATGCAGGAAATAATATTACCACCGATAACTTTCCCTGATTTTAATGATCATTGTTCACTCTATGATATCCTGGCGTATTAGTAATTATAAAATTAGCAATAACTGTAGTAACATAAACCCGAGGCGCTACATCCTTTCAGGGCTAAGGCCTGTCGCTCGAGCGCTGCATCTTCTACCTCTGCCCAGTATAGGCGTCATGAACGAGGTGCAGGGACATGCTCAGCGGCCCAGTTACTTCCGTCCGGTTTCGCGGTCTTCGCAACCACGAATCACTAGTTTTCAGTCAAGTAGCTTCTCAACTGTCCCCTCAGGGACCTTATGAGGCTGAGTGTACCCCGAAACAGGTCTTCCAGGAGGGGAATATCCCCACGCCGGTACCGGGAATAGAACACGGGACTCCTGCTTGTAAGCAGCAACGTTACCACCGCGCTAAGTAGACGACCTTCTGGCGTTTTAGTTGTGATAATGTAATATATAGCTCACTTGTATTTCAAGAAATAGTGAAAGGGTGGAAAAGTGTCTCCTTTGTCTCAGTTGTGTTCAATAGAAGTAAAACAAAGTTTGAGATAAACGAGATGAGAGGTAGTTCAAGTTAAGTACATCCTTATTTTGGTGATGATAGCGATATTGATGATGATAAATCGCTTTCTTATTGCTGCATCGAACGGAAAAACTTCATCGCCAGCTGTAAAACCCTCCTGCTTCCTGGCCGTACCACTTTATTTTGGCAGATAAAGGGAACTGTTACAGTTTATTCATCTTCGTGTCATAGAAAGAAAAAGAAAAGGGAAAAGCATATGGCACTAAGAGCTCCAACAATATATAAGGTTTCAAATGAAACGCTCACACACAAGCACACATTTTCAGCGCTCCTGCATTTGCAGGTTTATTTATACCCTCGCGAAATATAATTCAACTAGGTTTGCCAAGATGCCTTTCTCAATGAGATTAATCTTTGGCTCGAGACTAGAACAGAATGCCAATGTTTGTGGCCTACCTCCTTGCATTCTAATAACCAGCATGGCTTGGGATGGTGTTTCGTAATCTGCTCGGTAAGCAAACATATTGAGCATGGTGCACAACTAACAATACGCAAAATATTAAATACAAGCTTTCACCAATTTAATTTGTATTAGCAAATTCTATTCGTTGATTTACATTTGAAGAGAATGAACTGTTCATTTATTACCGCTATCTATTTATATTCTCAACTTTGCACAACTATCTGGTGAAATTCTGAGTAGCGTAGTCATCATAATCATCACTATAAGGATTAAAAAAGGGGAGGTTGTAGGCTGGTTTCGGTCAGTAATATCAATTTATGTTCTTGCAAATCTTGCAACTTTAAACCCTATTTTTATAATGTAGCCTTTTAACCCCTAAAGACATGTTACAAGTGTCTGCGAAATAAATGTAACTGTTCACGGGCGGATATGAATAAAAGAATTATATATTTCTTAATTTTTCTAAAAAACATGGAATAAACATCTATGTGATATAAAAAGTCAGTACGTTAAAGAAAGAATTGATGTGTACCAAATTTCATACTTCTAGAGTAAACAGTTTCTTTGAAAGGTGTAGTTAACTTGTTAAAATTAACACAGCAAGCATAGAGCTTACAACCTACCCTAATTTTAATTGAGGTTTACTCAGACTTATTTTGCTGCATACATTTGTTCCATTTTCTAGGAACCACTTATTCTAGTGCAATTAAACTTTTACCACTTATTTCGAAGTTATTTGTAGTGGTACTGACTTTTTCTTATAACACTATCACTAAAATCATGAATTCTAGGAATTTTTCTTATTAAAAATCTGATGTGTTGCACTCACATGACTTTCTCTACTCTTGTACTCACCATTCTTATAAACTCTTATTCCTATATCTTTTTCTTGTTAAGATAAACATTTGTACGAATTATCTTATTGCTTATTTCCTTGTAGATGCAAAGGGAATATTAGAATACAGTAGGCTTTGTGCGATAGTCAAATCTTTTAAAGCTTTGAGATTCCGTTCTCTTTGCACACTTAACATATAACAAATGAACAACGATGTCCTATTTCACGAAAGTTTTAAGTTTTCCGAAATACACTCCCATAACAAGGAATATTTCAGAAATGGCTCACTTTACAAGAAAGTTTATTGAGACAGAAATTGTATATTTTAGCAAGATCTACATTTTTTGTAGAGTATAATTTGATCTGTCTCTAACGGTTTACCAATTATGCAAAAGTCATCTAGAGTAAATATGACTACAGGAGCTATAGCCAGAAAATTCAAGATATACATTTCATTTGTCATAAAAATATCTCTAAACATATGACATTTCAATCAAAATCGTTAGAGCCATTTTCAAGAAAATCAAAATTTTCGAAACATTTTCCATGTAAAGAGTATTTTAGCGTGGGATTGTTTTCTTCAAAATCTTCGTGTCGCATCCTTGAAAGAAATTAAACTTAAATACCAACTTTGGTTTTTAACCTACCTTTCGTTTTTGAGTTATGCTGTCCACAGACTGACGGACACACAGATAGACACACACACACGGAACGTTTTCTAAAAATTCTTTTTTTGGATTCAGGAGGTCTCAAAACACATATTTCCGGTGAAATCTCGACATCGAATTTTTGGGTGGAACACAATATTTCCCCTACTTACCAGTAGAGAAAGTAAAAAGGGGAGGTTGTAAGATGGTTTGGGTCAATAATATCAATTTATGTTTTTGCAGATTTTGCAACTTTAAACCCTATTTTTATAATGTAGCCTTTTAACCCCTAAAAACGTGTCACAAGTGTCTGCTAAATAAATGTAACTATCCACGGACGGATACGAATAAGATAATTATATATTTCTTAGTCTTTTGTAAAAAAAAAATATGAAATAAATACCTATATATGTGATATAAAAAGTCAGTACGTTATAAAAAGCATTGATGTATGCCAAATGTTATACTTGTACAGTAAACGGTTTCTTTGAAAAGTAGAGTTAACTTGTTAAAATTAACATTGCAAGGATAGAGCTTACAACCTCCCCTTACAATTGTCCTTTGCGACTTCACATCAGAGCAACGCTTTCTAGGACGTCCAACATCTCGTCGTCCTCTTGCTTCGCAATTCTTTGCAAGTAGTGGGTATCTCTCTTCATTCGTTCGATTCATATGCGCAACCCATTTTGTCTAAATCATCATAACGGCTCGGCTCTTAGTTCCTCTCCTTCTTCATTTTTAACGTTGGTGCAACCTTTCATTTGGCTACATCCGGAAAGTGCCTGAAATACATGTATTTTAAAATCAATGACGATTTCTACATTAAAGGCGATATCGCACCCCAAATATTTAAAATTTGTTGCTTATTCTCGCAGTTGACTACATAGAAACAGTTTAGATCGCACTGCATTTTTCCTTTAAATTCCATAGTCATAATTTACACAACTTGTTTAACTCACGACGTAATTTCTGTAAATCATCTCCATTTTTATTTCTCTACTAATTGTAAGTGTAGTAAGTAGGGTCAGTATTGTATTCCATCCAAGAGTTTGATGTGCAGATTTTACCGGAAATATATATTTGAGATCCCCTGAATCCAAAATGGCAGCTTTAGAAAACGTGCGCGCGCATGTGTGAGTGTGTGTGTGTGAGTGTGTGTGTGTGTGTGTGAGTGTGTGTGTGTGTGTGTGTGTGTGAGAGAGAGAGAGAGAGAGAGAGAACAGTGTAACTCAAAAACCAAAGTTGGTATTAAAGTTTAATATCTTTCAAGTGTGTCACACGAAGATTTTGAAGAAAATCTTTCTCGTAAACTACCCTGCACATTTTGATTTTTTCGAAAATGGCTGTTACGATTTTGATTAAAACGCCATATGTTTAAGATATTTTGATGAACAATGAAATGTATATTTTTAATTTTCTGACTATAGCCTACGTAGTCCTGTTTGCTGTGTATGACTTTTGCATAAGTGGTAAACCTTATGAGATAGACCTAATCTTAGTATACAAAAATGTAGATCTCATTAAAACACACGTTATGTCCAAATGCATTTTTTGTGGAGTTCACCATTTCGGAGACATCGTTTTTTTGTGTGGATTTTTAATATATATTTTGATTCAGTTAACTTCATTTTACAACATTATGTGTTTTACAGTTTTGTTGATACAATATAAAACAATTCAAAAAGTTACTTCACTTGTGCTGAGGATACAATTCAACAATTGCCCTCAGTCTAAAGCAATAATTAACTTTGCTATTTACAGTCATGGAAAAAATGATTGAGCGCATTAGGAAATCAGAGTATTTCAGTTGCATTTCGTGTTGCAACGCGGTTTACTCAAGTCGATATTTTCAACATGTAGCTCAATTTATCGATAGTCTGTGTCTGTGTGTAATCGTCCGTTGGACATACGAATAGGCTGTGTCTTGAATCGCCACTCGCGTTTGTATACATACCTCTTTGTGTGTCCGACAGAGGATAGCAATAAACTCGGCTGAAAGTTGGAAATATCGACTTGTATAAACCGCAACCCGGGACATAGAAATATTCCGCTCACCTAATGCGCTCAGTCTTTTTATCGTCGCTGCAGAAGAAAGTTGCACTGTAATTTATAAGTCGAGCTCTGTATGGTGTAAAGATTTCTTATGATCCTTACGAAATACTGAAACAAATTTAGTTACCCTTAGATTTTTGTCTTAATACAAAATAAACTAATGCTTTAGAATATTATTTAAATGGAATTGAGTCTTTAGAGGTTACTGTCCTTATGTGTATTCAGTGCATGCATAATGTGTATTATACAGTACAACAAATCTTAAAGGTGCGAGGAATGGAATTCGAAGACTTAACACATTTGAACTGCAAAGTTATCTCCAAGGTTTACCGAAACCTCGTACTGTCAATAAATGAATATATCAGACTCCTAATAACCCATCTTCTTCTTCAAAAGGTTGCTAACAAGCCAACAAAGCAATATTTTCCTCCAAAGAAGCACAGAAATTGAAATTTATTTAGTTAATTTTCTTGATCGCAAAATTGAAAGCAATGTAAATTTATCCTATTTTTGGGAAATAAAATTTGAAACATGCTCAAAACTTATCAACTTAATTGAATTAAGGGTTAAAAAGCATAGTAGGAAGTTGGCTAAGCGATGATGAACTGAATCGGTTACTCGTCATTCGGACGAAATTACGGTACACCGGCGACGCTGATGTGATTTTGGCAACTGACAGCGTCGTTAAAACAACATTTAAGTTTTCTAACTACTCTGCCAAAAATATTGTCATTAAAAGCCTCATGAAAGTTTGTGAGGCATTATCCGTCCATTCTGGGTTGTACGAAATCATAAAAATATTTTCATCATCTATAATTGAGAAAAAGTTCAATAATAGCCCTCCGCCTATCAGAATGAAAATGTCACAGAATTTAAAACTACGTTCCTTCTAAAACCTTTTACGTGATGTAAAGTGCACAACACAACAGTGGTAAAAGTTTAATAATAATAATAATAATAATAATAATAATAATAATAATAATAATAATAATAATAATAATAATAATAATAATAATAATAATAATAATAATAATAATAATAATAATAATAATAATAATAATAATAATAATAATAATAATAATAATAATAATAATAATAATAATAATAATAACAATAACAATAACAATAACAATAACAATAACAATAACAATAACAATAACAATAACAATAACAATAACAATAACAATAACAATAACAATAACAATAACAATAACAATAACAATAACAATAACAATAACAATAACAATAATAATAACAATAATAACAATAATAACAATAATAACAATAATAATAATAATAATAATAATAATAATAATAATAATAATAATAATAATAATAATAATAAACAATAATAATAATAATAAACAATAATAATAAACAATAATAATTAACAATAATAAACAATGATAATGTTGATCATCATAATCACAAGAGGAAGAGCAGGAAGAGGAAGAAGAAGAGGAAGAGGGATAGGTAGAGGAATACGAAGAGAGGAGGGGAGGAAGAAGGATGATGATAAACATACTAATGATGATATTAATGATGATCATGATATTGATGATCATGATATTAATGATCATGATATTAATGATCATAATATTAATGATGATGATATTAAATTTGATAATGATATTAATTATGACAATCCTGTTTATATTTACGGTCATGTTTATGATGATAATCACATTAATGATAGTGATATTATTAATGATACTCATATGTATGATAATAATCAGACTAGGGCTGCTAACACGACTAGTGCGCCGGCTTCACGCCACGTATCACAGAGGTGAGCAACATTCCAACCGATACTGGGAGATGATGGGTCATCCCCGTCGGCTTTCTTAGCCAGAATCGCTGCCTATCGCAGCTCCTCACTTTCTTCGCGATGCTCAATGGGCAATCGTGCCTTGGAATTGGGTAGTTTGACATGTGTAGTTATGGAAATCAATTACAACAGTACGTTGGGGCACTGAGCTCCGGAGTGACAGTATGCTTACTTTTTTTGGGTTTCCACAGCTACAAGTTGATATGAAAGTCTGTCTATGCGGAAGTTCACTAATAAGGTGAATCCATAATAGATTTCGGAGTTACATTGAGAATTTTCTCATAGATATTAGCCGTTCTCCTTACCGTTCTTTCTGTAAACGCATAGATCTGGTAGGTTAATGGATCTTCTTCTTAGTTGCATACGAATATTTTATAAGAATGCCTATTTACCTTATTACTATGCCAGTGTTAGTGAATGCAATGCCCTCTGAAATTGACGCATGAGCTATCTAAGTGTGTAAAATTACATATCCCTAGAATCTTTGGATATACTTCTATATAGTTTTTCTAGTTTCATAAGAAATTTCTCAGGGAAATTCCGACAATATCTCCTTCTGTTTCTTTGCGCAAAGACACTGGTGCATAAGATCGCCAGACTTTTTAGCAACTTTTGTTTATTACTCCATATGTCCCTTTCTCAGAAATGTATACAATTTTCACTGTTTGTCAAAATGTCACAGACCTCGACTATCCCTGGGCATATTTGTATACACTTCTCGCAGAAAACATGTCACACTAAGCGTATGTTTCTATGTGGAAAGATAAAGATCCCCTTAAACACTGGATATACGTTTTTGCTTTATAAAACGTTCCATTTATCTAGGAACCTCTAGCACTTGGTTTATCTCAGTGTGATCACATTTGTTCCATTATTTGCGGAATTTCCCAGGAATACTAAACAGGTACAAGTGTGCTGTGCTTGATAAAATTAATATTTGCTCTTTCACTCTACAGAGTGTTTTTGCCACAAATGTTTGGTTAATGTACACAATACAGTTATAAGAAAGCTTAAAGGTGTATAAGGTATTGCTTCAATTGCTTTAATTTACATTAATTATAGCGAAGAGAAGCTGAACCTACTTTATGACTTTTGAAAGTATATTTGCTGAACACCAATTTGAAGTATTTAAGGTTACACTGATATTGTAATAAATAAATAGTACAAATTGTGAAATTCAGTGTCTCGAACGAATGTAAAACTTCAAATGTAGAACAACGGCAGTTCCTGGCTGGCCCCTTAGCTCAGTTAGTGGACCACGGGTCGCGGGTTCTCTTCCCGGCTGAGGATTGGGAATTTCCCACCTGCCAAGATTCCCTATCCTCCCAAGAATGAGAAAATATGAATTAAGGTGTGAATATGGACGTAAATTTGATGTAGAAAGACCTCAACGACCGGAACCTTTTGCCGATAGGTTATACAGGCTGGAAGGAAAGATATTACATTCTTTTTAATATGTGTTTCATAGAAGCATTACAAACAAAAAGTGGAATGGCATTTTGTACTTTGATACGCCGATTTCGAAAAAATAAATGGTTTTTGATCCCAATTGGATGCGTAATTCCACAAGAATGTACAAAGACAACAGTTTGTTACTTGTAAAATGCATAGTTACTTGTTTCTGACATAGCTTCGGTAGTAATTATGAGACATCACACAGGGTTTCGAAATAATTAAGCAGTTGAAAGACGTGAAGGAATACTCCGAGCAGCTCTTTTAGACATGAAGTAAGTAAACAACGTTATGTTGAGGTTAATCAGAGAATTGGCGTGGTTTCTGATGTAAGCAGGTTGGTAGCGGGTGAGTGAGTGTGTTGGGTTTAAGGGCCCGTCGACAACTTGGTTATTAGGGCCCAGGTTGGTAGCTTTCGCTTTAGTGTAATATTTTGGAAGCAAACGCTTGTGATTGGCTTACACTCGCACAGCAAACAAGGAATGTGTTTATGTTCTGAAGACGCACCGTTATGGTGTTTGTTTATGTAGTGAGCTAAGGAAAGTGATACCCACACAATATGCAGTGTTGCCAGCTTGTTTTCGACAAAACTAGAATATCTTTGTAGGAAACGGTGAGAGACAAAAACGTAAGATACAAAATGCGTTCCAGATGCGGAGATCTACCACTGGTTTAAATTAATGCAATGACTTCCCTTCCACCCGGTATGTTTGAAAGGAGAGACCGCCGATGCGAATATGGAAGAAAGACGGCAATGTCACGTACTATATTCATTTAACGGTGTCAATCGGAGTCTTACCTAGTCAGATCTATAGGACAGTCACGTGACAGATCCACTGATACTTGCATACTAGCCGTGTGTACGGAGTAAGTTGGAACAACAAATTGAACATAAAAATCCAGCACCGCTCTCGGTGCACTGCTGAAATGTTAAACTTCTAGTATTTGAGATCATCTTTAGGGTTTACTGGGATACTTGAGTCAAATGAGTTGCTGTAATGAACACCCTGACATCTTGTATAAAAACACCGAAGATAATCTTCGGCGGATTTTGTATCCCTTCTCGGGATCGTTTGGGGCGTGTTTTTCACGTACCTATCACAGAGCGTGGTCGCTTGATAACACAACAATAAGGGGGAAAAGGGGAGATTGATGACTTCGCTTTTTCTGTAAACAATCCAATTATACTTATTTAGAATATCGCGCGCGCATACACACACACACACACACACACACACACACACACACACACACACACACACACACACACACACACACACACACACACACACACACACAAACACTGACACTTCCTTAAGGAGAGACGGTGGCTGGCTTGTCACTGGTATATTTGTAAATCCATATCTCTTACAATTTTTGTTACATTCCGATGAAATCGGGTACATTTACTGAGAGAGACCCAACAACCTTTAAGTAATTTTTACAGAATTTTTAATAAACTATTTATGTTTTGAGAGAATTTTGAACTTTTTATTACATTATTATCTTCCAGTACACTTTTTTATTATTTTCAGGCAAAATGTTCTAATCTTTTGCATAAAATAATCTACACGAACAAATGTACATTTAAGTGCAGTAACTTTTTTATATATTTTTTCAATTATTTTACATGATTTTTTTATTTTAATATTTTTAAGTAAACATTTTCCATATACTTTCAACCACAAAACTGTTCATACTCTGTAGACTAAAATTCTGTTGCACTTAAATGTTGTTTATCATTACAGGAATGAGTGTGCAAAATTTCAAAAAAAAACCTTCCAGTAGTTTCTGATATGTGTTCCTAAAGGATGAACATTTTAAACTGGAGAAAAACCAATTTAAATTTTGGATGAAAATTTCTTTTATCATACCTTAGCTAAACCTGCCCATATCCATATGCTTCTTGTTCATCATCCTCTGCAGCTCTTTTAGCTCCTCTGTTTCTTTGTCTGGCAATTCTATGTATATGTAAAATTCTGAAGTCTGTATTTCCGTCCTGCTTTGCCTCTCCTGGCACAATACTTGATCCAAGTTTTATTTTAGATGCACTTGGAGAAAATCTTATATCTTCATCTGCAGGCCTAACCCTAACCTGAAGGTCTTTTTGCTTCATTATATTGTTAATATGGGACTTACCATACTTTTTAAACACTTTACCAGGTCTTGGCATTGTAATAAAGGTCCAGTACAACCCACTTTGCACAAAGAATGACACAATAACTCAATTTTTTTACTAAATTGCACTAAACAGCACACACTTGTTTATGAAGCTCCACAGCCTTTTATACAACACTGTTGTGACAACAAAATGACTTCTGCAACTGTCCTCAGCCCTCAGCCCGCTAAACCTAAAGTTTCTAGGTTCAAAAGGCAAAATTGAGGAAGAAAACTCATTGCTCCACCGAAAATCTTAAAAAGTGGGCGTGGCTCATTACATTGTTTAGGATTATAATTTTTTATAGCACTTGTAGTTCGAATTTCAAAGTAAATCTTTGGGAAAATAATCCCAATTATATGTACTTTCAAACAGCCAAATAAAAATATTTTAGGATTTTTTCATAATTTCTGCCACCGTCTCCCCTTAATATCAGCAAGAAGCACATTAATTGCAATCAGTTTCGACCTTATAGTAAGGTATACTCAATACCCTTATTTACTGTCAGTATAAGTAACAAGCAAATTAATTCTAATCAACTAGAAGCAGCGATGTTAAGTAGTACTAGATAAATGATTATATATGTTTTTTATACAGGGATTTATAATTTATGTGATACAAATTGTGAGACTAACCAACTGTGTGATTCAATAAATTACTCTTTTGTCATAATCGCGTAATTAGGTTTAGAAGTCAGAGATAATCATATTTACGAGATGATTTAAATGAATATGAGACTAAATATTATGGCAATTAGATTATATGTTTGTCTGTATTCCTTTAGTATTCGTATGATCTGCAATAGATTACTAAAGGCAAAATAACCAATTCTAATTTGAGTTAGAGGCAAAAGTTGCTACATTACGTAGTTATTTAATTGTTCATTTATTTACATATCTACTTTAGCTTCTATGTGACAACAAAGATATTACTGTGAGAATACCGCTATGCTTACCTTTTACCTTTACTACGTATAGGAAGCAGAGGAAGTATTGTATTCCACCCAAAAATTCTAGGCCGAGATTTCACAGGAAATATATATTTTGAGGCTCCCCGAATTCAAAACGGCATTTTTAGAAAAAGGTCCTTTGCGTGAGTGTGTGTGTGTGTGTATCTCTCTCTCTCGCTCTTTCTCTCTCTGTGTGTGTGTGTGTGTGTGTGTGTGTGTGTGTGTGTGTGTGTGTGTGTCTGTGTGTTAGTGTGTCTGTCAGTCTGTGGATGGCATAACTCAAAAACGAAAGGTCGGTTAAAAACAAAAGTTGGTATTTAAGTTTAACATCCATTAAAGATGCAACACGAAGATTTTGAAGAAAATTCATAGCCCATGTAGTCCTGTTTGCTCTGGATGACTTTTGCATAACTGGTAAACCGTAAGATATACACCAAATCTTACTATACCAAAATGTAAATCTTGCTAAAGCACACAATTTCTGCCCAAATAATTTTTATAGGGTGAATTATTTCGAAGATATTCCTTGTTATTTCTGTAAGTTTTGAAAAATTTATACTTTCGTCAAATGGAACATCGCTATTCATATTTTTATGTTAGCCGTGCAAAGAGAACAGAATTTGAAAGCTTTAAAAGATTTGGCCATAGCTCAAAGTCTACTTATTCCATATTTCCCTTGCACCTAGAAGTAAATAAGCAATAAGGTAACTTCATTGCTGCAAATGTTTATCTCAACTAACACGATGAAGATACAGGAATAAGAGTTTGTAAGAATGGTTAGTACAAGTGTAGAGGAAGTCATGTGACTGCAACACAACAGAGTTTTTCTTATACGGTTCCGCCTTGCTATCCATTTAATAAATACCTACCATTCAAGCTCTAATGGCACCCTCTGGATAATCATCAAGTTTTGCGCTGATATTTTAACCCCTGCAAAGCCGTGTCCCACATTAATCTATAAGGTATGGCTACCAATCATGATATGGTGCCTCTCTGACAAACTGAATGCACTCACTTTACCTCTTTCTCATTTAGCCATTACGATCGAAATCACGGATGTGTATTTCGTTTTGCACCATTTTGTATTGCTTGTGTTGACGATTATTTATCAGAAATGGCTTACCCTTGCACCGTGATGTAAAGTAACCAATAAAATGGTCAAGACTGGGTTTAACCATAAGTCATGTGACGTAGACGCGACGTGCAGTGAAGTCTTCTTTAGCGTTCTTTGTATTAAGCCAATCTACAAAGTGGGGTTCAGGTTCTCAATAAGTTACACGTCGGATTCAAATATAGAAGCATCTATTTTGCTTTTAAGCAATTACTTAAAAACTCTGCAGACTCTGCAGTAGGGTAAGGTAGGAAAAACCGACAGACTAAGGAAATGAAAGGCTTACATGTTTAGTGACTGTCATCAATCATAAAACTGTGATATACCAAATATGGCTAATTGCCGGTCTCTGCCACCTGGCATTGTACCAGTTTGCAGAATTAATGCACTGCACCCCATCTCACCTTCCTTGTAATACCATTGGCATTCCTTGTATATACTTATATTCTTTCTCGTGGGCAAATTCCTTAACTTTCGTGCTTTCGTGCTCCCGCTACTGCTGCCCTTTCCTTTTCAGCGTGGACAGTTTTCCTAGCTTTTATATCATTTGTGAATACTGGGTATGCTATAGCCTCAGATTTTCTAAATTTTCTTTTGGTTCCTGGTTTACTATTAATATCCAGGGAAGCTGTTGGAGGAGGAATTAGCTGTTCAAAGCTTTTTGAGGGTGTAGAAGCTTAAATCTCACCTTCTTGTACTGTATTCTTCCCAGTATTTGCCTCCTGAATGTTCTCCAAGGGAGCTTGATTTTGAGATTTGGGAATCTCATTTTAACATCATATTCGTGTGAAAATAAACTGAAACTAAGTTTAAATTCAATAAATATGATGAAAGTAATTATTTAGATATTATTTACGTCTACAAATATTTTAAAACTTGAATTAATTGCGAGACGAAGAAAAAAGCACTGTCCTCTTTTCCCACTTGAACTCTTCTGCCCCCTGAGCAGTCAAACAGAAGGCAACTCAGAAGACTAGTAAGTTGGCTCTCTGATATATGGAACCCTTATATCACCATGTGTGGGTTTAGAACATTATTTTACTCCATTTTTCCATAAAAACCTTATTGGCAACAGATGGAGTTTAAGTAATTAAATGACAAACATTTCTTATATGTTTTTTCCCGTTGCTAGGCTCTACGTTTGCTTTGAGATAATCGCAGATCCATTCTGCAATATGTCGACAGAACTCTACCGTGCGCACGGATTCTCCAAACAGTGATACTAACACAAATTACGCTAAATTGTATTAGGAAGTCTCCATCTGCCCCCATGTCTACCTTCTCCAGTCTTACCCTATATATTTACATATCACTGACAACGTTACGTTAATTTCACTTGGGAAAAATGCACACCAAAGTTTACTCCTAAAAGGTAATAGAGCTTTCGAAAATACTCTGTTTTGTCCTCCCTCAGTTGCTGCATGGGATGACACCTCTGTCTAGGATCTATATGGTATGTTAAGCATTAAAGCATTAAAATTAATGCTGACATAATATGGATATATATATATTAATCGTAAAGAAGTAGTTTAAAGTTAACAGTTTTGCTGTTACCCGCCATATTATTTAGCTAAAATTATGCATACTTGTGATTTCAATTAAGTTTGTCAATTAATGCTCTCACGCTAGGGATTTCATACTTCTACAACCGATTAAAATTCAGAATTAATCCAAACCACAAATCATTTCTATGGCATGAATTGCCTTTAAACTAAAAAAATACTTATAACAATTCTACACACAGGATACTTTAGCATACTGAAAGCTTTTACAAAACTTATGTTGGGGGTTTGCACAAAAAAGCATGAATCTAGATGCACTAAAAATTCATGTGGTTCTGTTAAAATTTGGAGACGAAAGTCTTTGAAGTTGGAAAACTAATAGTTGAGAAAACAACAATTAAAATAAGATGCGTTATCTGTATAGCAATATAAATATGTAATAACTGGATAACACTGTCAATGCCGCGTGACTTCGACATCAGGATTAATGGGCATGTGGTCTAAGACACCATAGCAGTAGCTCACCTATCAAACCAAAGATCGAATCCCATTAAAATTAATATTTTTCATTCAAGGGAAACTATGGTAAATGATGGAGAGGGCCCAAGTAAGTAATCAGTGAGATGGCATGGTTGGATGTTGACGGGTTTCAATTGAATGCAGATATATACATTATACGCTTGTATTATTTATAACAAAGTCTCTCATAGGATTGTGCATTAATAAAATAAGATAACGCTTCAACTAGAGTCTATTCGGATGGCCGCTCGGTTAAAGGTAATGTAGTAGTATGATATGACCTAAAGTAAGAGTGTTATTTATTTCATGTTTATTCCTTTTTTGCTTTAAGCAGTTATCTGAAGACACTGTAGACATTACAGTATATATTCAAAAACCATTGATATTGTTAGGTTACTGTTAGATAAAAAGACACACAGAAATGTTTACTCCTAATGATCGTAGAACATTCCAAAGTGCTCTGTTTTGCCCTCTCTCAGTTCTGGGGCTGTATATTGGTTGCTGCATGGATGGGCTGAAGAGATCGATGCCCTTTTCTGATCCTCAGTTGGTCTCAGCGGTTTGCTTCCTTTGTGCCTAACTGCTCAGGTATGTTACTAAGTTTAGGAGCGAAAGATCGGAAACATGCCAAGAGTCTCCCTTCAGGTAGACTTTATACAAATGGCAATTATTACATTACGAAATCTTATTTTCTATTTTATCCTCCTTTATAGTAAATTACATCTCTCAGGACTTACAATTGAGGGTCTGCGGTTAGACTCCTGTCCAGGGGCACAGAAATTCTGAATTAAAGGGAACATGAAGTGAAAATACAGGTCCGGCATAAATCAGTTAACCAAAAATAGTGTTTAAACTTTGCCCACACACGGCTTGTGTGTTTAAAAACACCAACAGTAAGTTTGTTGGCATAAATAAATAACAAAAATAGTGTTGTTAGAGCAATACAATTCATATTCATTTCTTACAATATTTAAATATTTCATCTGTAACAGCAGCTCTTGGGCGTTGAATTTGACTCATACCAATGCCTAATATCGCCCAAATAAATTCATAAGATGCGTGCTTCACGAAATTAATCACTAAGAAACAGCCGGTATGTTTAGCTAGAAATATAAATGCTATGAATTAGCCAACCATTTATAAATCGGCACTGATCACATGTACTTGTCTCCATAAGCTAGGTATTGCCTTGGGCGTCCATCTCTTCAAGATTTCTCAAACAACGGAACATTTCAGGTGATAATGTAGCAATTGTGGTCTGTGTAGTGGTTAACTGACTTATGCCGGACTCTGTATGGAATGTAGGTAGGATGGATAATTATGGAACAGTTGGTGAAACGAATAGCGGGAGAAGCCGGAGAACCCCGAGAAAATCCACCAGACGCTTCTTCGTCCAACCCAATCCCCCTGGGATGAAACCTCCCTTTGCGGTCTACCACTTAGCCATAGCACAACTCCTATAAGAGATCAAACTTTTAAAAACGCCTCCTACATTTAATCCTTTCCAACCCAAGTTATAAATATTTTATAAAAAATAATTTTTTATTTTAGGATTAAGAATGCTCCCCAAAATGCAAAAAGAGCCTTAATTTTAATAAATTTTGTTACCATGTTAGGGTATCTTAATTGGTTCCACGTGGATCCAGTGGGATTAAAAGATGCAAGGGTTCTTTTAATTCATAAACAAAATGTAAATAACAGTAACATGCAATCCACTTCATTAGCATGAAAAAAAAATCTGACATGTTGCACTCACATGACTTTCTCTACTCATGTACTAAACATTCTTACAAACTCTTATTCCTATATCTGTTACTATTAGTTAAGATAAACATTTGTACAAAGTATTCCTTATTTCCTTGTAGCCTCAAGGGGAATTTTAGAATACAGTAGACTTTGTGCGGTAGTCATATGTTTTAAGGGGACTTAGGGGTGAGATTTGGCCCATTTGGTAAAAAAAGTTGATTTTTAGATTTTTATGTTGAAAAATTGTTCAATGTTCTGTCTATTAAAAAGTGCAATGACTTTCATGACAGCGCCATTTTTAAAGGTCTGGCGGCCATTTTTAAATAGTGGTGCATAGTGATTAAATGGCGGGTGGTTAGGTGTACGCACCCACCGAGACTGCATATCGACGGATCAGAAACTCAATCATGTAAATTATCCTCAATCTGCATCCACAAAATCACAAGAAAATGTCCTGCAAGTTGTTTCCAGAAGTGGTAACTAAAATTCAACCTCCGGATCAGCGACTTGGTTCTGATCAGCTGCTAGAACGCTATGCCAAGGTAGACACAGAACTCGAATGAATCTCTTCACAATGTTGCGTGGAACTATCTGTTCAAAATAGGTGTGTGTCTAGCAACAAACTTGAACTTGCAGTACTGAAAACTGTAATGGAGTTTAATATGGGGTGTGTGAAGTCAATTCAGGTGTTGAATAATCTTAGGAATATAAGCATTTCAGTCGGAGTAATATGCATTTGTCAAAAGTGCAATGCTAGAAGATGTATTCAGAGTAGAAAATGCAGTGCCAGTAAACAAATACACACAAGGAGAGCCCATAAATTGCAGAAATGTTCAGCACAGAAGAGGACACGAGGTCAGAAAGTGAAACCAATGCTGGAACACACCTCTGATGAGGTTAGAACGTTTTAAAAGTTTAATGCTGTTTTTCTCACTTTCTTTTTTCTCAGCATTTTCACGCAGCTAAAAAACTCCTTGCGACAGAGTTCGTAAGTGATTCTTTTGAAAATTTCAGGATGTGTTCTTATTCATATAAGGCTCCAAAATTGCTCTGGGTTTTGATATCAGCCAAGTAATATTGAACATATTCATATTCAAATGCCGATGGGAAGTTAAAAAAACTTAAAATCTGTAAATAGGCACATTTAAAAATTTCTAGATACTACAGTACCGGTCTAAAATGAAAATCCAGAGCAATTATGACTTTCAGGTACATGAAGCATCAGATCACCAAGTTTCATGCCAAACATTCAAAAATTGTTACGCAAGGAGCATTTTTAATCAGAGTATCTTTATAATCAATTAAACGTTTTTAATTAAAAAACTATTTGACTTACATACTTCAGATTTTGTACAGCTGCATACCTAAACACTGTATTAACGTGGTTAAAATTTGGTACTGCTAGCATAAAAATTGTAGAATTTCCTAAACTCACCCCTAACTCCCCTTAAAGCTTTGTGATTCTGTTGTCTTTGCACACTTAACATATAAAAATGAACAACGATGATCCATTTCGCGAAAGTTGTTTTCCGAAACTCACACACATAACAAGGAACATCTCCGAAATGGTTCACCCTACAAGAAAATTTATTCAGACATAAATTGTGTATTTTACCAAGAACTACATTTTTGTATAGTATGATTTTGTCTATCTCTAACGGTTTAACAGTTGTTCAAAAGTCGTGCAGAGTAAATACGACTACAGGGGCTATAGCCGGAAAATTCAAGATATGCACTTCATTTGTCACAAAAATATTTCAAACATATGGCATTTTAATCAAAATCGTTAGAGCCATTTTTAAGAAAATCAAAATTTTCGAAAAATTGTCCGTGTAAACGGTAGTTTAGGGTGGGGCTATTTTCTTCAAAATTTTCGGGTCGCATCTTTGAAAGACATTAAACTTAAATACCAAGTTTGGTTTTTAACCGACTTTTCGTTTTTGAGTTATGCTGTCCACAGACACACAGAGAGACACACACAGACACACACACACACACACACACACACACACACACACACACACACACACACGGACCTTTTTCTAAAAATGCTTTTTTTGGATTCAGGGGGTCTCAAAACATATATTTCCGGTGAAATCTCGACTTCGAATTTTTGGGTGGAATACAATACTTCCCCTACTTCCCAGTAGAGAAAGTAATATAGTGAGAACCTACTAGACCCCGCGTGACTAACGTGTTCTACCAGGGCACGCCCCTAACGAATGATTAAGAAAAGCATGGTTAGCCCTATGTGTGTCTCACTTTGATTTCCAGCATGCTTGTGCCAAGCAGCATTATCAGGACATGTTCATTAGTCGTGGATTTAACATTTAATATTATCCCCCGCGTGCTTGATGTAAGGGTTATGTGAAATTACAGATGAGCAAGTAAGCCTGTTTGACCCAGCATTTCCTTTTGGAATGAAGGTATGCATGTTCTCAATACATTCTGGTGGAAATTCTATCGAGTTGAACTGACCTTGCAAGACGATTGAATCAGAAGTGAATGAGGCGCAAGAAAAGGTACCCAGCTTAAGAGCCACTTCTGCTGATTGCATGAATCGACGGTGTGAAGTTGAAAGTTGTCGCTATGGGAAAATCTATTGTCTAGAGTACCAAAGTACATGGTGTGTGCACAGTTAGCTGTTCAGACTCGGGAGGGTGAGGATGTCTTGACTTCCCACATATAAAGATTCGCATGTTTCTTTTCTTAAATATTTTATATAAGTCATTAGCTTTAAAATAATTCAAAGGAAAATCAAGAACAAGTGTTGTAGCGCCTTATATCGTACTTTAGTTAGAGAAAATACTGCGGCACTGATCACCTGTCAAAGAGGCGCTCAAGGTCAAGCTACCTCACATTATTGTTTTTAAATACTCAGCCCGGTGACAATGGTGCCCTCAAAACAACAACGGCAGAACAAAGTGGTTCCAGACTATGCGAGAAACGGTTCACAGGGGGACTGCTTCTGATAAGTGAATTTCGAGAAAAATCCGTGCTATGTCATTCTTCATAAGCGAAGTGTTGAACCATACAGTTGTTAGCAGCTTTTGTTACATCTGGATGAGTGCACCTGTGTCGTCGGAAGTAGAGACAGAAAGAGAGAGAAAATGTTAGTGGAGTGTTTTTCAAGGTTACTATCAGACAGAATAACTGTGAGTTACAAGGTCACGACAAGTTGGAGATTGTGTTAACCAGCGATGTGCAACATTGCCTCTTTGGAGATGTTTACGTAATGAGCGGCTATTCCCCAATCCACTCCTGTCGGAAGAACAGCCAGCATCCAGTGATGGACACAGGCTGTTCCATCACACTTTCTAAGTCATACGTTGAATTTTTTGGAAAGGGCCTCAGAAGACCTCTTCATTTTTACATAAACAGAAAGAGACAGACAAAAGCTTGCTAAATAAAATATGTGGACCATGTTAAAACACATAATTCATGTTAAATACTTCATTTTATCTTTTCAGTGAACCATTTCCGAGATATTATTTATTATTTGTTTGAATTTTCCAAAACTTATGCTTTCCTCAAATAGGAATATGTTATTAGTTTTTTATCCCTTGGCCTAGCAAGGAGAATACAATTTCAAAGGTAGAACATAGCAATCAGCTCTTAAAACATTTCACTATTGCTTAAAGCCCACTGCATTACCTTGGACCTACAACAAAATTAGCAATTGAGATAATTACTGAAAATGCTTATTTCGATTAAAACGCAGTATATACACAAATGAGTACTTGCAAGAAAAGTGTGTATAAGAGTGAGTAAAGCTCTCTCTCCCTCTCACTCTCTTTCTCTTTCTATATATTGCGGACAGAGTTTCCCCAAATTGAACTATATTAAAAGTCTATATTGAAATAGTCTACGCGACGATCACTTGGTGTATCTTCTAGGGCCTATGCACTTTGACTTTGTCGCCAAATATTGATAAACTTCTTAAACGTAAGCAGTACAAAAGAGATGACTAATGAACTGATATTTATCGCATAAGATATGGGAGTCCTTTCGTAAACCAAACGCAACGTACATATCACCAAACCGCCACTGCAACACAATGCACGGCTGAGGTTTAAAGTGAACAGGTCCGCGTACAGTGGAAGGAGATATACCTAACCTTCCCCCTTGGGTAACCATTAGATATCGCAGGTGTCAACGATGAAAAAGAGAACTGTGTCTTTGTGATTCAGTTTTCAGGGAAGTAAAATGACAGTAAAAGGAACTGCACTTGCGATTTGTAAGTACTTTTACTAAATGGTATAGTTGTCCCCTCCCCCCAAAAAAAATAAAAAAAAAAAAAAGATGGACAAAGTACACATTATGTCCTTAGTAAATTATGAAGGTCGTCCCCTTAGCTCACCCAATAGTAGCTTAATCTATGCATTTTTAAGCATTCCTTTACCTCTGTTGTATTCGCAATCTTTCCGTCAGACAAGCTGCATGCAGATTTCAAATAATGACTACAACAGGCCGGGAGAAGCTAAATAAATTCAAGCACTTACAAATATTAAATGCTGTTTCTGTTCTTATATTCACTTGCACTAAGCATCCAAGGTCCTCTTAAAATATGGCAGAAAAAAGAAAACCATTTAAAATACAATGTAGCAGCTAAATACCTTTTTATCACAATTAGAGTAATAGAGTCATTCATCTTCTTCTTCTTCTTTTTTTTTTTTTTTTTTTTTTTTTTTTTGAATTAACGTCCTCCAACATTGTGTCATATCGGACGAATAGAGTCAATCAGTTATTGTATAAGCTTAATATTATCTATACATCATAGTGTTTACATTTGCTATTTTATGTTGGATAAATAAACCATTCAGACTTTCAGTGCACATTTATGTTGTTATTGTCATCGCAGTCAGCAGCCTTTTTCGTCACTGTGTAGTTAAGGTGACGTCACTCCGGACACCGAACAAAACAAGCTGTGCTCGTCCCTCACCATGAGCGCGTCATGTTCAATATGTTGTTCTAACTTGCTCCGTACACAAGGCTAGTACGCAAGTACCGTTATCAAGTACAAAATATATACTTGCTAGCACGCCAGTGGATCTGTCACGTGACTGTCCTCATGAATTTATACATCCTCTAGATCTGACTAGGTAGGACTCCGTTGTTAAACACTGTTAAATGAATATTGCCGTTTTTCTTCCATATTCGCATCGGCGGCCTCTCCTTTCGAACATACCTGGTGGAAGGGAAGTCATTACATTAATTTAAACCAGAGGTAAATCTCGGTATTTGGAACACATTTTCTATCTTATATCTTCTGTTATTCAAGTATATGTTAAATTGCTTAGTAGTGACCACGAGTAGTGTTATTTTGAACAGAGAGTTACAACTTTTATTTCGATCACAGTGACCAAACTCACGATCGCAACTTTTGTTGGTCATTATATTTATATTTCTCATTAAATGCCTTAATTCGTTGTATTTTGTGTTATGTTTCTTTCCCTACCAATGCTACCGGTAGTCGTGCCATTTACTATGTCATTCACATACAGCACTAAAACTACCGAACCGTACTTTTGGTAGAGAGCAACTCCAGCTCCGCTATAAAGCAAACTATGGAATAATGACGTTGGAGCTACAATTTAATTGCAGCTGTTGATTGCACACCACACAGTGGTAAAAATTTAGATTCCACGCAAAGCACTTTGAATACTCAAAGTTGACGTAGATATTGTGGGACAAGTAGGCTATCCAATATTTTCCATCATTATGCTGCCATGTCAATTGTGCCAAAACTATTTTAAGCTTCTGTTTTAATGGTTAGCTAGAACAAAGGGCTCTTTCATCGAATACTATGAATGAAGTTGTAAAAAGTACGTGAGACACAATGAGGGCAATATGTTCTAACATGCCTTTGTTACAGTAATTCATTCATTTCTCGGCTCTTTATTATCGTTGTGGGTAAACATGACGCTGGACAGGTGGTAGAACCCGGTCCTGGCATGCTACTTGGCATACGATGAGGTTGCCTCTCGTGCCAACATTTCTTGTGTCTCTTTGTGATATAACGGCTCTTTTCGTGCTACCATGGTGGTCTTTTTTGCTAAGCTACTATATACTAATTTGCTATTTTCTGACGAAAAGTTATGTTGTACAGCAATGCTGAAATACGTTTACAAATTAGATGTACTACGTCCTATAATTGTAAGCGATTGCTGGTACAGAACAAACTCTAAACCCTTGAACAGAAAACCCAGACCTGATTTTAAGAAAGTAATGGTATTATATATACTAGGTAGTTTATTTCTATTTGCTTTATTAGTTTTATACTGCTTCAAAAATGTAATATTTTGCAACACGTGTTTATAATGCTGAGACCTTTCTTTTTAATCCCTTAAAAGAAAAGACTGGAAGTCAATCCTTGGTAAAAGGAATGTGATATATTTGAAGCCTAGAAGAGAAATGTAAATTATCATTTATCAAGTGCATATGTATTCTAAGGGCGTTATAAATAATTATAAAACAGAATGAAGAAGATAAAAACGTCGTTGGTATACAAGGATGAAATCTTGTCACTGTATATGAGGACGTCGCAGTAAAGTTTCATTCAACCATGAATGAGTTAGAACCGGGCACAATAAGCATGAAAAGGTACAGAATTGAGATCGTGCCTTAGAAATATAAGAAGCATCTTACCATATATAAACCTTCTAAATCATTAAGCCATGCAATATAGTTTCAAAGTTGTACCCCAACTAGCGTACAAAGGACACATCAAAATATTTGAATACACGTTTAAGAGAGAAACAACTTTTGGTCTAATGCAACAATTTAACAACAGCAAACAAACAAAACTTTGGGCAGGTTGAAGATGACAAACTAAGGTATGCATTTAATTATTTGTTACCATAACTAAGTAAATGTAAACATATACAGTCAGACAGCGTCGGGAAAGGGTCAGTATATTTCTGCTGGTTCAAAACTAAAGCAGCGATGAGATGAAAAGTGCATAAACAATGTTCGGAGACTTTATGTGCTTAAGTGAGATAATGAAAGATTTCAGTGAAATATGTGTCATTGTATCATAATCATTAATAGTGAATCGCTTTTCGTGACTATCTAATGTCGCCCACATTCACTCCGGATTTACTTGTTTTATATATAGAATGTTTCACCAGTAAGGGCGTAAAAAATAAACAGGGATGCTCTGTCAAACAATTTGAGGTGGGAAATTTATGCTCTGAAAAGACAACTTAAGGTATAAGAATAAACTTGTCTATCACATGATTCCCTTCCAGCTCATTTATGCCTATGCACGCCCCCCTCCCCACACACACACTGCCACGCATGCACACATCCACACACACACGGGGCATAGCCACAATGTAAATGCTGTAAAGGTATGATACAAGTCCCATTTTGCTAAGGTGACTTCGAAACCCATAGATACACTTACATGCACTCTGCTGTTTACTTACTCACTCTTCAGTGATTGGACCATATCTTCTACTCACACACCTGAATGGCTCCCGAAACTTGCTGTCCATCAAATGAGTTTAACTTGAGCTTTCGGAGGACGTAACCTGAGACGTACCTCCAATACGACGGTGAATTAGCAACCAACTCAATGCTACATTTCATGGTCACTGGATTGGTTGTGGAGGCTCTAGTCCACGGTCTGCAAGGTATGAGTTCAGTCTTCATCATTTCTTCCTATGTGGATAGTTCATGGCGAAGTTCCCCTATGTTATGTTTAAATTTCCTATACCTTTTCTAAACGACCTGTATGTCGTTTAGCAGGTATGTTACTAAGGACAGCTTCAATCATGCGTGCTCCGCATAACCGGTGTATAGAGTACTATCTAAACACAATAACAACGCCACCAATTCATGCGCATTTCTGAAATTACTTTTATAAGCGGATATCCCGTTAAGCTAAGCGTTTAATATGCGTTTATGAAATTTGAAATATTACATCTTTCTACGTGTAGTTTTACAATCTTATTTGTTTGTTTAGCTACATTTTTATGTATCTTGTTTAATATAAATGTGAAATATGTTCTTCTCTATACCGCTTCAAAGTGTAATATCTAAAAGTAATTCTCAGATGCTATGATTGGCACAATTTCATTAGTCAGTTTAACTGCAATCCCTAAATGAAGGTTTAACATGTAAAATAAATAAATTGGAAACACACTATAATTATTTAACCCTCTAATTTACTGACAATTGTTGTGTATTTTCAGTTTATTTATCGACCTGGAATGTGTAAATGGTTGAAAGCCGTCTTACTGTGTCCAAGTTTGAGCATAGGACAAGAAGTGAAAGAGAAAGTGAATAATGTAATTTCAAAGAATTATGGTTATACACAGGTGTGCTATATTCGAAATAACCTCGAAAGAAAACCATCTGTGACACCAAGAGACTTGACTCTCTCTGTGAAGCAGTTAACATTATTTAAATATGCCCCGATAACATCTTGTGACGCGGAGAGAAGCTTTTCACGTTACAAAAGTGTTTTGCGAGACAACAAACGATGTTTTACAGTTGAAAATCTGTGCAAAGTGTTTGTTGTGAACTGCAATTTAGCAGTTAATACTAGCAGCGGGACCACTTCTGCTTCAAGCTCTAAGGAATAAGGTAACTATATTCATTATTTATACTAAATCGTCTTGTCTATTACAAAGGGACATTAATTGTTTTAATTAAATAGTGCATATTTCTTGGCATATTTTGGGCCCTAATGACCTAGTTGTCGACGGGCCCATAAACCCAACTCACTCTCTCACTCTTGGCATATTTTCAAGTTTTTAAGAGCATATTTGCATGCAGTGTTTTTTAGATCATGAACGATCGAGCCCTAGTCAGGACAAAGAAAATTATCTATATAACATCCTCACATCATGACTTGTAGGCACGGTTGTTTGATTAAAGCAAAGCATTTGCGAGAAAGTGGAAGAAGTAGCTTCTGTAAACCTTGTGTACCTATATTGATGAAAGCCAGGAAGAAAGTAACATCAGGTTGACATCGTTTTACAAGCTGTACATGGGGTATGAACTGAATAACATTTAAGTTTCGCCATTTTGAGGAACTTCTTTGCTTTAATCTTTCATGAATTAACCCTCTATGGTTGGCGCTATTGGCGTAAGCGTAACAAGAAGAAAGAGTTTAGCTTCAGATATCGCTCTGTATACCTAGAATTGTTTATTTACGTGCTGACTCGTTACATTCCTGCCAGGGGCCATGATCTGCTGGACACATTGTTGTACTGTACGAACTTAGAGCAGACGAACCTGGAAAAGTGTACTTTTTGAGTGAAAAAGTGCTCCAAAGGGAGGATACTCGGCATTAGGAAAAGTCCTTTTAGCCTAGCCCTTTTGCTGTGGTTAGGCAGAGAGAAGATAGTTGGTTCGCAGACTGTGTGACTTCGAGAGGAAAGGTCTTTTCAGTGAGCATTCAGTAGTGTTATTCGCTTGTCGGTACCACTGTCTGGGCATTTACAGTTGCTGCATAGCTACACGCAGTATTTAATGAGACCTCTAACACCAAGTCATCCTAAACTCCAATCAGTTAAGAATGCACCACAAACCATCACGATATAACGAGTGTGCTTTCTCTTGGAATTGAGAAGTAGATCGCCTAAATGATCGGGTGGTAGACTGCATCAGTAATTCTCAACGGGAAAGAAGGCTGCACGACACGGATCTGAAAGAAAGACTCTACACGCCAGACTGCAAGCAAGAGATCAGGGCTCTGACATACAAATATATTAACCAGGAGCAAGGGGATGGCGTCGTAAAATAATGGCACACACGAAATATACGTTATTGTCAAACTTATTATGAGAATACAGATTGTTAATAAGACACAGGATTTAATGAAGCATTCTGGTTAATTGCCGCAAGAGTCTGTAGTACATGTAAATAATTTATAGGTAATGTAGCCCGATTGAAGCATTGTCGTGTTCTGGTTGTTGGTGTTAGTTATAATTGTCACTAGTCATGTGAAGGGAATATGTATAACAAAAGGAAATTTTAGTATGTGTAAGATATCTGATACGGTTAGCATTTTTTAGCCTCATTGAAATTGCTAGTTGTTTAAGAAATATGAGGTAGGTTGTTAATGTTAGTTGATTTAATTTGAAAGAATAGAACATAATCAGATATGGTAACCTGTGTTCTTTAGTTGGATTGTAGGAGTGATATGTGACATTACTTATGGAAGTTAGGGCTCAAGAGGTAATAACACTGGAGCTTATCTGGAATTTAAATTAAATTTTTCTAACTGAGATATTTTTACAGAAATGTGGTATTTGCAAAGTATAATTCCTTCAAGGAAGGTAATAGTTAAATACCTGGTTAAAGTCATATATTGAACCCTTTCCAACCCAACATGTCTAAATGGAACCATGACTTTTCGTTTTTGAGTTGTGCTGTCCACAGACTGACACACACACACACACACACACACACACACACACACACACACACACACACACAGAGAGAGAGACAGAGAGAGAGAAAGAGAGAGAGATACTCATGGACCATTTTCTAAAAAATGCTTTTTTTAAAATTCAGGGGGTCTCTAAATATATTTCCGGTGAAATCTCGACATGAAATTTTGGGTGGAATACATTACTTCCCCTACTTACCAGTAGAGAAAGTAAAAATGTACTATTGGTGTGTGTATAACAGGGATAACAGATAATATTACCATAATATAGTGAACGAGATTTTTGTGCTATGAGCTCAGAAGGTGGTGGTTTCATATGATCACAGTGGAAGAAGGCGGTGGCAGTTCGTAAGTGTGGTAAATGAGGTTATGTGCAAAGCTCTGAAACAAAATATTTTCTTTGCTTATAGTTGTGTAAATTACTATAAGAGGAGATACTGAATGGTGCTGATGACCTATTTTGGGAATTTTTCGATAAAAATAACGTGAATTTTCGAATCATGTGTTTTAAATGTGAAGTGGTCCATGAACCCCCAAAATAAAATTGTTTCCTATTTTGCCATAAATGATTATTTTGATTATGAATGTTTATACCATACTGGTTTGATTTGTACTGTAGTAGTTGAATAAAAGGTTCACTGTATGTGCATTGTACTACGTGACACTGAATTAATTTGACAGATAGTAAGCAGAAAGAATATAAAAACAATCACTGGGCTTTTTTTGAAACAACTGTAAATTCAACTTTTGTTACTTTATGCTATTTTTCATGCTAATGAAGCGAATTGCCTGTCACATTCTATTTACAATTTGTTTATCTATCAACAGAACCCTTGCATCTTGTAATTCCACTGGGTTCATATTGACCCGGTGAAACAAGCTCAGTGGCAACATTTTGAAATTCAAGGCTTGTTTGCATTTTAGAGAACATTTCTAAACTTAATGCAACATAAATGGGTTTTTTTCCTAAAATATTTATCAGTTGGGTTAGAGAAGGTTATTTGTTCCTAAAAACGATCCTACAAGCCGTCGTTTCCACATTGGTAAAGGATTCCTTATGTAAATATGGTCGATTTGAACTATAAGGCTAGAGATATTTAACAGGATTGTATTATGTAAAAGCTAAACGTAATACTTCTGCAAATTGGTTGGTTACGAGCTTTAATTCAATGTAGGAAGATTGACCTGGATACTTGATTGGTAGTGTTAAGAACCCCAGTTGAAGCAAGTACTTACACAGTATGGTAACCGTGGCTGATTAAGTTTTCCTTAACTGAAAGCAGTTGTAACTAACAGAGTTAAGGAGCTGGTTGGTAGCTCGGAAGCCAAGAGGTTCAATTCTGTTCATCACATTAAAGTCCAGTTACGCCCTAAGTGGTTGAGCTCCATGTAACAGTGCGTAGCACTTAGGAAAGGCTACGCCGTACCAAGCTTACGTCGGTCACTTTAACTATTATATTTCATTTTCTTCTACGGGATCAAGTTAATTAAACACACTGTGCCCTGGCTTGGTGTCTACAACTCCAGACACTCTTCCATTGGTGTCTCTTTCGCGGGCCTAGGAGCTTGGATTGTCAATGATGATGCTATTCTATAGGTAAACTTTAACTTCATATGGTACATTTTGTTACGTCAAATGGAGTTTATTGGTATATATAAATTGCAAGCCATTGGGAAATAAAGACTAATTAATTTCTCACCAAAGCGTACACTTTTAAAATTGCTAAACTCGTCCTCGCAGGAATATTACAATCATAGATATTGCTACGCCGGCCGTCGGTCCTCCGTCAAAGAGACGCTCAAGATAAACCTAACTCACACCACTGCTTGTGAATATGCGACCCGACCACAATGGAGCGGTCAGAACAAGGGCGACTATGTGCAAAGCAGGACAAGCTAATCCCAGGAAATTCTATTCACGTGCTGGGCTTGATTAAGATACTCTTAGAGAAAATATGTATTTTCCAGAGAATTCGCCGATAACTTGCCTGGCCTGTGTAAGCAAGTCGGTAGAGCCAGAGAAACTATTTTTGACGCGAGTTTTCAAATGTTGAGTGGGATAGCTTAGTGAGTGTATCGTTGGAAGCAGTTGTTTTTTAAGACAGGGAGGTTACTAGAAGTGTGAGCGGTATTAGTGAAGTGTGTATCAATATTACGATAAGACTGGATAGCTCTGAGTTGCAAGATCATGGCGAACTATAAACTGCATTAATAATAAAACAGAACTGCGGTATTGTGATACAGCTTTAAAAAGGGAAATGAAGTGACAGCACAAGTAACTGAAACATGCCATTTGTCACTATATATAGTGACAAATGGCATATATATATACACGACTTGGTTAACGCATATCAAAATAATCACAAAAAAATGTAATAGTGTTCACGTGTTAACCAGTTCCTATTTCATAATCTGCTAATTTAAGACGATGTACTTATACGTAATTAACAATATACAGCTAGTATTAAAGAACCTTTTGACCTTTCCATGATTAACAAACCATCATAGCAGAATTAAAAGTATTTTCAGATGTTTCAAGTATGACTAGGACTAAAAGATAACATCATGCAACTCAATGCTCTCTTGTAGGAGCATAATGATTTAAGCACGTAGCCTTTAGCAATGAAAACATTGGTAAGTATAGAAGTACTCTTAAAAGTGTCTAAGAATACAGATGTAGACGAAGAATAATAAAATTTCATTAAGGAACTAGTCATAGAACAAAAAAGGACAGAACTCCAGAAGACAGTACTACATCAGAGCTGCCACCATAATATTAAATTTCTTTAGTCTGGTAGCAACAAGATCTAAGGTTTGCCAGAAGAGGGGAGAGGTGTCAAGAAGTGAAGCGATTAACAGATGTTTATGAAACCACAAACTGGAGGATCGCTGGCTGCAATGTAAAATTCTACTGCATAGAAAACTGGAAAACACGACTCACAAGCTACTTTAGATATTTAAATTAGTTTAAATGTCATTTATGTCCCTTTGGGGTGTTTTGTATGAAAACCAACAACAAATTCTGATGAAGTGGACATTTAACTTTACATAGATGCAAAAATACTTAACTTCGATATCTTTTATCCAAAGCAGCTTGTAATGCAGTTTCAACTGGTAGACGCTTACAACCCAAGGACATTCACTCCAAGGTACAAGTTGGTTAGCTGCACCAAAATACCCAAAGTTAGAGAGAGCCAACTTTAGAAAGCTGCCATTCCCGCTGAAAACAAAAGGACTGATTTAAAAGTAATAAAAGAAAGTATGTACCGCAGCGATAGGGATAAAGAGAACTGGTGCCAAACTTTTATGTTGTGTATTTGCATAAGAACTGTTCGAATATTCAACTATATTGCTTCGTTATGCTGCATGTTTATAAAGGTTGGAGTGGCTCTGGAGGGAAAATTGTCAATAAAAGGCTAGAGCTTCATCAGCGTAATTGACATGCAACTCTGAAAGAAGAGCAAGAGGTTGGAAACGTTTTCAACCTTTAAATTCCCGAGACGATATGGTTTGATGATCAAAAGAGGCAAATTAGCTCATTGAAAGAAAAGCAAAAGAAAACAAAGTTTGCATGAAAATTAAACACAAATGAGGCTAAAAGGAAAATAACTGATTAAACGAGTTTAATCATAAACGGAACGGTGCTTGTTTGTTTTTGTTTGTTAGTTTAGAATAAATGGGAAAGTGGTTTACAGCTTCGACCGGATGTATCTATATTTTTTACAATGAATGTAGACGATTTAAACAGTAAATGTTTTGTAAATTTTCACTAATATCTCTACTTTTTGTGAGATGCCCCATTTATGCGACAAACAAAAAAATGATACACTTAAAAAGTAATTTAGAATTGGCATATTTGTTGACAAAGTGAATCAAAGTGCTCAGTTTTCCTCTTAGACATTAATACCAACCTCGACATTATAAAGGCAATCTAAATTACCTCAGTTTGTGTGTGCGAGTGTGCGTGGGTGTGCGTGCGTGTGCGTGTACGCTAATTAACGCTTCAGCTTTGTTAAAGTCCTAAATTTACCTTTCTATGGAAAACATTTTCGAAGTAGTGATTTTCTGAAAATTGACTATAACGATTTTGATGAAATTACCATATAATTAGGATTCTTTCATAACAAATGAAGTCTACATCTTCAATTTTCTGGAAATAGCCTATGACATTTTCTTCATTCTGGATTTCTTTTGCCTACCTGATAAACCGTAAGAGAGAGAGAGAGAGAGAGAGAGAGACAGAGACAAAATCTTACTACAAAAATATAATGTTCGTTAAAGCAGAGTTTGTTTTTAAATACATTTTTGTGGGGTTAACCATTTACGAGATATTCCTTTTTTATTGGTTAGAATTTTCCGATAGTTATTCTCTCAACTGTTAATTCACTATTTCATTCATTCTATAGTCAATCAAAGAACATGAGTTTTCAAAGCAATCAAGTAAACATTCATTACACGGATTGTTTCTTTGGGACGCATATGAAGAAAGAAACTTCTACTGCGTTCTTCCTTAGATGTTTATCAAACGACATACATAGCTATTCCTGCAACAGCAGCAAAGTACGGAACAGAAACTACTGCAAAACACAGTACTAAAATTTAAGCACATGGAAGCAATCTGTGCACCGTTTAAAAGCTGCAACTGTGCGGAAATAAGAGCTAGGACAAAATTAAGAATATGTTTTTATGTCAGCCGTTACAGTTATCCTAAAAGCTGCTTGCTTTCGCATCGATTTCTATAATTTGCAATAGTTTGGATACAGGAAAGCAGTAGCAGTAACATTAATTCTTCGCTGCAGAAAGCAACGTTTGTGTTGTAAGACGTTTTCTTGGAACAAAATCATAAACATGTAACAAAAAGAGAGAGAAAAAAAAAAGCTGTATTCAGTGCGCTAAACTCTCGAATGAGTCTCTTTGTTCATTGTCTTTTCATAAGGTACAAATTTATTACTTTCTGCTGCACTTACATAGCAAATGGTAGGTTTTACTTTGTATCCAAAAGTTCGATACCACAATTTTACTCTTTATGCAAAGTTTGAGGTCTCTGCATACAAAAAAAGCATTTTTTAATAAAAGGTCCATGTGCGTGTGTATCTGCGTGGCTTTGAACAGCATAACACAAAAATCTGATGTTCTGCACTCACGTGACTTTCTCTACTCTTGTACTAACCATTCTTACAAACTCGTGTTACATAAGATAAACATTTACAGAAACCACGTCCTAGCCTCCAGTACGGCACCGCACCAATGACGCCTGTAATGGGCAGAGGTGGGAGACGCAGCGCCTGGGAGGCAAGTGTTAGCCCTGCATGGGGTGTTACGCTAGGGGGTTTTCTACATGTTCTGTATAGTAAGATTTTGTCTAGCTCTTACGGTTTACGAGTTATTCAAAAGTCATCCAGAGTAAACAGGACTACGTAGTCTGTAGCCAGAAAATTCAAAATATACATTTTATTTGTTATACAAATATCTAAAACATATGACATTTTAATCAAAATAGTTAGAGCCATTTTCAAGAAAATCAAAATTTTCCATGTAAAGGGTAGTTTAGGGTGGGGTTATCTTCTTCAAAATCTTCGTGTCGCATTCTTGAAAGACATTAAACTTAAACACCAGATTTGGTTTTAACGGACTTCGTTTTTGAGTTATGGTGTCCACAGACTGACACACACACACGGACTTTTTTCTAAAAACGATTTTTTTTGTATTCAGGGGTCTCAAAACATGTTTCCGGTGAAATCTCGACATCGAATTTTTGGGTGGAATAAAAAAAAAAAAAAAAAAAAAAAAAAAAAAAAAAAAAAAACCCTAAAGGTCGGTTAAACATGAAATTTAAGTTGATTAGCTTGGCTTTGCCGTGGCCAAGTGGTTAGGGCGTTCGCCTACCATTTGGGCAACCGGGTTCGATCCCAGGGACCCGCATGTGCTATTTGTAGTGGACGAAGAGGCGCCAGGACTGGTTTTCTCCGGGTTCCCCAGTTTCACCCGCCACTAATTTCACCAATTTCTCCATTATCGCCTTTCCAATTATCGATTCTCCTCCATTTCACATCGTTCTCTTCCTCACTATCATACCTGGTGCTGTGCTGACCGCGCGCTTGCAGATCTTCACCCTGTCCGGTCCATACGTTTTTGTCTTTTCCGACAGACATCAGACCCTAAATATGCCCTAAGTTGTAAGTACTAGGGGATGTAAAGGGGAAAAAAGTGATTAGCTACCAAGAATGCGAGAGGAAAACTTAGGAACAGAAATTCAGTGTACTTGAACGAGGATCATGTGCTGACCGCGAGGTTAACATGCCGGCTTCACGTGACCAACGGTCGAATGTTTAGAAACCTAGGTGGCGCATGAATATGGTAACGGCATTGCGCTATGAGAGACCGCTGTGCTAGTACGATGAAAGTGTGAGCAGAGCTGTTGGAAGGTAATCGTGGTCGGCTCCTCTCGATGCTGAAAAGAAGGAATGCATCTAATAAACATTTAAAACGAAGTTTGGGCTATTCTTTTAATGGCCACTAAGTACCCTGAGAACTACGAATCGATGCTCCATCAAGTTAAGCCGAGGTAATGGCGCCAAGAACACCTTAAAGCATTCAGTGGACCCTCTTCCCATCAGTAGCATATTTAACATCATATACATTAAAAAGTGGCTACCTCAACGTGAGGTCATCGGTTACAAATTGGTGTCCACAACGGGAGATTACTTCAGCTACAACTTTCAAGAACATTTTCCCTCCAGAAACAACTCTTTATATGGCAAATATTGAAAAAATGTTGGTTTTCTAAAAATAGCTTTCACGATTTACTTTAAATAAAACACGTTTTTAATTTTCACGGCAAATTAAACGTGTGTGTATTTCATTTTCTGCACAATATATTCATATAAGTATACTAAAGCTGATTCCGAGACATTCTTAGTTTGAATGTTCAATTTCTTACACTATACTCAAATGGAAATTCGTTGCTTCGTTTTCTACGGAAATTTAAAGAGCACAGAACTTCAAAGTCATCCATATATAAATATTTTACCTTAAAATATCTCAATTCCTACTTATGTTAACAAAAAATGTATTACCTAAATACTAGGCTACGGCCCCGGTTGCATGTGATCGGCACATATGTTATCATTGGTGTAATAGAGTAGAGGTGGTACTGTCACGTCTCCATATAAAGAGGTTAGTGTATCAGTGTTTCACCCTCCCCTTCCCTGCCTCCTCTAATGTCAACAAACATGATGCGCAAACGAATATAGTAAAGTAGCTCTCAAGACAAGGTCGTATGTAACCCGGGCCGCAGCCTAGTAATCACATAGCCATAGCACATAAAAGATTTGAGTAGCGCTTAAGCCTACTGTGTCCTCTATTCCCAAAACGTAATAAAATCATTTTTAGTATGCTTATGTCGATTAGCATAAAACAGATAGAAATATATAAACTCTTGTAAGAATAGTTTGTCGAAAAGGGGGCAGAAAAAGTAACAGGAGGTACCACATTCGAATTTTTGTCTATCCTCCGTACCTTTTAATACGAAAACTTGTTTTAATACAAATTAATACATTAGTAGTGTTTTTTATGTTCGTCCAATAGTCACAGAAACTTATAAACATAGAATTGAGTTACAACGCTGTTTGCATTCTTCTACATACTTTTTATAAGAATGACAAATAAGGGTATAAAATTAAGCATGGGAAGACATTTGCTTTACATGCTAAAGGTTCCCACAATCATTATTTATTGTCACTAAAGCTCATTTAGAGAATTACAAGCCAGTTTCAAGGGGTATAAACCTTTTCTGGTATTTTTAACATTGTTAATTAAGACCTTTAGTTCCAAGGCCTAAGCATTATAGTTGTATATAAAAATGCTTTCATGAATAACTCTATATCTCAATTTTGTATCGATATGGATACATATTTCATATTTATATGCTTCTGTATGAATATGTCTATGCCAAAAATTATTCACATTGCCTTCTTGTATTGGAGAAAAACCCGTTTACTATGGAACAAATAGGAAATACATTTCGTTATCTAATAACTTTGGAGTGATCCTTCGTTTCGAGGTGGAAACGAACGATATATTTTATTTGTCGTAGGTTAACGAGGTTAACGACTGTAATATTTTATCAAGAAATTGAATTTAAAATACTCTGAAATTTTCGCCTACTACTTCGTGCACATATTTGAATTTCGAATAACGTTAATTGGTGAGAGATCCACACTAATATACAATAATAATAATAATAATAATAATAATAATAATAATAATAATAATAATAATAATAATAATAATAATAATAATAATAATAATAATAATAATAATAATAATAATAATAATAATAATAATAATAATATTGAAGAGGTCCCGGGTTAGATTCCTTTTTGGAGAGTGGGAGTTGTTCTTTAACAAGAATTATTATTCCCCATCCTCCCTAGAGCCTGGAAGTATGAATAGGAGTATAAATGTGTGTGTGTGTGTGTGTGTGTGTGTGTGTGTGTGTGTGTGTGTGTGTGTCTGTGTGTGAATTTAACGTAATAAGTCCATCCAGAGTAATAGAAACCCAAAGTTAAAAAACACCGCTGAGTGAACACCACAGCTGTTGAGCAATTGTCCCTAGAGGTTAACTGCCGCTGATATGACTTTCGATGTTAAAGGTGGCATATAAACGGAATATAAAAAAGACGATTTTTCAATACATATATATGTGTACATATATGTATATACATATACCTATAGGCGTGTACATATGTGTGTGTGTGTATTTCAAGAATCGTCCTGTTTGGTAACACCTTTTATTGAATGGCCCCATGACAAGCTTTTTCTTCTTCTACTACTTCCTCCTTCTTTTCCCTTTTTCTTTCTTCTTCCTTCTGGGCCCTTCTTCACTCTTTTTCCTTCTTCCCTCTTCTCCTCCTACCCTGGAATCAATGGTCTATAGCAACACATCTTTTGCGGTCGTGAATATCCATACAGTTGAACATTTGAGATTCATTTTAGTTTATTATAAATACAATGGCTTATTTCTATTATCTAATGACGCTTTAGTACACATATTATATAATTTACTTGAAAATATTACTTAAATGCATTTTTTCCAAATTCCAATTAGTAGGGTAGTTGGGGGGAAGCTGGCGTAGTTTTTTATGGGCAAGATGGCCACCATGCGTGATCTAAGGATTACTAGGTAAGGTGGTAGGGGAAGCACGACGTTGTAGGTGTTTGAAGCAATCTGTAGGGATAACTTTTAAGGTCTATAGCAGTGTATGTATGTTTATGAGCGTTCATGGTAGTTGAGTATGTCGTTCACTATATCGAATATACCACCTAACGCAAGAGCTTTCTATCTTGATTATATATATTACCCCGATATAATATCACCTAACCCCACATTGCCTCACTAGCCTAACCTAACCTAAGCCCCATACTTCTACTCGTCTAACCTATCCTAATCTAAGCTAGCTCCCACTCCTTTTACTCTTTTTTTTTTTCATAGTTTAACTTTATTTAGCCTAACCTAGCTCCCACTCTTTTTACTCTAGTCCTTCATAATTTAACATAACCTAAGCCCCATACTTCTACCCGTCTAACCTAACCTAACCTAAGCCCCATACTTCTACTCGTTTAACCTAACATTACTTAACCTAAACTAACCTAAGTCATTACTTCTACATGGCTAACCTAACCTAACCTAGCTCCGACTATTTACTCTGGTCTTTGATAATTTAACCTAAGCCCATACTTCTACATGTTTAACCTAACCTAGCCTAGCCTAAACCAGCCTAGCCTAACCAAGCCAACCTATCCTAACCTATCTGATTCCCATTTTACTCAAGCATTCTATTCTTCTATAACCTTTTCTAACCTTTGCACCATACCGTTTCAGGCTTGGACATCCCGCTTTCTTTTGCAGATGTTTTTTTTTTATTTTTTTTTTCAGTAACTTTTGATAGGTACTCCGAAGGTATTAGACCTCGGACATGCGAACCCTAAGTATTTTCAATACCTTTTACGAAACGTTAATGCTATTTGGGAGTTTAATAGCTATTTTAGCTGTTTTTGCGGTATTCTGAAGGTTTTTTTTACCAATTTTTTAAGGTTTTCCATGGATTTTCTATGTTTTCACGTCGTTAATATGCTTTAATGTTTTTAAGGGGCATATGGAGCCTTTTTAGCGATTTGTTATGCTTTCATGATCAAATTCCATCCTTTTGTAAATTTATGATATTCTCGTCTAGAGAATTATTTTCTAAGACTAATCTAACTTAACCACAAACTTCTTTAGAGACATTTCTTCACCGTTATTTAACTTCATACAAGCTTCTTTTTCTCCTCCCTCCAACTCTTTTTGTAAACTAACATTAGAAGACGTTGTAACCCTCTTGTTCAAATAGCTATTGTATCCCTCTTTGTACACTGCTCCAGTATGCTATACATGTCAACATCATTTAACGGTTCTCTTAATTAGTTCTGTATCTTCTAACGGTAACACGCGAAACGCTGCTTACGTTCCTTCTAAGACTATCCTAACCTAACCTAACCCTACCAACATCGTCACCAACACCACCCATCCTGCACGACCACAACCATCGCAGCACCCCACACCTCGGTCATCATCACCGCCGCCATAACCTACACGAACACCACCATCCTCACCATCCTCACCATCACCACCTCCAACATCACCATCGTTACCATATCTACCATAACCATCACCATTACCACCATCCTCACCATCGCCATCATCGTTGCCATCACACTCGTTACCATCATCACCATCACAGTCTTAATCATCACCAACAAAACCATCACCAACCTCACCTATTATAATCTAACCTGTTTCTTTTAAAGTATTCCTTTACAGCTTTATTCATCATTATTGTTTTTCTAACCCTTTATAGAGGCTTAAACTAGCACTATAATATGTTCTAACCGATGATGTTGAAGAACTTATAGTTCAGTATTTCTAAGACATGTACAATGTCCTTAATAGTATTTTAACGCAATCTTCTGATTGTATAAAGTTAATCACGCTATACTTATTTTACGGTAGTAGGGTAGACGCCTCTCCTCTTTTATCTGGGCTGGAGACCAGCACTAGAGTTAAAGTCTAGTGGCAGAGTTAACGCCTCAATTTATAATTTGTATTTTGCTTCTTTCTTCGACAAGCATCGTGAGGAGAGGGGAGAGACTAGATGAGTGAGCTGTTTTATTTTTCTTCTTTCGTCGTCAGACATCATTGAAGGCGTGGAGGAGTCACAGGAGACGTAACGGAGAAAATAATTATCTTGAGATCTAAGCTGCATTCTCTTACGCATGGGTTGCAACGCTGTGATGCCCGTACGCATACGTTGATATTCTATCCTCAGCAATTACTCTCTTAACATCATGAGGCGACAGAGCTACTTTATTAGCTTCAACTGCAGAAACTTTATGATGCTGGGATAGGATTAAGTGCATAGGAGTTCTTACGATTTTTAAAGTTTTAAGACACTCCATATAGCTATTGAAGCTGATGTATTGCTTAATGGCGCTATGTTTTATGCCTTTGATCTTTTTTATCACAGATCCGTCAATATCGAGAGCATAGATTTTAGGCCTGAGACCAACGAAACGGCGAATGATTTTACCGCTTGCTTCATCTTTAAACTTTCCCAACACTTTTTTGTTTTGTGTAGAATAGCATATATGGTTAGCAGGGTAATCCGATGTATCCAGATATTCAAGCATGTGTCATTTATCCTGGTATATATCAGCTGTAGTCACTCGATGGATGAATGAATCTGTATCTGAATACAACAGTTAAACTTTTCAGCTCCATAATATGGAAGTAACACATCGTATTGATACGAATACATTAACGTCTTAGAAATGTCTAGTACACTCATACCAATGTATATAGGCTTGTTGAACACTATTTTACGAGAAGCCATATGAACGGCTGCAGGATTAGGCCCGTATATAGTTCGATCGATAAATGTAGGCTTGGCTATAAGTTTTTCCAGAGTCTTTTCGTTGGTAACAAGGCGTATATCCATTCGATTCCGTATATTCTCCATGGTTTTGCCAAGCATAGCGTTGTTGAAAAGTTTGTACAAATCCTTTTCAAAACTCGATTCTTGCTTGCTGTCGTAGGCGATTATTAAATTCATTCAAGATAGAAAGCTCTTGCGTTAGGTGGTATACTCGATATAGTGAACGACATACCCAAATACCATGAACGCTCATAAACATACATACACTGTTATAGAGATTAAAAGTTATCCCTACAGATTGCTTCAAACACCTACAACGTCGTGCTTCCCCTACCACCTTACCTAGTAATCCTTAGATCACGCATGGTGGCCATCTTGCCCATAAAAAACTGCGCCAGCTTCCCCCCAACTACCCTACTCCAATTGTTTTTACAACATGAATGTTTGCATTTAAAACATAATTTCTCCAAAGCAGTTTTGTATACACTCGTTAGTATTGCTTTCATTTGATAATTATTTAAATTACCTTTTTCAACTATGCATACTAAAATGTATATTTCTTTCTCACTTTTCACGACACACGTCTTATAGTAATGAATTGGGCGAGAAACAATGGTAATTTGTCCGAGAAGTTAATTGATCAGAGTTATTCTCTTTTTCACCTAACATCTACAACTGACCCATCAAAGACAGAAAAAGCAAACCATAGACCAAGAGGGAAATTTCCGACAAGAACCGTTTTATCACGATTACATGGAGCACACCGAGGCCAAATAATCCTTCTGGAGTGTCACAATAGTTTACGTCTCCATCGCTACAGTTTTTAAAGAGGTGCCTTTCCTTGCAAATGGAATCCCACCTATCTTCAAATGTGGGACAAGTAGGTGCGCTCTGAAAGTACATTGAGTTAAAAGACAGTCGCATTATATTCAGTGCACAACCTCAAAAATAAGTCTATGTTCTTTCAGCCCGCACGACACATGCAACAATCACATGGTCTCAATATATGTACCATATGTGTGTATATGGCCCTCTTTAGCACGTCGTATTGAGAGGAGAAATCTAGTTAATACGGCCAGGTATGCTTGCGGAATATTTCATAGAAGCAGTTCGAGTGATGCCTTCAATTTGGGACGTTGCAGGAGAAGATTATTGCAAAAACAAATGTGGGAACAGGTTAGTTAAACTGATTTCCTGACAATTCGCAGTGCGACGTATTCCAGTGCGTCGCAATACTCCTAGCTCAGTGGTATAAAATCACATGTATAAGTGAGGCCTAACCTGCATTCCATAAGCGAAACAGTAACGGCCTCCGGATATTATCCATTCAATGCCGGTAATGCAAAACTTGGCTAATTATTACAGCTTGTCAGTCATACTACAGTCCAACTATCAATAGACATTTCACACAGATATTCAACTGTAGTCTATCTGCGAGCTTAGCGAGCTTTGTAGCAGACGGAATAAAGGATGTCAATTCTGCTTTACTTTGTCATCAGGTATTGTACGAGAAATCCTGGACTGCTTCATTGGGTGAATACGGTACTATTCTTTGCCAAATGCTGTTAACATTAGTGCACTGTTGAGATGTTCCGGGATTTTTCTTGCCGCTGAATCCCGTGACCTATGTTCTTAATTTCACTGAATCCAGTAAATGACCAAACATCCCTAGAATTTGAGAACAAAACGTATGGAAAACAGAATACAATCTGTCTTTGCTCTTAACCATTTAACCAGGACGCTTTGCTGTAAAAACTTGCACTTCTCCGCCTTTACGGGCTCCACATTATAGTCCAGGAAATGTTGGGGTTGGTGGTTCTTTCTGAATAAGGACAATCTGTTCTTGTAAAATCAGTGTCTTAAAATGTCCAAAGCATAACATATTTTCAGTTCCACTCATTATTGAAGAAGTATATCATCCTCTTTTAATCAAGAGTTTCCAATAAATCATAGAATCCATCAATTCTAATGTCACCACAGCTGCACTCTACTAACAAAAGGAAATGTGGATGGACAGCAGCAATAGTACTAATGTGCTATCTATGTATATAATAACTAATTTCGCGCCAAGGGAGGAACTCTTGATCACCCATTAGCTTGCGTTAAACCAAATCTTCCTCTCTAACAAATAATTCACTGTGTCGTTCTCGTTGTAAGTAAACTCGGCCAACTGGGTGTAAAGGTTCGAATCAGCATGATCCAAGGACCATCTATGCATACGCATGAAACATGTATTTTGCGTTAAGAGACTAATAAAACATGAAAGTAGTCACTAGAGTGTAAATCAGAAATGACATTCCAGTGTAAGGAGACTGCCAACTGAGGTGAACAAACTGCTAGGTCAAGGTGTGAAAAACTATTGAAGGCGTCAGAAAGAAATGTAGGCTCTCCAGTGTTGAGGAGAGCTAGGTGTCCTGTCCAAGAAATCAGCAATGAGCGTGCCTCTCGCACAAGCGTGACTTGAACCCCAAAGTGAGTGTGCGCATTGAAGTCTCCCACCGACAGAAATGGTGTTGGTAACTGGGAGTAACTGGGAAACTAGATCTTCTAAATCAATAGGCGAGAGGACAAGGGACGGAGGCAAATACAAATGGTAAGCTGAATCGGTGACAGCATAATCCTTACGGCGACTGATTGTATATCAGACGTAAGGCTATGGATTCCATATATACATCATCTCTGACAAGCATCATAACGCCGTCATGTACCGGAACACCCTCTTCTGGTGTAACATCACACCGTTCTGGGGTGTATCCTATTAGACCGAAAGCGTCTTGTGGACGCAGCGTAGTCTCCTGCCAATATGGCAGCAGAAGATTGTTCTTTTTGAGCAAAAGCTCAAGTTATGGTCGTTGTGTTCTAATACCATGTATGTTTCATTGTAGGATAGCCATGTTAATGTCTGTATGGGATAAGCACTCCAACGTAACTCTGCATTACCCTAGAGGAGGTGGTACTCGATTCAATTTAGCCATTCTTTATCTTTTGGGCGTGTAGATTTCTCACTTTTCTCCTGCCTCTTTTTCACTGGTTATCTACCAACGTGGGCAGGATCTTCTTCCATCTCCTCTACCCAGGATGTCCGTTTTCCCATAGTGAATTTCAGTTTGAGAGCCTCGAACCGATTGGAAACGGAAACCGGCGAAGATGAAAGCTGCTGGTTTGTCTCCATACCACAAGATTCCCAAGAAGAGGATCTTGGAGATGAACTTGGGTTTACTGGGAACAGAGACGTTACTTTCTTTGAGGAAGTCTGTTCTTTCATAATGGGTTCTAAACTTTTTTGACGATGCATATACAACGGGTTTACTAGCCCTATCACTGGAGATTGGTCTCTTGGGTGGTGGCTTTTTAGAGATATTCTTTTTATTATCTGACTTAGTGGGTAACTGAGATATAGCTGCAAATGTTGAAGGCTTTGGTGCAGTTTTTACTATGACAATCTTATCGGAAATTATGGTCGCTGGTTTGTGTGGTAATTTCCCGCATTGGTACCGACTTAGCTTCAACTGAGCTATGTGTACCGAACCTTGGGATAGAGGGTTGCCAAATATGCAGGAGTCTTCGGACTTCTGAGGAGGAGACGTTCTCTTTAACCGGATTTCTTGTATTGCCCTATTCTCCATAAAACGGGGGCATTCTTGGAAGCTAGCTTGATGCTCTCCATTGCAGTTAACCCAGTGGGAGGTGATGTGCATGCATGCATAGTTCACAGTTCACGCAGGTAACGAAAGTTCTGGCATTTGTAATATCGTAACTTCAATGGCCTTGTACCCTGCCATGATCCTTTACGCGAGATCGTCCCGATTAAAAGTAAGGAACAGGATACGGGTAGGCAGATATTCGGCTCCATTTTTTACTCTGAACCCGATAAACAGATATCACACCTCGATTTTCTAGGTTCTCCTTAATTTCTTCATTGGACATATCGTCCAATGCGCCGATGTTCACAACGGCGCGAGAGGAGTTGAGCGTTCTGTACATCTCTATGCGTATCGGATAGCTAACTAACATGTTGGCTTTTAAAATAGTAGCTGCCTGTGCTGCCGAATTAGCTTCAACCAGCAGCGTGCCACTGCGAGATCTTGTGCAGTTTTTAACTGGACCAGCTATTTTATCCAGCCCTTCTGTATGAGGAATGGTTTTCACCGACCTAAATGTTTTACCTTATTACCTCTTGTTATAACTAAGTAGAGAGGACCACTCAATTACACTGCTTCCTTTTCACTAACTTTGCTGCTTTTGGTTTTGTTTTGAGTTTTCGAGCTCATGGCAATGTTATCCTCCACCATTGCAAATGTCTCCGATGCCATGCTCACATCCTGGACGCCACCCCATCTAGGGTGAGGGTCTGGCCAGGACCTTGGTCACCCTAGGGTCTTACCTCCCAGTGTGTAGACCCAATCACCTACAAGAATGCGTTCCCTCCCCGGGACTGACCTTTATCAGCTGATACGAACACATATCCCACATGATAATCACGGGTTGGGAATTTCGCGGTTAATCTTCTTAGGTGCCTTGTTAGTAGATGATCTTATTTGGGTAATCGCTAACCTGAGACATTTATTTTTATTTATACTCATTGAGTTTGTTAGTGATACTGAATACGCGATTCTTCGTAGATAAAGGAACCACTAACCAAGACTCTACTATTGACCGAAAGGTGCCTACAATTTAAAATAGGACCTTGAGGTAGTTTCTTTTTAAGCTCTCGAAAGAAAACAAAAAAATATAGAGGCTTTGGAAGCCTATATGTTTTGGTGAAATAAATAGCAACGCTTGTTAAAAAGATTGTAGTATATTTTAAATCTAGAAGAGAAAAGTAAATCATGCTTTATCAAGTGTACCAGTCTGCTAAGAGTGCTGCAAATAAATGTAAAAGAGAATAGAGAAGATAAATATTCGTAGGTACACAAGGGTTAAATCTTGTAACTTAGAAGGCAAATGTAGCTTTTTTCGCCACCAATGCCTGCAGACAAGATCTTCATACAATCCGGATGAATTACAACTTGAAACAGTAAGCAGTAAAATGAGGTAAGGAACTGAGATCCTGCCGTATAAATTAAGAACATCTTACGAGTATATTATCAGCATGCTAAATCATTAGAACTCGTTTTTATCCCCCCCCCCCTCCCAGCACCAAGCGAGATTTCTCCTCTGAAGTATGGTATGGGGTAACTTTCACCGTTTTTTTTATGTTACTTTCATATAAACAATATTCAAAGCTAACCACCAACTACATGGTATTTGGTGATATGACCTCTGAGGCGACATAAAAATCTCATCGTTTGTGGCAGTGGCAGTAAATTAACAAAATATTATAAACTGGTCTAAGTATCCCCGGTCAACGTTTAGCAATCTCAACTTAAATGTTTATCTGAAGGCGGTTATAATTTTAGGCTTTATTTCTTTGTCTACTTCAGAAGAAACTTCACATAAATATAGGTCTGCTGTGAATTTCAACGCCACTAAAGTTGACTCACCCAACCCTCTCGCTAGACGGTCGGGTCACTAATCACATTTCATGAAGTCACCGTTTGCGCTAATCAACTCTAACCCCTTCATTGTTTCACACTGAATATGGCATCACTAATTGCTTTGTGTTGTGCGATTGGTTTCAAACCAATCATAGAAAGGGAGATAACAAGATTTGGTGAAATTTAGTGAGATGAATTTGCAAACCTTACGAAAAAAAAGAGGAAAGGGATATCTAAGGGAAATGGCTGTCTTTTTGCATCCAAGCGCACACACCACAAAAATAAAGTAGGAACACGAATTGTTTAGTCTTTATTAAGTTCATCCTCTTACGTCGCTTTCAACATGTAAGGAAAATAAGGATTGGATTACAGAGACTGAATGAAGTTTAAGAAATGAGAAAGTGAAAAACAAATACTACTAAATCTGAATCATTAAGAAAAACATTTTGACACAAAATATACCAAAAATTAGGTATTATTGCTTTCGTTGATATAGTGTAAGAACATAAGCATACTCTTGTGCAATTCTAAGATTAAAATGGCTTTTTATGACGGCATAAACCGTGCGAAATTATCCTATTTCTGGCACCAGTACTAGAAAATGAATGACGTAATTACCATGGCAGCAAGACAACAATTGCATCGTCACCACCGCAATATAATGTTCTATAATGTGCCTGTAAGAAAACCTGAAATCGTCACTGTCACTAGTGCAGCAAAATTGAAATACAAGGGTCACTTCATTAAACTTATTTTAAATCAAAATCAGCAACGAACATTTCTCCATCCACAAAACTTTTCATATTCCTTTTTGTAAACATCTCTTGATTTTTCTGGAATTAATAAAAACTGTCAGCACTGTTGACTTCTATCAGAATGTCAAGCGGAATACCATCCTTATTTGACATAGTTTAATCATTACCTCCATTTTTCACTATTAATGTTGGAACAAATGAAACATCTGCTTAGCAATCATATTACGTACATTTGTTAATCTCTGATATATTATAACCTTTCATTTAGCAAATCTATCAATTATTTTATGTATTTTAATGCTAAAATTACATATAAAGTTGTATGTAACATATGTATAATGTTTTCATTCTGACAATCGTAAAAATCAGTATATCAGATTATACACAGTTACATAAATAATTATCAATTACTATAATAATTAAAGATTTCTTTAATTTGTAGTTTCTATCAACACAGTCTATACTTTACGGGGTACAGGGTACAGACACAGAGGGAACACCTCACTCACGTCGACCTACACAGGTCTATTGTGGCTACCACCCCCAGGAGGCAAGGATGAAATGAGGGAACTGAAGGTGGCACCCGCCAGGCCGCTATCACATCGCAGGTCGGGTGTCGCACTGAGCGTCCCTCCCCCCGCCCCCCTGACGGAGGACAAGGGCCGTCAAACGCCACCTAGCGCCGAGAACAGCAGCTACCATGCGCAGTCAACCACGCCATCTGCCCGGCACTGCCAACACTACACACCTGGAAGTACACCTGAAAGATGAGGAAATGGAATGAAGGGAAATGATGGAAAAGAAACCGTGGTATGAATTAGTGCACCCCATTACATGGGGAAACCACGAAAATACCCATATCAGAGTGCGCAGCGACGGGGATCGAACCCCCAACCTCCCGAACAGACGATACTGCCTGAACCATCCCGTTCGGTGTCTGTACTTCATATTGTAACAGACCAGAAAACACATTATCAAAACATAAAATATAGGTTCAATGAATCGTAAAATACATGATCTTGTACATCTTTAGTTTTCTTGACAATAATGTCCATTAAAGCAGAAACTTTCTCCCCTTATTGACAGTTATTGTAATACTACAGCTATTAAAGTTTGTAATACTTAATAAAGGCACATTTTCCCTATTACCACAAATGTTCCTTTCATTTACGCCTTTGTTACCCAAACACCAGTCTTTGAATTTCGTGTAACTATATTTCCTTGAGTTTTATAGAAATATTATAGTAGTTACATCTTTGACTGCTTTTATAATTTTTTCTCATGAAGCCCGAAAATCAGCTTCATCCATTTTTACTTTAACTTCACATATGAAATTAGGATCGAGAATTGCAAAATATAAGGATGTTCGTGTATCGTGTTTCTTTCTTGTTTCTTCCTTTTTTTTTTCTTTCAAAGTCCACATCTCTCTTTCTCTAAAGATATAGTTTCCTCAATAAATAAATGTTAAATATAGCTAAATATTCAAGATATGCTAAAATACTCACAAAGTAGACAACACGTTAGAAAATTGAAATTACTAACTCGCGGTTCTTAGAACACTCCCTTACCTAACTTGAGCTTCTCGCTACTGAAGCTCTGCTTTTGGAAATAGGACTTCAAATACACAATGCCCATGATTAAAAATTGTTCTCTGTTATACATCACGCTGCTCTTGAAATGAAATATAGAAATTCTGTAATTTCCTTTCATTATTATAGCAATACTTATAGTTATCTTTCTTTAATAGACTTTCAAGGAAACAAAGAGCTGTTACATTTACATGACTTCCTCAACTTATTCTTCAATATATTATTCTTACAACAGCTTATTCTTATATTTAGTTCATGTTAACGAGATAAACCCTTGTAAAGATGATTTCATTCCATGTAGGTACAAACGATACAAGGGAATACTGCAGACTTAAACGAGTCAAATGTTTAAGGAGTTGGTAAGTTTTGAAACTTCGTTCTCTGTGTATGACCAGAAGAACGGAAAAAATCTGATGTGTTGCACTCACATGACTTTCTCTACTCTTATGCTAACCATTCTTAAAAACTGTTATTCTTATATCTTCTTTGTGTTAGTTGAGATAAACATTTGTACAAATTATCTTATTGCTTATTTCCTTGTTGGTGTAAGAGCAATATTGGAATACAGTAGGCTTTGAGCGATAGTCAAATATTTTAAAGCTTTGAGATTCCATTCTCTTTGCAACCTTAATATATAAAAAAATGAACAATGATGTTCCATTTCACGAAACTTTTAAGTTTTCCGAAACTGACACAAATAAGGTAAATCTCCGAAATGGTTCACTCTCCAAGAACAAAATTATTCAGACACAAATTGTGTGTTTTAACGAGACCTACATTTATTGTACAATAAAGTTTGGTCTATCTCTAACGGTTTACGAGTTATTCAAAAGTCATACAGACTAAAGAGGACTACATAGGATATAGCCAGAAAATTGAAAACATACATTTCATTTGTTATACAAATATCTTAAGCATGACATTTTAATCAAAATTGTTAGAGAAATTTTCAAGAAAATAAAAATTTTCGAAAAAGTTTCCATGTGAAGGGTAGTTTAGGGTACGGCATTTTCCTCAAAATCTTCGTGTCGCATCCTTGAAAGACATTAAACTTAAATACCAACTTTGGGTTTTAACCGACTTTTGGTTTTGAGTTATGCTGTCCACAGGCACACGGACACACAGACACATGCACGAACCTTTTTCTAAAAACGCTTTTTTGTTTGATTCAAGGAGTCTCAAAACATGTTTCCGGTGAAATCTCGACATCGAATTTTTGGATGGAATACAATACTTCCCCTACTTACCAGTGAGAAAGTAAAAATTGAATAACTACTTCGCGTTTCAGAAAGCTATGTGTTTAAAAAGTAAAACGAATAAGAAGGAATGTCTCGAAGATGGTTAGCCACTCACACGCACACACACACACGCTCGCGCGCGCGCTCATCGTTTCCCGTAAATAGTTGTATGCTTGTATCTACATATATTGTGAACGAAGGGTATCTCTGAGGGTTCACCAATTACGCAAAAGTCATCCAGAATGAAGAGGATGTCAGAGACCATTCGCAGAAAATTATTCAAGATGCGCATTTGATTTATCGTTATGTACCTATATGCAGATCTTACTAAAACACACAACTGATATCCATTACGGTTCGTTTTTCTCTACAGTTAATCATTTAGAAAATGTTCTGAATTTTTCTGACATTTGAATCCTTATACTTCTCCCAACGGGAATTCGTTAATTTTTCTATACCTTGGTCATGCAAAGAGAAGTGAATTTTGAAGCCATCACATAGCAAGAGTTTGAAATTTTAATATAACTTAAAGTCTATTGTATTTCCATATTTCCCTTATACTTACAAGAAAGCATTAGGAATAAGATACTTTCTCTACTGTTAATCTCGTTTAACATAACGTAGGTAGAGGAAGATTATTTTTACAAGATTAGACAAACTCATGTGAGTGCAACACATGATTTTTTCACATATTCATCATAAGGGGTTGTTTTTCAACCTATTTTATTAAGATGCGCTCTCCCCTACACAGATACACACCTTTTTAAAAATATGCACTCTTTGGGTACATTTCCTCTGAAATATTAACATAGCTTTTATATTGAAATTGAGTACTTCCCCTGCTTACGTAATAGAGGTATTAATAACCAATAAATGAAAAATAAATCACCTGTTCATAGGCATAGTGTGGTGCCGGCTGCACATCACAGTAGGTTCAATGTCAGCCACCTCACACCACTACGCTGCCAGCCAATGTCCGACAATGGGCCGACCAGAACAAGGGGGCTCGAAACAGATCGAGAAGTTACGAAGGCCGGGCTCTACGAGGAGCTTCACAAAAGCCGCTCGATTATATAAGCGAGTCGAACGGATAGTGATTGTTGGGGACACTGAGTGTAAACCACCTAGAGTTGTTTGTTTGGAGAGTCCGAGCCAGGGTTTACAGGTGAGTTGAACTGAGTAGTAATTGTCGTGTACTGAAGATTGTATCAAAGTTATGATAGAGCAGAACAGCTCTGCGTCTACACTTAATTATTATAGTTTACTGTAGCCTACGGTACTTCTCCTAGTAGAATTGGTCAGTTAAGAACCCACCTGAGTTACTTCTAGGATAGGTGTGTTGCATACCTATAGAGCGTCACCTCATATTGATCGTACTGTTTAGGTGTTTGATCATGTTTTACTAGCTTTGGACTTTGAACCTTCTCGAAACTGAGAGAGGGTACATGAACAGCCGCTTAAAATTAGTGTTGTCAAGAACATTTGGAAGCTCCCCTAAGTATACTACAGTTCAGAATGAAGACACGGATATTGATCATGATCATATTTTCAAACCGAAAAGTACATTTTATTTTGATCACAGTGACCAAATTTATGTCGCAACCTTTGGTGATCATAATGTTTGAATTTCCCATTAAATTTTAATTCATTGTATTTTGTGTTATGCTACCAATACTACCTGTAATCCTACCATTTACTACGTCACTTATGTACTGTACTACCCGTAAAAGCGACCAGGCGCACTGTCCTTGGTTGTCGAGCTATGCGACCGTTTATCTTGTTTACTAGAACAGCGAAATACTGTAACTTGGTGTACAGTCAACAACACAATGCAAATGAATGATCTCTCACGTGTATCGAAATGAATTGATGTCCTGAAAATTTAGTGGCATCTGAACAGAGTGTACATATACTGTCTCGCCATGTATGTGCTACAAGCAGAATTGTAGGTTTGGTAGAGAGAAACTGTAGTCACGACGAATTGGCTACTGTTTAAACAGAACTGTGTTTTGTGATTCAGTTTTAAAAGAAACAAGTGACATTAAAAGTAATCAACCTTCTTATTTGTCACAATAGAAAAACAGCAATGAAGTCAAATGTGGATGAAAGGAAGGAAATGAGTAAATACTTGTACATATAGTTCAGTAGCTGGTTTTGATGCGTATACCCATGCACATGTAAGAATTAGTTTAGGGTTACGCAACAACATCGCCGAGTCCCTTTGGGGAAAGCCATACATTTTATACTCTTTGCCAGCAAATGAATTATCTGCTAAATTATCCTATGTAATGATACAGCAGGCTTACTGCATAGAGAGTTAGCAGGTGGACGAGCACAACCCAACGGTTCAATGTGTGATAAAGACCCATGTAACAGAGGAAAACCAAGTTTTATTGATAATCTCATTTCGTGTCAAGGTACTCAGGTGTTCCAGTACTGCACATCCACCTGGTATTCAAACACTGGCCCATGTGAATGTGTGTGACGATGGGATATATCTGTCAGGCAATGTTTAGGGTGTTTTCTACTGGACAACTACAACACCTGTTCTCCCGTGCACTTATGATGCAAACGCTTTCAAGTAGGAATGCTCGAAAAAGCTGTTTAATAGCAATCGAAAACCTTTTCCTTCCGAGCATATTTTTATATTTCGCATTAATCATTTAATATTAATCAGAAATGGTTTATCTATACATTTTTGTGTATGACTGCTTATGTATAGCAGTATTTTTCAACTATTGGTATCCACAGTGATGTCCAACCCTGTATATTTAGAGACGTTTACGTAATTAGCGGCTACTTCCCCACCTCCCTCCTTCAGTCGGAGGGTAAATCAGATACTGCCTGTACCATGATGTGATTCTACACAATTCTAAGTACAACCAGACAGTCAGTATCCTGCGACGGACACAAACAGGCGAGTCCATGGCAGTTTAAAGTCCTCTTAAATTTTCTGGAAATGTTCTCAAAAAACCTCATCACTCTGGATTACTTTTACATAAATGGTAAACGCAAGAGATAAACAAAAGATTACTAAATAAAAAAGGTGGATCTCGTAAAAACACAATTTCTGTACAATACTTGTTTTTTTCATCTGTAAGAACCATTTCCAAGATATTCTTTATTTGTTTGAATTTACCAATACTTATACTTTTCTAAAATATACATATGCTATTCGTGCTTTTATCTCTTGTTCTTGCAAGAAGAGCGGAATTTTAAACCGGCATCCAATAGCAACCAGCTTTTAAAACATTTCACTATCACTTAAAGCCTACTGCATTCCCATATTCCTCTTAATTTCTGAAAATGCTTATGTTCATTAAACTGAAGTAGATAGAAAAATATCGGTTTGCAAGAATAGTGTATAAGAGTGAGTATAGTTCTACATATATTTACGAACAGAGTTTCCCCAAATGGAACTATAGTATATATCTGTATCCCAATAGCTTACGCGACATCAGTTGCTCTATCTTCTAAACTTTGTCACCGAATATTGAAATACTTCTTAAACGTAAGCATTACCAAACAATTCACTAATGAACAGATGTTTATCGCATAAGATTTGAAAGTACTTCCGTAAATAAAATACAAGTACATACTAGCAAACGGCCACTGCAACACAATGCACGTCTGAGGATTAGAGTGGCACAGTCCGTATAAAGTGGAAGGAGGTAAATACAAATCTTGATACCATAAGCTCTATATAAGCATAGCCGCATATTCATTAATGATTCGAAAATGCTGAGGTGAAATCATTTTAAAAATGCAATTAAAGAACAGGAAATATTTTTTCAAAGGCTTTAACATAAATCGTAAGTTTTAACCTGATCTACATTTTTAGTACAGTGAGCTATGTCTTTTTCTTTTTATTTGTGTTTAACGCCCATTCTTGGTTTATTAGCTACCATTCCTTTAATGTCTGGTTAATACATTTTCATGTAAGGAAGATTTGATACATAGAACACCTCTTTAAGTAAGCCTTACTTTGGAGTAATGCTGCTGAAGCTTCCATTCCCATTCCGACTTGCCTATAAACGTTTTAATGAGTTTATAAGCGTTATATTTTTCTCCCACCCTTTTTATCTGCAACAGTATCATAACTATTTTTATTATCTTGTTTCAACTCATATTTTTATTGAACATGTAGCACAGAAGAAAGCAGTATCGTATGCAGCACTCTGTTTTTATATTTATTTAATTAATTTAAATAATCCCCTTAGACTTTACAGTTCAGTTGACTAATTGATGCTGTCACACTTATATTCCTTTAATTAGTTCTATCTTATGGAATAATTACAGGTTTTTACCCAACCTTTTTTAAATGCACCAATGCAATTAAGTACTGTTACTACTGAACCGATCGTGGCGTTTATTGAAGCAATTCAATTGTAAATCATAAAGAGTATAAGTATTGATTCTTCGTCAAACCTTTTTAATAATCTCTGTACCCTGAATTGCGCTACTTCTGCAAAATGGATATAATTTAATTTCTCTTCGTATATAAAAGTAAATAAACATGCTTTGTGCTTCTGCAATAGCTAGTTATTAAATTATTTTGTCACATTAGAATCAAATCATGTGAATTCTTTTGGTTTGATATTTCTGTTAGTGTGTTTGTTTCCCATGCTTCTGCTTATTACGGATCTTATATAAAAGTATTTCAATGCATTTGTTTTACTGGAATATACGTTTATTTTCTTAATTGGTTTTTAATCAAGTAATTCAGCATTTGCACTGTCTCAGCTTCAGACTCTAAATTCTGTTCAAAATTTATCTTTATAATGTTACAGTTAACATCGAAGGTCATATCGGTGACCTTTAACTTCTTGGAGTAACAGCTCAACACCAAAGGTGTCCACTCCAATTGCGGTGATTTTGAGGTTTGAATTTCTATTATTTTGGATTAACTTATTAAATTAAATTCGACACACATTCACACTCCCATTATAATACATCCAGACTCTAAAGGGGATGGGGAGTAATCTTAATTAAAGAAAAATGTCCATCCTTCGGCCGGAAATCTCACCCGGGTACACCAAGCAGGTGCTCTACTAACTGAGCTACCGGACCAGACAAAAAAGGGGATTAGCATGTCCTTTATAAATCATTTATTCTTAAAATCCTGTAACGTGAACTGGAAGATCAGAATTTGCTTTGCATACATATTTCCCTTCATCATACATATAATTGTTTTAAAATATATTTTCTGCCCTCATGCACCACAAATAGGGCTGGGATTTTATGCCTCACAAAATATTAAAAATTCACTTTACATATTCCCTGGTGACTGGCCAAGTTCATTATCAGGACATAGAAGGGGAAGGAAGTCTGAAACTTAAGTGTAACTTTAATTTGGTACTCCTAAGAGCCAAGTAAAGTAATTTACTAAGAAATGAAACGTAAGGAAAGAAAACGTCCCTTTGCTCTTGAAAACAAGAAAGGAAAAATATATTAGCGATGTATTTCAAATGCATAAATATGCAATAAAGCTGCCTGAGGTACATAAAAGTGCTCAAGAATGCAATAAAACCCATAAAAATGCAATATACCACACAATTACGGAAAAAAGCAAAAAATGCCCTAACAAATATGGTTAGTTAACTTCTTTTACTCTGAAACGAATTTATTCACAACTCATTAGTGAATTAGGCTTATCAAAACAAAGACGCAAACTCATCAAAATCCCAGCCCCACACATAAGTTAGCCTTAATCGGTTATTAAAGTGATAAAAGCACAAACTTTTCCACCATCTTGTCATGTATGAGATTTTGTGTCTTGTTATTTGGCATTATTAATTACTTCGGTTTTTACGAGAAAGTATCCTACCCAAAGATTGCTGCACTTGGAAATCATACACTTTTCCTTTAGAGCTTATTTGAATTAATAAATCTTTGACACTTAGTCACAGCAGTCAGTGAACAACTATATTTGTGTATATCATTAGGTTAAAAGATACATATTTGTAATTCTTAAAAAGAATTGCACCTATTTTAGTTTCACACATCTCTCCATATTATCTAATGTTTGCATATTTTAATTTGGTGCATGTGCGTTAAAAGATAAAGCCAACATGAGAATTTGAGGTCATTGTCCAGTATCTAAAACAAAAGTTAGTAGAGCTCTTTCGTTAAATATATCGTATCCAATCTTTCCTTAGAAAATAGAAGCAACTATTGAAATGTCCATTGCTTGCAACCTTTTTTGTGCAGATTTGGTTTTTAACTAGAAATATATATGATCTTAGCTCACTAGTAAAAAGTTATTATGCACAGCCATGGAAAAAACGACTGAGTGCATTAGAAGAGTAGAATATTTGTACGAGTAAGTCCCACGTCGCGCTGGAATGCGGTTTACACAAATCGATATTTCCAACGTGCAGCCTTATTTTACTGCTAATCTGTTCCATTTGCTATCAACTCTCGGGCACACAAGTAGGTTGTGTCTTGAGCCACCACTCGCATTTGTATTTATTCTTGATAAAGGCAGTGGCGGTGTAGCAAAATGCCTACTTGTGTCTCCCACAGACGATAAGATATGGAACAGACTGCTATCAATAAACTCAGGTTGCATGTTGGAAATATCGACTTGTGTAAACCGCGCTGCAAAACAAAGTGGGATTTAGACATATTCTGCTCTCTCAGTCTTTGGACAGCATAACTCAAAAACAAAAAGTCGGTTAAAAACCAAGGTTGGTATTTAAGTTTAATGTCTTTCAAGGATGCGACACGAACGTTTTGAAGAAAATTGCACCACCCCAAAAATACCCTTTACATGGAAAGGTTTTCGAAAATTTTGATTTTCTTGAAGATGGCACCAACGATTTTGATTAAAATGGCATATGATTGAGATATTTTTATGGCAAGTGAAATGTATATCTTATTTTCTGGCTATAGCCTATGAAGTTCTATTTACTCTGGATTACAACATAACTGGTAAACCATAAGAGAGACGAAATCTTACTTTACAAAAAATGTAGATCTTGCTAAAACACACACTTTATGTCTGAATAAACTTTTTGTAGAGTGAACTATTTCGGAGATATTCCTCGTTATTTGTGTAAGTTTTGGAGAATATACTTCTGTCAAATGGAACATCGCTGTTCATTTTTTTTATGTTAACCGTGCAAAGAGAACGGAATTTGGAAGCTTTAAAACACTTGACTATCTCAAAGCCTACTGTATATACATATTCCCGTTGCAGCTACAACGAAATAAGGAATAAGAAAATTTTTGAAAGTATTGTACATACTGTAGCCCTCACAAGGCTTAAACATATAATCCTTTCCAGGAAAAATGAGAGCATGTTTTATCATTTTTTGTGATGGTGGAACTTGTAGTGAAAAGAAAGTCAAAAATGACAGAAATAGGGAAAATAACCGCTCACAAACTGTAAAATATGCCTGCCTGAAAAAACATATTCTCAGTTAGTTACGTTTATTCTGTAGTTTTTATTCGTTCCTGTATTTGCACAATTTAAACAAGACCGCTGAGAGTCATCTACGGACATTTTATAAAGATTTCCCAAGCGTTAGATCTTGAGGGGTTTGCTATGAAATACGTAGCGATAAATACTCATCGACATTAAGGCTAGTTTCCAGGGCGCTCACTAGGCAGCGCTGTAGTTTCCGCTACGTAAATCAGGCAAAATTTATCGCCCACTCGGCAGGAGGGATGCTAGTGCTCAACACTAAATCCAGTAGTCTACTGAACCCTTTATTTTGCGACATTTTTATTCTTGAGCTTTTTCTTAGCTCTAGAAATCCTTTTAGGGTTATTTTAGAATATATGCATTGAAGCATATTTTGCAATTATTGCCAGTTTACAGGTTTTTGTAGAAATGTATTACACATTTACTACCTAAAAGACAATGTAATCACAGAGAGTAACCATAACTTTAAAGGAGAACGCTACACAGAATGGCTGTTTCAGAAATCGGAATACAGAAACAAATGTAATGCAACTTTCATCGGATTTTTCTGAAATCAAATTTGCTGTGCATTCTTCTGGAGTAATTTACCGCTAGTATGTTTTAAATCGTCTGTACATTATATTTGGGTGCATTTCTCAAAAACATTTCGAGTGAGTGAGTGAGTAAGTGGAGTATAAGGGCCCGTCGTCAGCTAGGTCATTTGGACCCGAAAGCAGTTCGATAGGTAATAAGTGTTCGCTAAGCATATATGTATATAGAATATGTTAATCATATTATTCAAAGTTATCATTCCTATTTCCAAGTGCTCTGTTCAATATGCCGAAAAAAATTAAGTCTAAGAGCGTTCACAGTTGTGTTACTATATTGCAAAAACTTACATGTTTTAAGAGGACCTATATTTTTTCGGTGGTAAATTTTGTTTGCCTTATAATGTATCATGTGATGGATGGTTTGCAGTTTAATATGATTTCATGTTAAATGGAATAGTATTGGTTTGTATTGGACTGTTTGTGGTTTAGACAGTTGAATAACACCGGAAACTGACTAGGATCCTAACAGGGATGGTTTTTGTAAAACATTTAAATATCCACCGTTACTAATTATGTTTTAATTTTCAACCATACAACATCTATATCTTGCACATGTTTTCCTTTAAAACTATTCGGTGCCTATCTCTTTTTTAAATGGAAGCTGTATAATGGTTGCTGCAGTTCATAACTTCTTCATAATATTTAGATGCCTACACGAAAATACAAATTCGAGTTATATTCATAACATTTAACAATCTCGCAAGCAGAAAAATGGTAAGTAAAATTGCTTTTAGTAAATCTAAAACATTTTGTTCCTCTCCTATACTTGACAATACATTACAGCACTTTCAAAATTAATTTATATTGGTCTTTCATAACATTTGGCACATTCTGTGTGACGTTGATAATTTCGGCAAACATTTATTAAGGATAAACTTCTAAAAGTTATACATTCGCAACAAAAATTTATTAAAGTCCGGACATGCCATTTACTCTTTACACACACGTGGAAGCATGTTCTAAAAGCATACGTTGCAGAGTAAGATTATGAACCGGCCATTGTTCCTGTCTATAGCCCATCCACTGTGCTGACAAATGATTAGGCAAGCGCTGAGTAATCTGGCTTGAAGGATTTAAACTCCTAATTCTGACCACTCGGGGGTCGATTTTTGCCTTGCTACCGGAACCTGCGACACTCACATTCGCGAAGACAACTTTGGATAATGGAGCTGCTAATGTCAACAACTTCCCTCCAGCTGGCTCTCTTTAGTCTCTCTCTGTAAATTTTATAATTTAAGGCATTTTTGAGTCTAATGTACCTCTTTCTTACATTGGGGAAAATATACTTCTTAAAAGATGTACTTGTTAAACCCTAGAACTACATGTCAGTAACCTTCACCACTCCAGCCCCTTAACGCCCAATGCCTCTGAGCTACTCCCTCCTGAGCATCCCTAACTACCACTATGTATTTGGGGACGATTCGTAACCGTTCCCGGGTGAACGTTACATCTGTTTTCTTCTTTCAAAAACATGTCCCCCACCCCCACAGTTATCATCTTTTCAACACAGTTGCAAACATAATATAGAGAATTGCACGCACTCACCAAGACAAAGTTCAGAAGTTCATGTTCTAGATCTAGATCTAGATTTTTGTAAAGCAAGATTTGGTCTATCTCTTACAGTTTATGAGTTATTCAAAAGTCATCCAGAGTAAACAGGAGTACATAGGCTATAGCCACAAAATTCAAAATATACATTTCATTTCTCATAAAAATATCTGAAACATTAAAGCCATTTTAGAGGAAATCAACATTTTCAAAAAAGTTTCCTTGTAAAGGGTAATTTACGGTGGAGGAATTTTCTTCCAAATCTTCGTGTCGCATCCTAAAAATATATTAAACTTAAATTCCTGAAAGATATCAAACTTAAATACTAACTTTGGTTTTTAACCAACTTTTCGTTTTCGAGTTATGCTGTCCACAGCGTAATAGACACACAGATGGGCGTTTTTCTGAAAATGGTTTTTTTTTTTTAATGCAGGGGATCTCATAACATATATTCCCGGTGAAATCCCATCGAAGTGGAATACAATATTTCCTACTTAATATACGCAGTAGAGAAAGTTAAAAAAAAACTTTTACATACTTTGAAAGGTTCATAACATAAAAATGACTTGGAATCGTTGGGTCTGAAATAATTAAAAGGTTAAGATTGGCAACGTATAATGTGGGAAATTTGGTCGGATAGTCATGAAGCACCCGTGGCTTATGTTGACAAATGCGTGTGTGCTTCGAAAATTGCTGTCCATTGTTTCTGTGTTATATTGTGTTCCATAATTGGCATTTCAGAGTGTCTAAGTACCATGGCCGGATTATACATCTAGCGGTCACCACAAGAATTTCAGCAAGAATTTTTTGAAGCGTAAGATATTATTATGCCAAGAGGTTAGTAGATTTAATACATAAAACCGCTTTGATTCACAAACAATTTAATTTTACATCCCCAAACAATCGGTAGCTCGGTTCAAATATATAATTTTCTAGCCTCCATTACATAAATTTAACAACTTAAATTCCTATTTCCACCATTACCCTCGCATTCCCCAAGCAAAAGATCCCATATTTCGCCACTCTACCAGCTGGCAGCACATTCCTGAAATATGGAGATGTCGACGGTATCAAATGTTTCTCATATCAAAATATGAAAATCATGTAATTATGTCGTGAATAAATGAAATTCCAATCAATTTTCACTTTCTATTTCAAAACTCTGCTCACACTGACGTCAAAACTGACGGTTAAACAATATTAAGAAACCTCTTTCCTTAGCATACCACTATATGCTTCATACACATATGCAATATTATGTTCATATATCTTCTAACCTTTATAATGTATAATAGGCAGATATTTATAATTTTATAAAAAGTGATAGAAAATATGGGTAAATAATTACAATAAACAATTACGGTGTGTTGAAATCAAAGCAGAACGTAATAGGTATCGCCCTAGTCCGAAGGACGATTCTTAAGCTGATAATCCGTCACAGTGAACAACAAGATGGCAAAACACGATGGGGAAGACGCAAATGTAACATCATTGTTAGTTCTCCATGAATTTTCCAGATTTCATACCTGCCATTCGCATCTGAAGTGTTGTTGTTACATTGTGACTTGCTGAACTAAAGGAGGTGAGCATATTTTACGTAAATCTGACTGAACATAACTGAGCACCCGAACCTTGAGTTAATCTGTTTCCTGCTGAATGATCCAATGGAATCATAATTGCCTTAGCTACTCTGAATTACTGTAATTGCTTATCCTGAACACGGAAGTTAGTTAAGGGTCTCTTCTTCGGGAGAAAAAATAAACTGTTGTTCATCGTACATTATGCATGGATTATCGCATACGAGCGTCTTTTATTGCACATAATTGTTTATCTTCGCATCATTTCTTAATAAATTTATTAGGTGAAACCATCTCGGTTTCATTTTCTACTTCGGAATCTTAGTCGCTCCTATCTTCTAGAACCAGGGTCTCCAAACTACGGCCCGCCAGTGTCATCAATACGGCCCGCGACTGCTAATGGTTTGTTATTGTTCTTGGTTTTTCTTAAATTTAACTGTCATGAATCACAAATTTATTTATTTATTTAAGTTTAATTTATCAATTAATTACAGAATAAATTCTTACAATATTATTTGAGTCAGTTACATATTGTTACAAGTCAACGTAAATATTAACACACACAATAATACAATAATATTTATTAATAATATTGGTTACAATAATTCTGTTGCTGTGACAGGTTAGATTGGATAAAAAACCTTAATGTTAGTTTGTTTTATTTAGTCTGTTTTATTTACTTGCTACGTAAAGCTTAATGACAAGTATAATAATCAGAAAATTAAACTTAAATATTATAACTAACAAATGATTGAAATGAATCTCGTTGACATTAGTGAACATCCCGCGGTTTCACTCTCCGTAGTAACGTTGGGGCAAAGAGCATCGTATATGTATGTAAACCGAAGTTTGGAATGTACCTACATATATATCCTAAATATCACACATTATTTTTATCCTGAAAATCCCTCAGGAACGGAAAAGCTAAATTAATGCGAAAGAAGCTGCGGGGTGCTCCCTTCTGAAAAATATTAATGAGATTTATGTAACTGTGATTTACCACTAGCAATACTTTGCAGTTGTGGACCAATTTTACTTGTACCAATTAATAAGAGAGATTTAAGATGCTCATCGGTTAACTTAGAACTGTAAACATTCTTTGTGTACTTCATTTTGGAAAATGTTTTCTCACACAAGTAAGTCGTACCAAAAACAGAAAGCCCACGAGCAACTTTATTCAAGTTATCAAATTGTACCAGTGGAAGACTTTTATAAAATTCCAACAAAGATGAATTTTGATATTTGTTCTTAATTATATCACTGAACTGTAAATCAATAATTTCCATTTGAAGTTCCGAGGCTAGGATTTCAATGTCAGTATCAAAAGGATTTTGAAAAATCTTAATTGCATTCACAATGTCATCAAAGTCTGAGAAACGGGTATCAAAATTTATCTTCAAAGCACCCAAAGCTTCGATTGCAAAATGGACAAGAAACTCAGTCTCAGTAGTGTGCCTGAATATTTCACATGTTTTAAAATGTGTGAAACAGTTTTCCGTAACTGTGATTGAAACAGTATTATTTTCTGCCGAAACGATTTGATATTAGTGTATAAATCAGGGAGAAGCTGGTTTACTCCTTGCAATCTCAAATTCAGTTCGTTCATATGTTTTGTCAAATCTACATAGAATACTGACTTCTATAGCCATTCGCTATTTTGTAATTCAGTAAGAGGGCAATGCTTTTATTTAAAAAAAAAAAAAAAAAAAAAAAAATGATCTCTGTTCGTAGTTCAAAACAGCGCTGAAGGACTTTTTCGCAACTAAGCCAGAGTAGGTATGATATTTTAAGTCATTTTCTCAAATCTCTTGAATAAACTCGCGGAATTGTGGGTGATTCAGCCCAGTGGATCTGATGAAATTAACAACTGATATGACTGGTTTTATAACTTCAGACATATCCAGACATTTTCCGCACAAGGACTACTAATGAATGATACAATGTAAGACTAATGGTTTTGAACCACCGTCATGTTCTCCAGCCTTTAACACAATTGCAATCACTCCTTTATTTTACCACGCATGTTTTTGCCTCAATCAGTTGTAATAAATAGATTTCAAGTTTTTCCATCTAAGGTTCTTATTATTAATGGCGTTTTCAACCCCCTTCAAAATATCATCCCCAGTAGTCGTGCCATGAATACTATCAATATCAAGAAATTCTTCATACAATGTATAGCTTTTATGTACTCCTCGAATAAAAATCAACACCTAAGCAGTATCGGTCATACCCGTTGGCTCATTCAAGGCCAGAAAAACCACTCAATTTGTCGCCATTTTTTCACACAGTTGAGATGATATATTTTCTGCGATGTCTTGTACCCTCCAAGCCACGGTGTTTGCCGACAAACTGAGTTTTAAATAAATTTACCTGTTCGGGACACATTTCTTCGGATACTGTAATTACGCATTCTTTGACCATTTCTCCATTGGTGAATGGTTTTTCACGTCTTGAAATTTCAAGAGCTACACGAAAGTTAGCACGAGTTGCAACCTCTTGTTCAATGTTGACTTTTGCTAACAAGGATTTCTGCGATTTCAATCCGCAAACTTCCGCTGTATTTTAAGTAATGTTGCAAATTTTTCGTTTCATAATGACGTTTAATGCTATATTCTTTGAAAATAGCTATGGTTTCATTGCAAATCAAACATAGCGCCTTATTACAGGATTCAGCCAAGAAATACTGATAGTTCCATTGATCTTTGATTGTTCTGCATTCACTATTACTTTTCTCTTCTTTTCCATTCTAGTAAATCACACACAAAAAACAAGTGAAATCAAAATACGGTTACGTATGGGCGTTGGTCGGTTCGAATATGTCTTTTAAACGGAGTTACACATTACTTTATTTTACGATAGTTTCGCTTCCTTCGCCTTCCCAAGGCAGAGGATCTTGCTGCCGGCTGCTAGCCATCTCGAAGTGAGTGGAATACACCAGAACGTTCTCAAAAGCACTACTAGCACCACCTATTAGCGAAGGAGGGTTCTACCACTACCAATTTCCGCTTTTGACAACTAGATGTCAAGTGTCAGGGTCGTAAGAATAATACACATTTTGACCTAGCGAATTTAGAAAGCGTATGTTCGGCTCAGGGCGCGTACTTGGCGACTTGTCTAGAAATTACAGATAATGGCAGGAAAAATTGAATTAGTCCTGGCCCTTGGAACTTTCTGGAGTAATCAATACGACCCTAAGGCTGGAAAGTTTGGAGACCCCTGTTCTAGAATATATACAACCTAATTGAGACGTGTAGAAAATCAATAACGCCTTTTCTATTTTGAGACACTTAGAACCTTCAGCAACATACAGAGACTGCAAAATGAAGTTGCAGTTTAATGTTTCAGCAAAACCGATTTATATATGAGATTATATAAAACAACTTTTTCTAAAGAATGTATGCCTCAAGATTGTAAAATTCGCACACAAACTGTTGATAAACATTTTGAAAAGCACTGAAATACGTAGGTAAACGTGAAAAGTGCGTACACTTTCTGTACACATTGTAGGTGTACAGATAAAGTTAAAAGTTATCCATTGTTAATTTTGCGGTTAAAAATTTTTTTCTTAATTTACCTCATTAATGTATTGTAAACTAACAATTTTCAAGTTTTACAATAACGAAATTATACTGTTATCACACTTGCTTATAATCTTCCTAAAGAACTATCCTTTATCGATCACTGTTCTACTGCGGCATTTAATGTAAGTGTAGCACTGGATGATCTGAAATGCCTTTATCAGCAAAAATGTCGTAACATTGGGTCGCTAATGAATATACGTAAGAGAGGAAGCCGGGTGACCTTCCATACGGCCAGCGGCTATATGTGTGCGTGACCAGGGAGGTCCGGGGCTACAGCGACTGTGTTTATACGATCGAACAGCGTGATAACACCGTAGTGTCCGGCAAACTCTAGAAGCTTCTTTGTTGAGTCATGCACTCGTGCACATGGAAATAACTCGGAGGTTACGTCACGCCAGATCGGGTATAAATAGGACAGACAGTGAGCACTCAGTCAGTTTTTCAGTTGAGTTGAGCTATTGTTTAGTTGTGAAGCGTATACGTATGTGTCGTTGAGTGATTGTATCGTAATAATAAAGATATAAGAGACAATGAAACTGGAGAAAGACATTGGAAGATTGAGAAAGATTACCGGAGGAACAATTGTGAATTGTAATAGTAAAGAAGGCTATAAACTGTGTTAGCAACGAGAAGAAAATTGTGCATTTGTAGTAAGATTTGAAGAAAAATAAAGTGTTAGAAAAGAAACGGACTTCGCATTTTTGCCGGCTTTGTCACAATATATTTGTGTGAGGAATAATACACAGTTGAGTGCTACGGGACCAAGTTATATTTTACTCGCGAAGATACGCGACTAGTTGGAATGCGTTCAAATTGTTAATCTTACCCAACAATGCTTCCAGTATCATTTACCAGCAGGATATTGAGATATTGTATTCTGACTGATATTAATGTTCATATACTTGCACATCCAAAGGTATTTGAAATGGGCAAAAAATTTTCTAAAGTACGCTTACAATGTACTTGGAGATTTAAGCATGAGATATAAAGGTTCCATTTGTTATTTTCAGCCAATGGACCCTTTAACCGTGTAAGGAATGTACTTTTGATGTTCACTTTTTTGTTTGGGTTTGAAAACAAATTTGCACCAGCTTTAAGTGCTATAACAGCTCAAAGGATATCAAGGGAATAAAGGAAATTAATTTTCAGGCAGCTGAGTGACACTTTATCACTGTGTTCCAATACTGCTGAGGACTGGCAGACAAACGAGTGTACTTTCCTGGGGAATTAATGCCGGAAGCTTACGACAGATGTTCTAAACTTAACAAAGCGGCTCACTGCGGCATTGTGCTGTATCTAAAGCGTAACCTAAAATCTGATAAGCGCTTCATTACTGCATTGATTGTGTTTAGCCTACTAGCTGCAATCAATAGCTGCAATAATCTGCTAGCTAATTTAAGCAAAACAGAATTAAGTTTAAAAGCAAACTTCTGGAACATATTTGCCGTAATATCAAAATGAAATGTCCCAATACAGTCTAGCTGAAGAGTCATTGCATCTTCCCACCATAGATATAGTTCATCGATGAGAAGAATGCTCAGCTGAATTTGAAATGTCTCATAAAATTAACATTTTATTCCCATTTCCATTTGAACATAGTATTCGAATGAAGTAGATAGAAAAATAAGCTTTTGTAGGAATATTTTCTTGAAGTTGTACAAATATAAACATATAGTTGGTAGAGAATGCTATACTGTCGTAAAATCATCATATGTTTTGAAAAATACTGTCCCTATTCAGTTGTTTCTGGCGTTGTAATTAACCATTTGGTTTCCTCTTTCTCCACTTTTACCTCCAGTGAAATGAAGCTATTTTGCAAGTGTTTATCTCGATTCTAATGAAGTACATAGAAAAACAAGCATTTGTCGGAATACTTTGTGGACGATTAGGCGTAGGGAAAGAAATTTGAATGTGGCATAGTAGATTTCTTCACAAGCCTACTTTAGTTTACTGGATGCTTTTTGAACCTATAGCGAAGTGCATAAATGTGTAATGAAGGTTATTTATCATAAAGTGGACAGAATAATACGATGGTGTGAGTAGAGAAGTCATATGAATGTAATGTCTCAGATCTTTTTTGTTGCAGTTCTATCTATTAGGTAACAAGGAAGATTTTGAAGCTCTCACTTTCAATTAAATGTGTGTGAAGGTTTGTTAGATTTAGCCGGGTCTAGGTGCGAAGAACTAAGTCACTGGCTCCCTTTCTTCAGACACCCAATTCTCTTGATAACCACATTTCCCCCTTATCTTCCGCAGAGTGTGTAACTACTGGGTTCTGCCAGGTATGTTGCCGGGAAGTTTACGATTTGTTTTGTCGTGGATATCGCGTTTCTAGCATCCTGTTTTGACCTGCGTTGACCCCGGCATATAAATTGAATTGAGGATAAGCCTTCTAGCAGTGTAATCGTGCAGATCCAATGGAATTACGGAATGAAGCTGTAGGGGATATAAATCCCCTCGCTACTCAATACCAACTGCTTTTGTCTGTTTTATTAGCGCCATCGTGCGACATTTCTGCTTTTTATAAAATTCCGACATTCTGGTACTGCATCCTATTTTTACGTTTTATACCTACCACGTACAGTCGAGTGCATAAAATCATGCAGATATTATGTCAACTGTTTTTGTTGGCAAGCAAATACTACCGCTTCTAACACTCTACCCCCGATCTTCCTGCCTAATTCTACCACTCCACTTAATGTTTGTCTTACTTCACCCTTTTCCTTCGATCCTGAGCGTCAAACCGAAATTGTTCAATGCTTATACAGGTTTTGTTCAGAAATGTCAGTTTACACTTAATGTAAACACGGAAATTTAACATAAATTCGTGCATGTGTTTCTGCGAAAGAGGTCATTCGGGGTGCTTGTTTTGACGGAATGCAGTTCAATGCAATTTGGGGGGTCTTATTTACAACACGTGCACCTTTAGTTGTTCCTTGAGTTTCCTACTGTTCGGTGTGTTGCAAACCAGTACCACTGTGTCCCTTAGTAAACCACCTGTCCACTACAAGACTAACTTTTGCCGTCATTTGGTAAATTGTAAGGGGTGTGAAGAAAAAAAAAAATCTGAAATCACGAAAAAATACGAGATACCACCGAACACTTTGTCAAGTTATCTGAGGAATAAGAGCTTGTGTGAGAATGTGCAGTCACTGTAGACCTACAGTGTATTAGTTCGAGATGTTCTACTTCACTGCACTTTTACCTTAAGGTAAAAGTAAACGGAATTTCGTTCAAATATACATTTTTTACTGCATAGTTTTAATTACGAATGAGTATATGTATCTGTTTTGCTAAACTGTCAATTTTAGAGATAACTTCTTAAATTAGCATTTTTTTATATATATTTCAGCATCAAATTATCCAAGTTCCACTGTATCAGTATTTCCGAATAATTCAACAATGTCAAATAGTTCTAATGTTCCGTCACTTTTATCAAACATATTCGAATTTTTGTTGTTTGCACTCCATGTGAGCAATAATGTACTTCGGATAATTCTATTACATCAACGTCCCTTGTGTTACTGTAATGACTATTTAAAATTTAATATCACAGGCAAGTCAACACTTGACTTCGTTTTATGAATAAAAGCTTGACATTATTCTTTGAAAATATTAATCTGAACCCAGCAGGATATAGGAGTGTCAGGCAGTTATGGAGCTCCTCTTTGTAATTTCTGACCCATAGTGATAAAAGGATCATTAAAGAATGAAAGCTGCTTTCAGTAATTCATACAATTAGTCACAAAGGAACCTTCTCTCGCCGCAATTAAGCTGTTGCTAGAACCCTGTATAGGAGGTAGGACGGCGTATGGATCTCTTATGTATTTAACCCTGTTGTAGTGTTTAACGCCCGCTTTTACTACTACAGCACCGCAGGCGGTGACACTGATGACACATGGAATGAAGATGGAGCACCGGTGGAATGAGATGGCGGGGGAAACCTGAGCACCCGGAGAAAACCCGCCCAGACGCCGCTTCGTCCACCACGAATACCACATGCTGGTTCCTGGGATCGAACCCGGGCCGCCTAGGTGGTACGCGAGCGCGCTAACCACTCGGCCACGGCGCCGCCGTATTTAACTGACGCTCCTGTCATGCCCCTGTAGGCATAGATAAACCACTGTATGTAAATATGCCTTTCTGACAATTCCGGTTTCACAGAATGATTTCAACTGTCATTTGATAGACATCGATTCTGGTTAACTATAGAAAAAGGATACCATTTCCTCATAGTATATGTTAGCTCTTTTTTTTTTGCCGTTAATTAAACACTTAGAAACATTTCCTAGCTGTAAGCCCTTTGCGGCAAAAACATTTTCGTCGTCGTCCACTTTGAATTTTACAAGAGAACCCCAAACACTTTTGCAACTTTCTGGAATCTTTTCTATATATTAACGTCCTCCAACGTAGAGTCATATCGGACGGTGAATGAATGAAATGGGTGAAATGATGCTCAAAGGAGCCCGACGTCCATAGAGCTTTAAGTTACCCGACATTCGTCTTCTCAGGATAAGGAAAAATTTCGGAAAAAGCCTTGTCCGGATAACTTACCCTAAGCGACAATCAAACCCGCGACCTCTTGGACGTAGGCAGACACGCTACCGCCACACTAAAGAGTCAGGCGTTCAGGAATGGTTTGCGTGTTTCAGACCAACTTTGACAACTGGCATAATTTTTTATAAATTGCAGTTATTTCGTCTCCTTTGATGTGGTGGAAGTTGCTTGCTTGCCATGGCATTATCCTCTGTGAAAAGAGTTCTTATGTCAGAGCTAAGTTTTATATTATTAATGATAAATCCAGCTATTTAATTTCATTTTAATACATTTTCACACCCATTGGCTACCAAATATCATATCTCGCTGCATGCGCTCCACATTCTGGTGACAATTGATTGAAAACTACTATAGTTAATAATATTTAATATTCCACAAATAGTGAATGTCATTAAAAATTCGAAACATGTAAATTATAAAACTGAAAAAAATATTTATTAGTAGAAGAGTACAGGATATAGGGACTAGAAATAAATTTCAATAAAACTGAATATGTATCAATGGGTTTAGAAGAAAAGCTAACATACAATACAGACGAAATAACACATGTTGACTATTTTACATATCTTCGGTCTATAATACAAACGCATGTAACAACAAATTTAGAGATTCAAAGAAGAATAATTGATTGGAAGAGAATTATAGGAGGGCGCAATTCAGTTTGGAGTGAAAATATTTTACATAGAACTAGAAAATTAATATATAAGGCATTATTCCAAAGCACATTGTATGGCGCTGAATCTTGAACCATAAGCAGACAAAAAACAAACAAATTAACGCTATTGGAAATGGACTTTTTGAGATAGCAAGAAAATCCACGAAAGATAAAGTTCGGAATAATAGAATAAGGGAAATTATCCAAGTTGTCAAAAAAATTTTAGAAATTGTAGTAGAAAGACGCTTAAAATGATATAGAAAGGTGTCAGAGGACCGAATACCCAATACAATTCTAAATTGGAAAGAAGAAGAGGAAAACCTAAGGAATGCTGGATGAATGGGGTGACGTTGTTGTAGTGTTTAACGCCCGATTTTACTACATACTGTGACATGGCTTCTCCATGTCATTAAGACTCTTTGATTTTCAAGGAGGTTGCCATAGAGACAGTTTGAGTTGTTGAAGATGAAGAGACAGAAACTAGTATGGTGTGAGAGTTTGGAAAGATTAAGAGACAGAAACTAGTAGTGTGGCTGTACTTGAAGCTTGAGAAAATAAAAAGATTTGCTAAATTTGTTACATTGAAATTTGTTACATTTGGTGTCAGGAAGTGGGATGGAGGGATATTCTGAAACCAGGATGATGGCAATGATGAAAGAATTATTTGCCAAAATGGAAACGAGAAACGACAACCTCGCTGCCGAGCTGAAAAAGATAAAGACGGAGCTATCGGCGAAAATTGACGAGCAACTGGCTGGCGTGACGGAAGGCGTGGAACAACTCGGCGAAAAGGTGGAAGACCTCTGTCAGCACGTGGACGTCGTGGAGGACGACGGGGAACGTCTTGGCGCCCTGGTAGTAAGAGTTGACGAGAGCGTCAAAGTACTGGATGCCAGGGGCAGACGGAATAGCGCGGAGCCGGGGAGGGAGCACCTAGTGGCCGAGGCGACAGTTGCGCCCGTTTCGGACGATCAGCAGGGAAGCGCACAAGCAAACGAGCAACACGCGAGAACCGACTTGGCGTGTGACATGGGGGGACCGTCGGGGCCATCCAATCACCTGACGCATAGTGCCGTGAACGGAAGAATGGTGGACATCATCGTGGACGGCAGGATACAGGAGAGGCCGTGCCGAGCACGAGTGAACACGAGTGCAGCGGTGGACGCGACTCGCGCGGATGTGGTGGGGTTTGTTGCCGGACCCATCGGAAGCAAGGTGGCTGCGAAGGTGCGCCAGAGAGGTCGGCGGACATGGTACCCAGTGAGCCGTTTCAAAGTGCGCAGGATGGCCCGTCAACACACCAGGAAGAAGGGCAACTGGACGAGGGACCGTCAAGACCGGCGGTACTGTTGCAGAATTTCGAAGCAGGATGGCATACATCGTCCTACCTGGACCAAGGGACACTATCCAACAGCGATACCTAGGATCGTGCCCCCTGGAGAGCGAGGTCCTACTGGCCCTCAAGGTTTACAAGGATTCCCTGGCCCTCAGGGTCTGGTAGGCTTGCCTGGAATGAAGGGTGAACGTGGATTCCCAGGAATGAAAGGTGAACAGGGCAATCCAGGACCTCCAGGACAAGCTGGTGCACCAGGACCTGAAGGACCTAAGGGTGACTCAGGCTCTCAAGGACAACATGGAGCTCCAGGACAACCTGGTCCACAGGGCCCTCCAGGAGACAGAGGACTTCCAGGATTACCCGGCCCAACAGGACCTGCTGGCCTCAGAGGTCAGAGAGGTGCACAAGGTGAGACAGGTCCACCAGGGAAGCCAGGCAGTGAAGGACCTCCAGGACCACAAGGTATTGCAGGACCTCTAGGACCACCGGGACCAATTGGAGAACAGGGACCAGAGGGAGCACCAGGTAAAGCAGGAACACCTGGTATTGCAGGAAGACCGGGAGATAAGGGACCTGTAGGACCTTCAGGACCTCCGGGAACTCCAGGGGCACCAGGTCTTCCAGGGCCACCTGGTCCAAATGGACCTCCAGGACCAGCAGGAGAACGGGGTCTTCGAGGAGAAACTGGACCACAGGGTGTAGAAGGGCCACAGGGAGCTAGAGGAAAGCCAGGACCTCCAGGGCCAGAGGGAGGTAAGGGTGATAGAGGAGAAGAAGGTCCAAAGGGTGCAAAAGGACACCGTGGTCTCATTGGTCTACAAGGGTTACCTGGACCTCAGGGACCTCCAGGAGACAAAGGCATGACTGGACCTCCAGGATTGTCGGGAAAAGATGGTGAACCTGGAACTAAAGGTATGCCTGGAAGAGATGGAAACCCAGGACCTCAAGGTATACCAGGACCACCAGGCCCTCGTGGACCACCAGGAGAAGAGGTTCGATGGGTTAATCCACCGAGGCGCAAGGGAGATGCCGCAGTGATAGTGCTGGTCGGGACGACCAGCTCTGAGGAGGGAGCAGTGTGACATGGCTTCTCCATGTCATTAAGACTCTTTGATTTTCAAGGAGGTTGCCATAGAGACAGTTTGAGTTGTTGAAGATGAAGAGACAGAAACTAGTATGGTGTGAGAGTTTGGAAAGATTAAGAGACAGAAACTAGTAGTGTGGCTGTACTTGAAGCTTGAGAAAATAAAAAGATTTGCTAAATTTGTTACATTGAAATTTGTTACAATACGGTTGTTGATACATGGAATGAAGATGGAGCACTGGTGGAATGAGATGGCGGGGGAAACCGGAGAACCCGAAGGAAACCCGCCCCAGCGCCAGTGCCTGGGATCAAACCCGGACGCTTTGGTGAGAAGCGAATGATCTGACCACTCAGCTACGGCGGGGCTGGGTGGGGTGAAAAGGAGTTTGGAGACTAGAGGGTTAAAGAAGGAAGATACTATGGACATGGACTTATGGAGGCAGAAGATCGTTTTGGGATGAAGGAAACCCATTGTACTGTGGAATATTCCTTAATAAAATATTTCGATAATGTTAAATCTGAAGCGTTGCATAACCCCTCCCTATAACCACTAAAATCAGCATAACAGTAAAGGAAACGTTTTTCCGAAAAAAAAAAAAAAAAAAAAAAAAAGTTAATTGCACTGCTGGAAACTACAATTCAAACACTTCATTTGAGTGCTAACATTTCGGAATTTTATAAATATTCAACAGCTCATAACAAACTGAACAAGGCGTGCAAACCTATAAAAATATTATTTATGTGAAATGTAGAACGTCTACTCATTCCTCACTATTAAAATATTGTTTATGTCATGATATCAAGTCAAACAAAAGGGAGGTAAATGCAATCATAACATAAATTTAATCTGTGTACAGGAAAACTATTTTAGGTTGGTGCCATCTCCCTGGTGCGCGTTACCTTTTACACCGTCTCCTGTACCGTGGACTTAGATGTAACTGCTACCAGTTGCTCCAGTGGTGAACAACAAAGTCTTTCTCTGAAGGTGTGCCTGGCTGGGTGTGATAATGAGTAGCATTATTTAAGTTGACCAACAAATTTAATATGGTCTAATAATAATTATCTATTTGAAGATCGACTTAATGATCGATTTACAGACTGTACGAGAATGTAGAATTAACTGTATGTGAATCTTAGCTCAGAAAACTAACAGTTGTACTACTAAATATGCTAACTTCTGACCTATCAATACATTGTGGTATAAAAACTGTTTCTATAATACGAGCGTAACAATGAGGAGCGTAAATTGCTGAAAAGCTACTCGGAGAATCCTCTTGTGGTGGCCCCGAGCATAGATATATAACCCTCGTGCAATGTTTAGGCGTCAGGGTTGCCGATAATCCCAATACACACTTTTGTAGGACTGTAAAATACGAATAAAGACAGCGATTTGAGGAATGCATGCCGTTTTATCAACTTAGTCCCACCTACTAAGCATCACTCCCCACAAGGGTTCCTACTGTTGCCATCTTTAACGCTTCTCACCATTTTACACTGTTGATGTGCTAAATTCAAAGAATTTCATTTCCTTTTGATTTTCAGAAATTTCCTACCTGTCTTAGCAACATAAGTCTGATTTATCACCAGATCTCATTACCCGTAATTTGAGCTAATGTGTATCGTATCGTGTGGGTTCTATTGAACTCTTAATTGTCTTAGCTACACTGTCTTACTGTTTTTCCTTAACATGAAAGTTTATCTCATGACAAAATGTGACCCTTGATTTTTCTGTACAAAGATTTTAACATACTGAAGTTGTTTGCTGTAAATACTTACCTATGTCTCTAACACTTCTTTCTAAATTATTCTTAATCTTCCCCGTCAATAACTCCAGTATCAATGTACAATAAGTGTCCCCATAGAACGTCAAAATTGTTGCAAGATCAGGTTGAAAATATAGAACATTGTTGGAAATATTGATAATAATCAAAGAGGAAATCATCCAATCAAGGGATTAAATGGACACTTTAAAGACAGTACAGCTATTTTAATAACTTACTTACTGACAGTGTGCAGCAATATAAACCAATGAATTGCTATTTAATTTTGAGATCAGTACAATTCCTATCCAGCTGTAGGTCTATAAAAACTGCGCCCAGGTTAAATAAGCGGCGGTATGTCTGCATGATGGAGCAATCCCTTACATGTGAACCAAATGAAAGTAGTTCCAAAACGGAAACTAATATGCAACGGACTACATTCTTATTTATTGATTAATATCTCTTAAGAACATGATAGAAAAAGCCAAGATATGATTTATAGCAGATAATCTTTACTCTTACAAAGTCAAAAGAAATTATCTATCTTCCAAGCACGACAATAACTGGGTAATCTTGATTTCCTTTCCAATGTGCCTGTAAGAAAACCTGAAATCGTCATATTATAATGGAAACACAAGAATCACCTCATGTGCATAAACATATTTTGATTTTTCTATAATTTATAAACCTTTAGCACTTTTGGCTTCATTCAAATTGACAGGCAAATATCAACAGCTTTATCACCATCTTCAATATTCTTCTATTAAGTGTTGAAACAAACAAAACTCCATATGCTTAAGAACCATATTGCATCATACATCTGTGATCTCTGATACATTTTAATTTTTCATTTAGCAAAATTTTGAATTAATTTTTGGTATTTAATGCTAAGATTGAATAAAACCTGTATAATATTTTCATTGTGACACTCGTAAAAACGTACACATTCGTGTCACAATGTCACATTATACACTCTTTAAACAAATACCCATTATAGCGAACCTACTGCTCTTGGAATCTTTGTTGGTTTTAAATGTGCTTGTTGCGAAACGTAAAATAAATTAATGGACAAATTAAACTAGCTCTAAATTTTCAGAAACATGCTTAGATATACATTTTGAAAGATTAAACCTTTCCTTTTTGCCGAACTCCTGGTTACTTGGACGGTATAAGATGACAACTAAAGGAGCAAGGGAGAAAAACCTCAATGTCTGGTCTAAAAATAACAGTTCAGTAACATACACTACATATAGTCGTCTTTTCCAGATATAACCATATAAACTGCTAACAGGACCAGGCAATTACCAGATAACTACAAATGTATCTAGATACGAGTAAAGCGTTGGAACCGAATTAACTTAAATATGAAGTGTCAAAAATCGTGCCTTAAAAGTAGGCATTCCTAGGCGGAAGCAACCCTGATTCAGGGTTGGCGTGGGTTTCAGCGTGTGTGGCACGAAATTTGCTTTCTCTAAATGCTCATGCTTCGGATCGGGGGAGATCTGAGTCCCTATCCCCCTGCAGTAGCTATATGGAAGTCCGTAGGGGAGAGGGGAGCCTATTGCACGAGCTACTGTTATAGACCCCGTCCTATGCTGCTGTATGTTCTCAGATATGGGTAGACTTTAGTATCCTCTCACCTCACACGTCCTTCCTAGAAGCCACCCCGTAAGGAACATAGGTACAAACGATTTTATAGGTCGAGCTTCTAAGTTCCTCCTTCAAACCTTGTCATATTCACAGCAATATAAAGGATCACTACAGTAGAAATGTTCTAAACGTGACTTAGCAAAGGTGCTTTACTAAGGATGATAATTCTGTATTTCCAGTATTCTACGGTTTCAAACAACATGCTCAAAACCAATCGGTTAATAAAGGAAGCAGGTTACCTGCTCCAATAACTACACTGCAAATATTGACAATGAACAATTCAATATCACAGGATATTACGGGTTTACGCTAATAAAGTAAAGAAAACTATTTTGACTATGCTCCTATGATTGTGAGTTAAAACAATACAAGGAACAAAGGACATTGAAATCATTAAATGCATTCGTACTAAAATTAACGGAAATTAAAAGAGCAATTATTTCGAACACAATAAAATTCCTGACAGTTTTATAACAACCAACTTCATGGAAACTTTATTGGCTGTTGACTGTAAAATGACCGCATTACCAATGTGTCGGTGAACCTGACTTCATTGCACTTTTAATACAGTGTATACTGAGCCATAATAATTTGCATTTGTTGTATTGCATCCTTTGTATCACAAAACGTATTGCGGCGTTTACACAAAACAATTTAGCTTATCTGTACCAGTTGACCAAGATAAAACCATCATTAAGTGACGGTCAAATCTACAAAGAGCGGGTTGCTATGTGATGACTTTGGAATCCCATTCTCTTCGCAAAGACTACCAGGAAAAAATCTGATGTATTTTACTCATTTGACTTTCTCTACTCCTGCACAACCTATTCTTACGAACACTTATTTCGTGTTACTTCGTGTTAATTCAGATAAACATTTGTAGAAATTATCTTATTGTTAATTTTCTTGTAGGCGCGAGGGAATACAGTTGGCTATAAACGATAATCAAAAGTTTTAAGAGCGGTCGCTATATGATGACTCTGAAATTCCATTCTCTTTGCAGGACCAGGAGATCAAAAATTAATAACGACCTCCTATTTAAGAACCTCTATAGGTATTCCAAATTTGACAAATAAAGAATATCTTCGAAATTGTTTACTTCACAGAAAAGAGCTAAGAAACTGTGTGTTTACATATTTGTGTCGTAAGATTTGGTGTATCTGTTATCTGTATCTGTGTAAGATTTGGTTTACCAGTTAGACAAAAGTCATCAAGAGTAAACAGAACTATATGGGCTATAGCCAGACAATTTAAAATATACATTTCATTTGCCATAAAATATCTTAAAACATATGGTGTTTTAATTAAAATCGATAGCCATTTTTTTAGAAAGTGAAAATTTTCGAAACCTTATCCATGTAGAATAGAGTTTAGGGTCAAGGAATTTTCTTCAAGATCGTTGTGTCGCATCCATGAAAGATATTAAACTTAAATATCAACATTGGTATTTAACCAACTTTTCGTTTTCGTATTATGATGTTCGTAGACAGACAGACAGACACACACACACACAGACCTTTTTCTAAAAATTCCTTTTTACTTTCTCTGCTGGTAAGTAGGGGAAGTATTGTATTCCACCCAAAATTTCGATGTCGAGATTTCACCGGAGATATATGTTTTGAGACCCCCTGAATCCAAAAAAAAGCATTTTTTAGAAAAAGGTCCGTGTGAGTGTCTGTGTGTGTTTGTGTGTGTGTGTTTGTGTGTGTGTTTGTGTGTGTGTGTGTGTGTGTGTATGTGGACAGCATAACTCAAAAACGAAAAGTCGCTTAAAAACCAAAGTTGGTATTTAAGTTTAATGTCTTTCAAGGATGCGACATGAAGATTTTGAAGAAAATAGCTACACCCTAAACTACCCTTTATATGGAACATTTTTCGAAAATTTTGATTTTCTTGAAAATGACTAACGATTTGGATTAAAATGTCATATGTTTGAGATATTTTTATGGCAAATGAAATGTATATCTTGAATTTTTTGGCTATAGCCCCTGTAGTTGTATTTACTCTGGACGACTTTTGCATAACTGGTAAACCGTTAGAGATAGACCAAATCATACTGTACAAAAAATGTAGATCTTGCTAAAATACACAATTTATGTCCCAATAAATTTTCTTGTAGGGTGAACCATTTCGGAGATATTCCTTGTTATGTGTGTCAGTTTCGGAAAACTTAAAACTTTCGTGAAATAGAACATCGTTGTTCATTTTATATGTTAAGTGTGCAAAGAGAACGGAATGTCAAAGCTTTAAAAGATTTGACTATCGCACAAAGCCTACCGTATTCTAATGTTCTCCTTGCATCTACAAGGAAATAAGCAATAAGATAATTTGTACAAATGTTTATCTTAACACGAAGAACATAAAGGAATAAGAGTTTGTAAGAATGGTTAGTACAAGAGTAGAGAAAGTCATGTGAATGCACACATCAGGTTTTTTATATGTTAACCGTACAAAGAGAACGGAATTTGAAAGTTTTAAAGATTTGACTATCGCTCAAAGCCTACTGTATTCTCATGTTCCCCTTGCTCCTACAAGGGAATAAGCAAAGGGAGTAACCAATAAGCTAATTTCTGTAAATGTTTATCTCAACACAAGAAGATATAGGAATTACAGTTTGTAAGAATGGTTAATACAAGAGTAGAGAAAGTCATGTGAGTGCAACACATAAGATTTTTAAGTTACGCTGTTCACATAGAAAAGTGAAAAAGATGCGACTGCTACACGTTTGGAAGAAACCTTGCTTGTATAACCACAGAAAAATTGATCGAGCGCATTAGAACAGCATAATATTTCCAAGTCCCACGTCGTATTGCAGTGCGGTTTACACAAGACTATTTCCACAGGCAGCTAAGCTTATTGATTGTCTCTGTTCCATATCGATAAACTCAGATACATTTTGGAAGTATCAACTTGTGTAAACCGCGCTGCAACACCATGTGGGACTTAGAAATATTCTTCTCTGCTAACGCGCTCATTCGTTTTTTAATGGCTGTGCCAAAAATATTAGGATGAATCATAGAAAAGTGACATAAGCGAGCATGATCAGCGCTCGGCGAGTTGGGTTTAGATACAATTATTGAATTATCACTTGAACGGACTTCCCAATTCAGACTTGAAAGAATGGCATCCCTGACCTTACTTTCTGACACTTGAAGTGCAGTAACATTTCAAAATGATTAACCCCCTACATACAGAGTACTATATGTGTGGATATTTGTATGGATAATTCATGGTAGTATGATGAACAATATTATATCAATATTTGCTTCATTTTCGGTTTAATTTTATGTAATAAGGGTAATACCTTTGCATATTTGTTAGCACCTCCACCTTCTTTAGGCGTAGCACACACAAGCCATTGGTGAGGAGGGAGAAAGAGAGAGGAGAGAGAGAGAGAGATAGGAAAACCAAGAACATGTTTCCATTTGAGTTAAGTATAACCATTGGAAAATTCAAACCAATAACAGGAAATATCTCAGAAGTGTTTAACTTCACAAACAAGATGACAGGCGTGACGTAACGTTGTGTACATTTTTCGGACTAAGACTATGTCTAACTCTGGAAATGGAAAAGTGATTCAAAATGAAGAAGAATTCGAAGGCTATTTCGAGAAAATGCAAGATATAATTTTAATTGCAATGAAAACATCTTCAATATATTTCAATGAATACCAAGTTTGGCATTTAAGAGGCTTCATTTTGGAGTTATGATGTTCACTGATACTAACAGACACTCGCACACGTCAACAAAGACATATAGGTACCTACATTGTGTTTTTCTTTTTTCTTTTTCTAAAAATGCTCTTTTCTATTCAGGGAGCCCCAAAAATGTATTTCCAGTGAAATATCAGTATTAAATCTTTGGGCGATGAAAGATATAGGTGGTGGTATTGAACAGGAGTCTGTCGTGTTTAACGCCCAGTTTTACTACTACTAACCCCCCCCCCGCCGTGGCACTTCGTCCATCACGAATCCCACATGCGATTACCTGGGATCGAGCCCGGGCCGCTTTGGTGAGAAGCGAATGGTCTAACCACTCGGCTACGGTGAGGCCTGATATTGGATAGTTTATATTTAAGTACCTTATACCGGGTGGAAGGCACTGTTGCGGTCATAGTCAAACCATAGATTCTAGATGATGAGTGTAACAAACATGCCCAGAACAATTACTCCAATTGTCAATAAAAACCGTTCCGGAAGAAAAAAAAAAGTGTCTAACGTTCGGAACGTTTGGAACCATCTAGCTTCCTGACGAATGGATATAAATGGTTTATTATTTCACTAACTGTTGCACAAATATTGTGTAAAGAATGCTGTAATATCTTTTTATTTCAATTCGATTGAACTTCGTCACAATTTTATGCCAAACTTCTCTTAGAAATTAAACTTTGTGTGACATTTTAACATTAAATAGTGACTAAATTCATTCAAATTAAGGTGGAAATGTTTTACATCATTGCTCTCACAATGTTTTCACGACAGTTAGTGAAGTAATAAACCATTTATCTCCATTCTTCAAGAAGCTAGAGAGCTCCAAGTATTTTACGCAAATTATTTTATTTCGGAGAAGTGGTTCTTTATTGACAATAATTGCATTGGACATATTTGTTTCACTCATCATGTAGAATTCTTGGTTAACGCATGTCAGAAGCAAGACCTTCCACCCGGTGTAGCTTACCCAAATTATTCTAAACTTCACTAAGTTCTGTGCAAACATTAAAGTTCTTTTCCAATTCCTTTGCACCCTACCTCTTCTTGTTAAGCGTTGTTTCTTGAACTCCAGCAAATAAAAAGATTAGAATCACTGAACCAAGTCGCTACAAAATCGAGGCACGACAAAACATTTAAAACAAACAAAGCAAGAAATGACTTCCTGGTTTCGCTTCCTTTGTCGGGAAGAGTTCTCGTATCTATACAAAGAGGGGGGAGGGGGGAGAGTCTGAGCGGATTTGGGCTTTTGTTTTCTCGGTTAGCACTGGACCGTAGTCTAGAGGGTGTAAACCTCCGGCAGCAGGCGCGCGCTTTTCCGGACACACACACATACACACACACACACACACACACACACACACACACACACACACACACACACACACACACACACACACACACACACAGAGCCGGGCTAACATATTATCCCCTCTATGCACGAAAACAGCCGCAGGGAATTGTACACAGATATCTACGAGAAACACATTCAGTTGCGATTCCTGATAACACTGTCCAAAAGGTGTCTGAATGTTTCCTTCAATTTGAGTCAAATCTTACTAACTTTGAAAAAAAATATTATTAGCTTTAGTTTCCATGATTTACAATAGGTGTACATATTTTATTTTATTGCATTAAAAGAAAATGATAAGTTTTAATTAAATAGGTGAATAACATTGAAAGCCCAGTAGAATTCTTTTTAATGAACGCTACATTCCAAGAGTTCTAAATTGATGGAAGAACCTTGCAAGGTAATTGGATCTGAAGAGAATCATGTAGTGGTTTCATAAGCACATTGTGAGTTTTCTCTTGTAAGTTCCAGAGCATCCCTACTCAGAGACCGCAGTAATCTGCAAGCATTGCTTCATTACAAAGGACGGCTTTCATGTTTGCATGTCTCCTTCGGGTAAACTGCAGGACCATCAGGAAATGAAGGAAGACGGTTGCTGTTGAGAAGTAATACAGATTTCAAACATAGCTTGGAGGAATCTGTGAAAAGCCTCCATTTCATAGGAAGTGGCAAAGTATCTGAACGTGGAACAAGTCAAATAGCAGATTAGGTATTGAATTGTATTTCTTTTTTTAAGACCCAAGAGAGCCAAGGAGGAAGATCAAGTCGCCCGGGTTAACCCGGGCGAAGGGGAACGGGGCCACGGCAACTATCCGTTTAGTAATGATTTACGCATGTGGTTTAACAGGTGATGTCAAGGTTTTGTGTCGATGTAAATTGATGATGTAGGTTGGTTTCCTATGTTGTCACTGGCAGCGGAATGTGTCCGACCTTGGATGTCTGACCATCCGGGCGATCATTGCCCTACTGCTTGCTTCGCCGGCCGCTTGCGGGACCATCGAGCTAGACAGTGCCAGTGGACAGAAACCGAGGATTAGGTGAAGGGTGTGGTAGTACCAAATGTGGAGTTGATAATCCTGCCCTTATAAAGCTGGAGTCCAGTAGAAATAGCAGTCGTCGCCGAACCAAGAGTAAAGCAAAAGTCATAGGCAGTCTTTTTTTCTGTTTTTCAGCCATTCCCTTAATATTGCAGAACAAGGGTTGCAACATCTTGTATGTTGAGCTCATGACTTATTCTAGCCATTCAAAAATAATGTCAACCAGTATTATTGACAATAAATGCCACATTCGTTTTCTGTGGTGAAAATGTTACTCCACCAAAAGTTGTTCACTGAGTTTATACATTTTCGGGCCTTTGAATAAAACTTACAGCTAAAAAGAGTCAAAACATCAGAAATTCTGCACGAAGTATGGCAGAAGGAATATTAATCTTACATTCACAGGAACAATATGAATGTTTTATAACCTAAAAACAGTTGAACGGCATTGTGTTTTGCCAGTTGATAGATGCACTTATTTAAAAACTAAAACTCTCCCCAAACAAGAAATGTAGACTCTAAAATGGTGACTTGTTACTTTAAAGCCAAAATAAGAGATAATCGGTTATTTTATGGACATATTCTCAATTTTCTATTCGTATTCGTGGGGCAAAGTAGGCTCAAGTGCTTTGATTTTGATTATATGATTACTTTACCTGAAATGTCACACACTTTCTCGAAAACCGTACACACCATTTTGCTTTCAAAGTCATTGACCATTATGGATCTAGTATACAAGCGCACACAAGGTACTGGTGTTATCATGATGTCTTCTATATGTTCACAGCAGGTGAAGTAATCACGATACCTCATCCGCCTATTCCTTGTACTGCATTTGTATCGTATCTTCATAAAGTAAATTGCAAAAGCACAATTTCAAATTTCGTGTATGGAACTATGGGGATGCTTAAAAGTTAAGAAATATTATTTGTATGTGTTTACCAAATGTTTCTACCTTTTCCACTAATCACTTATACTGAGTATAGGAGCATTGCACTCAATCAAAAACTCAATATCAAAATTCCCTCACCATTCTGCACGGGTCTCTTTGTCTACGGACAACATTAATTCAAACATGAAAATTCGGTTGGTCACCAAACCTGGTATTTAAGTCCAGGTTGTTCCAAGGATGCAATACAAAGTCTTCCAAACAACAAAAACAACGAAAATACAATAAAAATATTACTTACATGGAAACATTTTCAAAAATGTTGATTTTCTCGTACAACGTTTCCCTTACCAAATAATATGTGTATGTTTTACATTTTCTGCGAACAGCTTGCAAAGTGTTTTTGTTCTAAACTGTAAGAAATGGGTAAAATAATAACAAAAATGCAGATTCTGCTAAAGCACACTAAATATCTAATATATACAAAAAATAAGTATGTAATTGAGCATTAGTATGATTGAGTGACGATATATTCTTTATTACTGGTTTGAATTTTCAAATAATTATGCTGTGACGCCTGCCGCGGCGCACAACCCCAATGGGGGTCCGGTATCAAAGGCGCTCAAGTTCAGGCTGCCTCGTGCGAGTGTTGTGAACACCTGATAACAATCAGAGCGTCAGAACAAAAAGGGGTTTTCCAGATTATTCAAAAAGTGCCAGGCAGCCAACGTATTTGTAAAAGTTCGAGAAAGGTCCGTGTTATGTCACCATCACCGCATAATTAGACGAAGCAACGAACGGAATGAATGAATTACAGACAGGAGTCAGTCAGTTTTTAGCTTGTGTGCGTGTAGGTGTGTGTGCCTGCGTGCGTGCCAGTGCTAGTAGCGTCTATCGTCGCGTGTTGAGTGTTGAGTGATTGTGTCAGCATAGCTAGAGTTTGAGAAACAGAAAGTGAAGGAAGACAGTGAAAGGGAATGAGTGAAGGTTACGAGAAGAAAACAGTTGTGAGTTGTAACATCACGAAAGGCTAAATGCTGTGTTTACGTCAGTAAAGGAGAATTGTGTATGTATGCATTCAGTTAGAGGAAAATAAAGTGAGATAAGCGCAACTGGACTGGACCTTCGTCGTATTTATCACTTTGGTGTCAGAAGCGGGATTCATCGACTTGTCATACTGTTCAATACTTTTGTCAAGTGGGACCTGCCTACTTATTTATTTTGTTTATTATTAGTTATGCAAAGACGATAGAAATTATTTAATGTCAAATAATAGTGACACTCGTTTTAAAAGTTGAAAGTTTCATCTCCATTAGGAAGGTTTGCTTAGGCAGGGAAATAAATATATATTAGAATAATTTGCAGACGAGTAAAAAGGAGTAAGTCATTGAACGCACCACATTAGAATGGTTTATTTGCCATATGACAACGTTTGTGTTTTATATAAATGAGCAAAATGATTTGACTGAATTTTATTTTTAAACATGATAAAGCTGAAAACATTTAAATAACCACGTAAGCGAAGGAATAAGACACATCTGGAGCTAACGCAAATTTCCAGTTTGCTTCATCTTTTTATAATGAATATGATCCGTTGTCTTGAGTGTTTACAGCAGACTTATCTAAACCACTAACTTGAGCTCATGACTGCCTCTAATACAGCAACCGATTCTTGTTTGAAATTTCGCGTTTACAATGGAGGCGTTCTATACTAACGACTGGTGGAAACTTTGTTATGATCACGATCCATGTTTAGAGCACCAAAGTCGGGGAGATATTTTTATATTTGCTATTTACCATCCTGTTATCCAATTTGTTGTCCAAGGTTATGTACTCATTTTTAACTGCCCGTGCATTTTGTTAGACAGTGTTAGATAGAGCTAACATACTTAAGCAACATTAGCAAGATGAAAGTAGGCCATAAAGGTACATGGGAGTTGTATACTTCATCGCTGTTAACAATGACAAGTTAAAATGTATTGTGTGCATGCAAGTAATATCTTCTTGTAAAGAGTAGAGTGTTAAGAGGCCTTATAGAACATCACATGAGAAACAATGCAAGAAGTAGAGGGGCTTCAAGGGCTGCAACTTTAGACGATTGCAAGAAACCCCTGAAACAACAGAAAGGTACATAATTATATTCACAAAAGTTTCGACATACTGCATGAACTGCTTCTAACAGTGTATCAGTGGAACTTGTAAAAGGGGAGAAAGCATTTAATGATGGAGAAATAGTTACCATATGCAATTGCTATAGCAAATGTATTTGAGAAATAAGTTCATCTACAATTTCCCTCTCTCATCAAGCAACCTTAAGAGGAGCACAGTGTGGGGGAGGACAAGTAACGCAGAAATTGGCAGAGATGTTTGGAAAATGCAGCTATTTTTACTGTGCTTGGATGACCGTCTACCTGACTGATACCAGGAAAATTTTGCTTTTCACATGCGATGTTTAGCACAGAAGCTTTTTCATTCGTATTGTTTAACTGGAAGCACGAGATATTTAAAGCAGTAAATGAAACAGTGAAACAATATAATAATTCACCGTGTATGAGAGGAGAAGATAAACGACTGGTAGGCCAATTAGGAAAGCTGGGATAAGTTGCCCAATGCCCCATCGCATAATTCACCGAGAGGCATTGTGTGGGAAGTCAGTAAAACAAAGTGACACAGTTACTATCATGGTGACAGTTCCCAAAAAGGTACGAGGCGACAATAAGGCAGAACTGCACAGCAGATTTTGATAACTTTAGGTGAGGTGCAAGCCCATTCTGAGTGTATCAGGGCACGCAAATGTACGCTAAGTACAGGCAAACGTCTTCAGAAATTCTTTGCACAAATACAGTACCAGAGATAGTCAAAATGTTGTTTGACAGGTTGAAGCTCCAAACTTTCTAAGGCAATTTGTTTTCATCACTGGCTTAACACAGTACTTGAATGACTTCAGGGCAAAGATCAAAGTGCATGTTATTTGTCATGCTAATAGTTTAAAAATAATTAAACTTTTGGTCAGCTTCATTAAGAAATCATGTGACACGTTTTCATCTTGTCAAATGCTCTTAGGAGCAAATGGAGATGGGATTTTTTTGTGAAAATATTGACTTTATTGTGGAATTCCATAAAAGATGACAAGGGTAAATTGCTTATTTTCGATGGCCCTTTGAATGTGAATATTGATATCAGTCATCGAAATATCAACTGTAAGCGTGCGATCTTCCTTGCAATCCTTTAGAAAAGCCAGCACTGAGAGAGAGAGAGAGAGAGAGAGAGAGAGAGAGAGAGAGAGAGAGAGCGAGAGAGAGAACTCAACGTTTTCCAGCTACTTCCAGAGGGCAGACTTTCACAGCTTAGAGGTTTTGGTTTGCAGTTTACTTTATGTTTGGAAGCGCTTATCTATGTGAAAGTGCTTTTTCTAACATGAAATTTATAAAAAAATAAGTATAAAAGTTGTCTCAGCAAAGATTCTTTTTTACACTTCCTAAGACTGGCAGTTACCAACAAAGAAGTGGCCATCCCTGTTTTGGTGAAGAAGTTGAACAGTCCTCATTCCTCACTTTGATTTCTGCATTTTGGACTTTGGTAAGGCATCCTATTTCAAGAAGTTGGTTTGCTGTATTTTACTGTTAAATATATGTGAGTGAAACTCTTTAGTGAGTTTCTTTTTCTGTATCTGATTACCCTCCCCTTATGTAACACTTAACCCTCTAGAAATTATAAGCCAGTGCGTAGGGTTAGACGCCTGTTGGGCAGTAGACGAACCTATGGACCAGATAGAGTGAAGACATGGAAACGGGTGGTTAGCCAAGCACCAGGTATGATCGTGAGTAAGAGGATGATATGAAATGCAGGCGAAATTGATGATTTGAAAGGTGACTATGGAGCCATTGGTGGAATGATTGGCAGGGGCAACCGGAGAAGCCGGAGACAACCCGCCCAGCCGCCGCTTCGTCCACCAGGAATACCACATGTGGATCTCTGGGATCGAATCCGGGCCGCCTAGGCGGTAGGTGAACGGTCTAACCACTCGGCTGCCCTTAGTCACTTATTTTGGCCCCCAGTCCCTCCGAAGTAGGACAAACCTTGTTTACAGCACATTGTTTAGCTCACTTGGGTTGTAAATATAATTTCTTTAATAAGAAAAATCTAATCATAAGAAACAGATCACTATAAATGTTATATGTTACGGTGCAGAAGTTGATTTAAAGTGCAAAATGCTGATTTTGATATTTTGAAAAGTCAATACTTGGAGTTAATTCATTTCTTTTATGCACAATAGATCTAAAGCAGATGAATTTCAATTAGTAAATTGACTTATTAAATATAGGTTAAATATGAACAAAACATTTTTACCCATAATAATTCGCTCTAGGGTTCTGAAAATGTCTATCATAAATTATTATGAACTTTGTTTAAACACATCAATTATCAACTTTGGTGAAAAAGGGAGATGGCTTTGAAAAATTGATAAGGTGATAGGTCAAATCTCCCAGTCAAAGTGGCCTATATTTTCGATTTTTGGATATTTGCAAAATTAAATTCTAATGATAGTCAAGCATTTTATGGTGTTCTAGGCTGCAAGATTTTAACCCTTAAACCAGGTACACATTGTTAATGTATTAGTGCAATCAGCATACAATTTAAGTTTCCTCAGAACATTTTTCGATATCACAAATAACTGTACGTTTTCATTAAATTTGACACAGTTGCTCCACATTATTATGTAAATAAATTGTATAATCCATTTTGGGCTACAATGTAAAACTTGGGCACAGTGGTGCTATTAAACCAACTTTTTTTTTTTTTTTTTTCCTTTTTAGGCTCCAATATCTGCATTATTGATTATTTATTAATACTTCTTATTCAAAGCAAGAAATGAAAACTGTATCCTATAATCACTTCTTAGGAGTTAGAATATTAATATGACAAGGTGGTCTTCAAGAAAAACTAATATTCGTACTGCAAGAAGTATTTCATATTCTTCAAATATCACGATATGAAAAATAGAAAATAGTTTATAGCTGTATAACTACTTCATCAATGTTATTGAATACTTACTATTTATAATGAGGATAACCAACATAAAAAAATTAAATATATTATTATTATTATTATTATTATTATTATTATTATTATTATTATTATTATTATTATTATTATTATTGAAAAAACAATAGAAAATCCAATAATCTGTGAAACGTTCCCTTAATTATCTCCTTAAATTGTGTTTATTAATGCACTTGGACAGAAAAGGTGGTATTGTAAACATGAGTATCATTGTTAAATAAAAAAGTTTTATAAATAGCCTAATTAACAGAAAAATTCCGTTTGTTAAAAAACTGAATATCACGAGCTTTGATACCTTATTTTATCACAAAAATAGTTTTTGGGAGATTAGACAAATAATGCGTTGTATGTCAGACATTTTCTCAGTTGTAGCTACTCGAGTAGTAGAGTAACAGAAGGATAACATTAATAGTTTGCAGCGCAGAATCAATAAAACACCAATGCATATTCATAAAATGTTGCCTATTTAGTTTGTCTATTTCATAAAGGTATTTTTGTTGTGTTAAGGTTAAACAAATGTTGATATATTTGAACACAAAATATCTCTAGTGACACAAAATAGAACACATTTCAACAGTACTGTTTCCGGCATCAGAATGGCCAATGTACAGCTGTTAGCCGCATTGGACGAATCCGCATACTCGGAGCATCAAAAAATGAGTATTATTTTTTTTTCTATTTATTTAAATTAGATAAAAGAAGCAATACATTGCAATTACAATCGGGTGTACAATACTAAACCATTTCTGCATTTTGTAATGTTCTTTCACTTGGTAAAGCATATTACTGTTCATTGCATGAGGTCAGTTACCTTTGCTGGTCCTCCATTTGGTTTCATCTGGCAACTGGGCGATGACACTTCCGAGATGGTGATACCTCCATCCAGCTGGCACACTCCTTTACACAGAAGTTCATTGCATGATGTAAGTTACCTTTGCTGGTTCTCCATTTGGTTTCATCTGGCAACTGGGCGATGACACTTCCGAGATGGTGATATCTCCATCCAGCTGGCATAATCCTTTACACAGAAAGGACATCTATGTTAGGGTGAAGCATCAAGAGAAAGTCGCGTTTTTTCCTTTTGAGGCGCGTCCTATGTTCTGTTAAAAATATCTCAAGGCCACGGACACTAGGAGATGGATCCTGCAACATATAGTGGATATAGCCCATAATAAGCCATATTTGGGCAAAGACGTGTTTTTTCACCTGGATATCTAGCTGCAGGATTGCCCTGCGAATGGTATTTGGGTTATCTGCCCTGGTAATGCAGCGGATTTTATTTTGTATCCAATGCCAAGTTTCGGGAATGCACGTTGTAAGACGGTGTTGAAGGGTGTCAAGGTTGTGGCATCGAGAACAATACGGTGAATTGCAGATGTTGTGGCGATATTGTTTTTCTGCTGTGGGTACTATGGCATTGATTTATTCACATGGGACAACATCTATTTCACCGGTTTACACGCCATCGGCATCTGCAAATCCGCTCAAATTTCTCTGAGAGATAACACTATCCATACGCTCTGAGGACAATGTAATTCCAGACAATTGAGAATTAAGCACGACCACTGACAGTTTCTTTTTCGATTACGAAATATGGGCAAACTTTGGAAAAAAAATTAAAGTGTTACATCAACGTGTAGGAGATATACCGGTAGCAGAAACGGAGGATAATCTGCAAAAACCTTCGTAGGAGTTTTATGGAAAATGTAAAAGGTTCAACATGAAAATATTTACAAATAAGAGAAAGATATTAACGGTTCGTAAAGAACCGTTGAGATGTAAATTAGAAATTGAAAACATTATAGAACAATCAATGCATTTCAATTACTTGGATATTAATATTACTAGTGGAGGAGATCTAGACCAAGAAATTAACAATCAAATTGTAAAAGCAACAAAAGTATTTGGATGTACTAATGAGCTAGTATGCGTTAGAAACAAAAGCATATGCCAGAAGAACACGACGAATGATGGAAACAACGGAAATGAAAGTGTTGAGGAAAATAGCTGGAAGGACAATGGGCAATAAAGTAGGCAGTAAAGAAATTAGAGAGATACGTAAGACCTAACCGGTGACTGAATGGAGGAGGAATGGAGGAAGGAGGAATGGAATGCGCATATATCCAGGATGTCAGACGAACGATTAGTGAAAATAGTGAGAAACAAAGTTCCGGAAGCAAGAAGCCCTGGACAGCTAAAATAGAGTCGGAAGGATGGACTGATTCATGTATAAAGCAGGCTATTACGCCTAACATAACAAGAAATCTACATCATTTTTTCTACTCGCACTTCTACAAAATATGGAATTTCCTAACCCTCACTTTCGCCAGGACCGCAGCAATAATATTGTAGTATTGTGGAAATTCAACTTTACATTCTGAATGGTATCGGCACAAGTACATCCAAAGCTTTGGCATTTTAAACCACTGCAGACCGTTGCCAAAACTTTATTAATTAGTATAGCATAATTCAAAAACTTAAAGTATATTTTCATTGTAAATACGAGGTATGTTTTTAAACTATGTACCGTTTAAATAATGTGCCGCAATAGCCTTGCAGTTAGGATTTTGAGCATACCCGGTCACTTCCTCCATTTATTAGGAAGTCAGGCGCAGTTGTGAGTGATCCGTACTGCGTGTGTCTATTGTTAGAAGGTTTTGAAATATTCAAAATAATGAAACAAACCTTTGACTGTGAAGCCAGATCACTTTTCTCTCTTTTTTTAAGCGAGTGAAATGTTACGTCAGCAAACATTCAACATCAATTGTGCGAGTTCTGTGGGAAACAATAATGCCCGGCCACACACACTCACACAAACTTCCCCTACAGTCCGGAGTCCAGATTTGTAACTAAGCGATTATATTTCAATGACGATTATATGAAACAAGAAGTGCAGACTCTTTTTTAAATTTATTTAGAGTCGCTTTAACAATTAAGTCATATTGCGACTATTCTATATAATACAGCGGTATACAATAAACTTGTTACAATTATTTAACCAAAATCATGAAAATACTAATCAACAAATCAGCACAACAAAAATATCCTTCATATTATATTTTCGTATGTAAGTCTGTACTTTTGAGAAATGATAATACCCTTCTGCAGTTGGATGGCGTGTTCAGAATGGTGGATAAGTCTCCAGTGATGTGATGAAGCTGTCGTTGTATGGTGTATTGCTTGCATTCTGTGAGGAGATGTTTTACTTTTGCAGACTTCACATTGTGGTTGCTGGCCTTTGCTGAGGAGGTATGAGTGGGTTAACCTTGTATGACCAATGCGGAGACGTGAGATAATCACCTGCTCTTTCCTGCTAAGAGAATAGACAGCGGAAGAATTAGTGTCTCCTTTCCTTACCATGTGTAGTTTTTCTGGAGGCGATTGATTCCAGGCCTGTTTCCATCTTGTTTCTATTAGTCTGGAGAAGTACTTTTTAATATCACGATAAGGTACTGCTTGCTGTTCATGTGTGTCTGTTAGCCGACTTGCGTCTTTAGCAGCTTTGTCCGCTTCTTCATTGCCGTTAAAGCCGCAGTGTGAAGGGACCCAAATGAAAGTAACTATTTTCTTTTTATTTAGAGCAATGGAATAAAGACTGTGGATATCTTGAAGTAGTTGGAGGTCAGTTGAACGATCTGAGACTTTGGAGAGAGCTTAATGAATCAGAAATTATAAGAAATTTACTCTTAGTAGATTGGATGATGTATGTTAAAGCTTGCTTAAGTGCAGAAAGTTCGCAGGAGGATATGGAATAATATTTAGGGAGTTTCAGCTGAAGTTTCTTATCTGGGGTAATTACGGCACATCCATTGTCGCTGTCCGTTTTGGAACCATCAGTGTAGATAAATGTATGGTTAGGGTAGGCATTTGTTATTTCTTTAAACAGCTGTTTATAGGAAGATGCATCTGTAGGAGATTTATGGTAAGCTGTAATATTCAAATTTAGTTGAGCAGTTGGTATTCTCCAAGGTGGTAGACAATGAAACTTTCTGGGCATTATGGCAGGAACTTCTATGTTATGTTCTTCAATGCATTTGCTTATTTTAGATTTAAACGACATTTCTTTTTGTGAATTAGCCTGTGAACGTTGGTTGGACGTTTCTGGGAGGACATACTGGTATATCATTGATTCGGGTCTTGCTAAAGTTTTAAGAACAAATTTTAGGCTCAGATCTGTTCTGCGAACGTTCAATGGTGGTTCGTCGGTTTCCATTGTTAAAGCAGAAACAGGGCTGGTTCTGTAAGCTCCCAAGCATATTCTTAGAGCTGCTGTTTGAATTGTATCTAGTTTCTTTAAAACTGAAGATTTAGCTGTGTTGTAGATCTGGGCTCCATAGTCGAGTTTACTTCTAATGAGAGCTTGATACGTTCGTATGAGGGTACTGAGATCAAAACCCCAGCTTTTGCAGCTTAGAGTTTTTAATACATTTAATCTTCTGAGGCATTCACTTCTCATATTATCAATGTGATGTTTCCAGCTTAGAGTTACATCAAACGTTAAACCTAAAATTTTGATAGCCTTCACTGAGTCGATTAGCTTGTTATCCACGCAGATTGTGGGGTTTGAGACTTTACATGGCGATTTGGAGAAGCATATGCATTTGGATTTATGATATGACAAGTTAAGACCAGCATGATTAGTCCAAGTTTGCATATTTTCCAGTGTTTCTAGAAGAAGTGTTGCGGTAGTAAAGGGGTTTTTCCCCTTACAAAAGATGGTTAGGTCATCTGCAAATAGTATACCTTTTACAGGTGGTATAATACTGCTTACTATACTGTTGATAGCTATGAGAAATAGCGTGACACTGATTACTGATCCCTGTGGAACACCTCTATTAATGGATTCTTCTTTTGACATGGTTCCTTTGTAGCGAGCTTTAATTTTCCATTCCTGAAGGAAGTTGTCAATAAAGTGATACAAATTACCACGGATACCGCTGTTACGTATTGTTTTGAGTATGTAAGCTCGTGAAATTTTATCATACGCTTTTTCTATATCTAGGCTTATTGCCATTAGATGTTGTTTCTGTGTAAATGCAGCTTTTATTTCTGAATCAAGCATTAAAAAAGTGCAGACTTGGCTTTAATCACCGGCGGTGTCATTGTTTGATTAAGACATATAGAAACTGTGTTCCCGTTATAACAAACACCTGAATAACGGCGGTGACTATGTGGCAAACTCACGGTTAGCGTGAAGAAAGGAAGAATATTGGCACCGGCAGGAATACATTAGCCCCTAAGAGAAGTCTTATTGGTTAACGTGAATTTCAGTTAAGCCGAATTATGAATTGTTTTTCAGTCCCATGCGTAATTAAATTTCATTGTAACACAAACTTCCGATGTTATAGTATCTTTAATGCCATTTTTTTCCAAACTAATGCAAGAAACGCAACTACAAAGCTAACTATCCATTGTTGACTCCTTTCTAACGTATTGTAGCTCGGCAGGCGCGAATATTACTTCAACAGACATCGTTTACGGTACATTTAAATAAATTCAATAACGTGTGCATTAACATTTAGAAATCCCAGGTGTTCTTTTAGTCGTGGGCAAATCGAATTGGAATACTGAATAGAAATGTACAAACGGTAGCACGCGAAACATGGCAGCGAGGAAACTGGTGGCTTTAAATGTACAGGCAAAGCTTAAGATTTTAGATAAAGTGGTACGTGGTAGAAAGAAAACAGTAATTGCAGACCAGTTTGGAATTCCCAACTTTACTTTATATACAATAATTAAGAATCGAGAAAAAAATCATTAGGTAATGCTGCTACATCAGGTTCTGGAAACAAATTCAAACGACTTCATAGCGCTAAGTATGAAGATTTGCTTCAACATCTGACGTCACTGCTGGGTTTACGGACATTGTGAAATTACAAGTTGCTTTCGTTCCCGTGGATTTTTGCAAACCATATTTCAATTTTTTCCAACAAAATAGTGTAATTTATGAGTACTTACACTTTTACAGTAACTTTATAGTGTTGTCTGCTTTGGATTCGGGTAAAGGAGGTTATACTGTAAAATAAAGTGTTAATAAGTTCGGCCTATTCTCGGCGCTCGATCCATTTGCCCCCCCCCCCCCCTCCTCCGCTACTTTTGTACCCATACCTAACACTGGCTCACTCTTCTGCACTAACGTGAGGGTACAGAATTATATGCACGAGGTACATATATGCCTTACTTTTGTTTTTCTTCTAATGGAGTGTTGTTCTGGCTGTGTATTCTATGTTGGCCGCAAACCCATCACTTCCGTTGTCTACTGGTAGCTTCACTTGTTTTATTTGCCACATTATCGGCTACGTAATCGGAAGTCTGACCGCCTATTTGAACACTGTCCAGCGAGGCGTAGTTTTCCTGTTTGGCAACAACAGCATGGAAGTTGGCTTCCGTGTAATAATGTGCTTTGGCTACGTTCCTTAAATATATATGTATGGTTCATGACTTCAGTGGTTCTTGGTAAATATATGTAGATGGAGGGAAGTAACATTACACAAAATCAAGTGTATTAGCAAATGTCAAGAATTCCTCACTTCAACAAACCCACGCATTTTAAGTATCCATTATGTAGCCTTTTTGTTTTGCTTTGTATTTAACCGGGTGTTTCGTTCGTGCAGTAAGCAGCAACGTTATAATTTGAATATGGATCACTTACAATTTAATATGCTTTCAATTTTATCGTTTCAACTTTTGCGTAGTTACTCTTTTACTTTCTCCACCAGTAAAGGGGGAGTATGGTATTCGAACAAATTTTAGATGGAGCTTTCACTGGAAATATATTTTGAAGACTCTTGAATCCAGAGAAAGCATTTTTAGAAAATGGTCCGCGCGCGTGTGTGTGTCTATGAAGGCGTAACTTCAAAACGAAAAGTCGGTTAAAAATCAAAGTCGGTATTTAACTTTAATATCCTTCAAGAATGTGACACGACAATTTTGAAGAAAATTCCTCCACCTTAAACTACCCTTAACATACAATTTCTTTTTGGAAAATTTTCATTTTCTTCAAAATTGCTCTAACGGTTTTGAATAAAGTACCATATATTTAAGATATTTTGTGGCGAATGAAATGTATATTTTGACTTTTCTGGCTATAGCCTATGTAGTCCTGTTTACTCTTGATGACTGTTGCATAACTGGTAAATCATAAGAGACAGACCAAATCTTTCTATACAAACATGCAGATATTGTTAAAACAATTTATGTCTAAATGCCTTTTTTGTGGAGTGAATCATTTCCGAGACATTCCTTGTTATTTGTGTGATTTTTTGGGACTTTTCTCATCTCTTTCCCTTTTTAATGTTTAAGTTTTTTATTTCTTGGCAAATCCCTCATGGAGCGAACAGCTTTAAACGATTTGACAATCTCTCAAAGTCTAGTGTATTCCCATATTCCACTTGCACCATCAAAGAAATAAGCAATAAGATAATCTCAGCAAATGTTTATCTTAACAGCTAACATGTAGAAGATATAGGAATAAGAGTTTTAAGAATAGTTAAGACAAGAGGAGATGAAGTGTGGTGAGTGCAACACATCAGATTTTTTATCATTCTTGCCGTGGTTATGGGAGTGATTACAATTATAAAAATTTACATGTAAAATCTTTGACTAACAGAACGTTAGTACTGGTATATTGTTACACCTTTGTGTATATTTTATGTATGTATATATGTGCGTATGTATGTATGTATGTATGTATGTATGTATGTATGTATGTATGTATGTATGTACGTATGTACGTATGTATGTATGTATGTATGTATGTATGTATGTATGTATGTATGTATGTATGTATGTATGTATGTATGTATGTATGTATGTATGTATGTATGTATGTATGTATGTATGTATGTATGTATGTATGTATGTATGTATGTATGTATGTATGTATGTATGTATGTATGTATGTATGTATGTATGTATGTATGTATGTATGTATGTATGTATGTATGTATGTATGTATGTATGTATGTATGTATGTATGTATGTATGTATGTATGTATGTATGTATGTATGTATGTATGTATGTATGTATGTATGTATGTATGTATGTATGTATGTATGTATGTATGTATGTATGTATGTATGTATGTATGTATGTATGTATGTATGTATGTATGTATGTATGTATGTATGTATGTATGTATGTATGTATGTATGTATGTATGTATGTATGTATGTATGTATGTATGTATGTATGTATGTATGTATGTATGTATGTATGTATGTATGTATGTATGTATGTATGTATGTATGTATGTATGTATGTATGTATGTATGTATGTATGTATGTATGTATGTATGTATGTATGTATGTATGTATGTATGTATGTATGTATGTATGTATGTATGTATGTATGTATGTATGTATGTATGTATGTATGTATGTATGTATGTATGTATGTATGTATGTATGTATGTATGTATGTATGTATGTATGTATGTATGTATGTATGTATGTATGTATGTATGTATGTATGTATGTATGTATGTATGTATGTATGTATGTATGTATGTATGTATGTATGTATGTATGTATGTATGTATGTATGTATGTATGTATGTATGTATGTATGTATGTATGTATGTATGTATGTATGTATGTATGTATGTATGTATGTATGTATGTATGTATGTATGTATGTATGTATGTATGTATGTATGTATGTATGTATGTATGTATGTATGTATGTATGTATGTATGTATGTATGTATGTATGTATGTATGTATGTATGTATGTATGTATGTATGTATGTATGTATGTATGTATGTATGTATGTATGTATGTATGTATGTATGTATGTATGTATGTATGTATGTATGTATGTATGTATGTATGTATGTATGTATGTATGTATGTATGTATGTATGTATGTATGTATGTATGTATGTATGTATGTATGTATGTATGTATGTATGTATGTATGTATGTATGTATGTATGTATGTATGTATGTATGTATGTATGTATGTATGTATGTATGTATGTATGTATGTATGTATGTATGTATGTATGTATGTATGTATGTATGTATGTATGTATGTATGTATGTATGTATGTATGTATGTATGTATGTATGTATGTATGTATGTATGTATGTATGTATGTATGTATGTATGTATGTATGTATGTATGTATGTATGTATGTATGTATGTATGTATGTATGTATGTATGTATGTATGTATGTATGTATGTATGTATGTATGTATGTATGTATGTATGTATGTATGTATGTATGTATGTATGTATTTTTTTTTTAATAACAATTCTTTATTACCAACATGCCCCATTACAAAGCGTAATATTACATGCATTTATATACATAATTGACAAGTATAATGAACTACAGAGTTACCATAAGTATTTGGATTACATTAATGGTCTTACACAGTTTATGTTTACACTAATATAGTTTGTGCAAATTTCTTGAATGCTCTTAAATGTTTTGCTACAAGTTCTTCAGGGGGTACTGGCCAGTTACTGCCGTTATTATTTATGGCTTTAATTAGATCTGTTCTTTGTTGCTTTTTGTGCTGACACTCATAGACTAGATGATAGACTGATTCTGCTGCTCTTCTGCATGTACACGAAGGATCGTCTATTATATGGAATCGATGGAGATATGCGTTTGTTTTCCCATGGCCTGAAACTATTGCTGTGAATTCTGGTGTGTTTGGTAAGCGCAGCTTGAGTCTTGTCCTGATTGAGGGAAAAAAGGACTTACTCACTAGTCCTTTAGTTGTGTTATTCCATCTTCTCTGCCACTCTGCCAAACCTAGTTCTTTGATTTCGCTTTTAAATGTCGATTTAGGGATCCTATCGTAGATTGTTTCCAGGCGCTCATCTTTAGCAGCTTGTTTGGCGAGTCTGTCTGCTAGCTCATTGCCAGATATTCCTACGTGAGCTTTCACCCAGCTGAAATATATTTTCCATTGGCGCTGTTCTAAATTATGAACTGTCTTCAGAATACTGTCTATTATCGTATTGTATGTATGTATGTATTTTTTTTTATTGATAAATAACAGCATGCCCCATTACAGCTGTAACATTACATGCTTTCAAGACATAATATAAAATGTTGAATCATATAACATGCAAGTTACAAATTGGGATTTACATTGAGACATTTGTAGTTGACTTGTTACAGAACATTCTAGTGCTGCTTAAAGTCTATCTTTAACATAGAATTTTAGTAAGTTCACATATAACCTGGTCTATGTCATAATTTGACGATTACAATCTATATAAAAATCTTAAAAGCATTTAGGATTATAACACAGGACCATTCCTTTGAATGGTACGTTTTATGTCTGTTTTGTGGCTAACCTATAATTTAAGTGAGAGAACAAACTTGTGAAATGCTCTTAAATGGTTTGATAACAATTCACTGTTCGTAGCTGGCCAGGTTCCTCCGTTCTTCCTTAATTCATTTATGAGTGTCGACCTTTCTTGTTGTTTGTCTGGGCATTCATAGATTAAGTGATTTACAGTTTGAGGTCCTCTGTTACAAGTACAGGTGGGATCTTCTATAATGTGAAATCTATATAAGTAATATTTAGTTTTGCCATGTCCTGAAATTATTGCTGTAAGTTCCGATGATGTAGGTAGTTTTATGCAATGTCTTCCTTTAACTGAGGGAATAAAGGATTTTGTTAAAAGACCTTTTGTAGTCTTATTCCATCTGTCTTGCCATTGTTGTAAACATTTTTCCCTAATTTCAGCTATGATGGTCGATTTTGGTACTTTGTTGTAGATGATTGCACTTCGTTGGTCTAGCGCAGATTCTTAGGTAATTTATCAGCTAACTCATTGCCTGGTATTCCTACATGTGCTTTCACCCAGCTGAAGTGTACTGTCCACTTGTTTTGGTTTAGAGTTGACATAGTGTTTAATATCATTTGTGCAATGGAATTATGTTTCTTATTGTTCTTCAGTAAACACAGTGTTACTTTGCTATCAGTGAAGATGGCAACGTTTTTGTCCTCATCTTTAAGTTCTTGCAAAGTGGAGATTACTTGAAGAGCTTTCAGGATTGCCAACTGCTCCGCTTGGTTATTAGAACAGCGATTGCCTAATTTGTACTTAAGTTGTATTAGTTCTTCCTTCTGAAATACCGCAGCTGCAGCTCCCACTTTCTCTGCTATTTTGCTCCCATCTGTATAAATCTGAAATGTATATTGTAATTTGGGATTGATTTCCTCTATACAAATACGTTTCGCAGGGTGAACCCAGTAGTTTGTTTTCAGGGGTGCGTCGTAATCTCTGTCACCATGTAATGATTTATACTTATTTATTTCTCCCATAATAGTCAGATCTATTGGTTGGATTCCAGCTATAATACAAGATGCTTCATAAGAGATGGTCCTATATGCCTTTGCAATTTTTATATTGCATAATCTTTGAACTCTTTGGAGTTTCTTTAGATTTTTCTTATTTTTTATAGCTTCTTCCCCTGCGGAGAACTGCAAACCGCCTTGAGCGTGCAGCACCTCATTTTCGGAGTTGACTCTTGTGGAGACCTTGAAAGTCTGTAATAATTTCCACAAGGAAGAAACCGAATGGGTGGTACTCAACATATTATTTTACCACTGTTCAATTTTGTTGATTTCAATTTGTTGCCGAATGACATTCCGTAGCCATGTTGTTAGTGCTTTGTATTCAGGCTGACACAGTCTTGTCAAGCGACATCTCCACGCAATGAGTTTCTCTACCTCGGAGTACGTGTAGAAACTGGGAGGTAACACTTGCGGTGTGTGTGGTAACACTTCTCTTGGGCGTATGTGGCAAGGCAGTAAAGTTTTCAATGACGACATCTATGTCTGCCTCGCTATAGTATGACAGCCTGGGTTGCGCCATCCTGTACATTTCAATGGTAAACCTATGCCAATTGGTCTCAGCCCTCTTCCGTAATGGCACCCCGTATATCAAAATGCACAGGAAGCTGGAGTTCAAGCTATGATACACACTTAAGTTATTTAAGAGTGTCGCATTTTTTGTAATACGAAATCCAAAGTCTTGGGATTAAAGTGCCCCGATCTGTGGCAAAACGGGAGTTCTGGGGGGAGATGTACCTCAATATCCCCATTATCTGCTATAAGTTCAACCAGATGATTCCCAAGCGCGTTTGCTTGGCGAGAAAGCCACCAGAGGTGCCGGGCATTGAAATCTGCTTCAACTATAACATGATCCTCTAAAGTGAAGATCTGTTCGAGGTCTCGTATGAAATTTGGGGAATTAGGCTGCCGATAAGTGCTACCAGCATTACCGTTTCGTTGTTAACAGGGTTTTTAAGATTCGTGCACTCTAACGCTGCTAGTACGTGCAGCGTGACAGAAGCATGAGCAATTCTGTTTCTGAACAAAATAGGAGTGCCTCCCCTCCCTTTCTGCCAATTCTGTCGTTCCGAAAGATTTGGAAACCCTGGAGTTTAAAAGTGCGCTCTTGTTTTAATTTTATTTCGCAGATGAATGTGACTTCAATTTTGTTACGCCGTATGGAGTTCTCAAGTTAGTGTTGCTTCCTGTAGACGTCTGCATTGCACAGGAGTGCGCGAGTTAAAGTTAAGCCCCACTTACATTGGCCATTTATTCCAGGAGTAAAAGTAGGATGGCTTCTAGCTTCTTCATAGTGCTGTTGCCGCTTTTAAATTTAGTAATGAATGGCTGCAACTTTATTAGTAGAGCTTGGAGATTTCAAACTTTGTGTAAATTAAACACATCTTTTAATCCGCCCAGGTCACCGGTGGGCGCCTGGGGGACTGGGGTTGTGGAAGGGGACCATTTGTTGTTGGCACGGGTCCCTTTTGCCTTGCGGCTACTCCTGCCAGGGACCGGGTAGAGGATGGGTCGACCCTGTATGCACACTAGGAGGGCTCCTTGTACGGTAGCCAGTTGGCGCCGGTGAAGTACGTTTTTAAACGTCTCACACCTCGTGTAGCTGGCAGGATGCGCTTCCCCATAGTTTGTACAATGAGGCACAGCGTCCTGTTGTGGCTTTCTTGGGCAGTCAGCAAGGCGTGGAGGTCACTGCAGAGGACATGCCGAGAGGTCATATTGCAGATACGGTATGTGTGCTCTGGCTACTGGCAGCTGAAACACTGTGTGATGTTCTGGTTGATCTTTAGGACCTATCTTTCTTGTAAAAGTTTTTGGTTGTCGGTGTTTCTTGTTAAGGTTTTGGCTGAGCCCTACCGCGGAAAACCATCTGGCTTAACTGGACGCCGGTGTAGCCCTTGTGTTCCCGGTCCTCTTTGATGTAGTCCTCATGCAGGTCTGTGTGAACACGTTTGATTACCTATCGCAGAGGCTGGTCACTTCTGGGTGTAAAACTGTAGCTTTCCACCTCTGCATCCTTCAGGAGCTGCATGGTTGAAGTGGTATCCTGCTTTCGATGGAGGAAGAGATTCAAGCAGTCCCTCGTAGTTTGGATCATGTATGTGTTGGCAGGTAAGGACTTCCGCAGTATATGGAAGACCTTGACTGCCTGGTCAACTTCGGGGATAATTATTCTGGGGTTTTCTGGTTGTCTGCACCTGGTGCTGTTGCACTGTTTGTTGTGGCTGGGTTAGATGTTGTTCGGTTGGTTGTGGTTGGTTTGGGAATAGAAGGTGGGTGTTGTAGTTCTTGGTATGGGTTTGTTTTGTTGGTTTAGAAAGCCTGGGAAAGGGACTTCTTTGGCTGGAAGCTGTTGTCAGGTCCTCCGTTGCCTCTTTCTCGCGTTCTCCTGTCTCTAGTGGCGCGAAATAGCTCTGCGTGGTGATAGTAAGGGGCTGTGGTGGAGTTGCCTGCTTAGAAATTTTCTAGCTGCCGGGAACCTTGATGCCCGAGTCGCTTTCCCGGTTGCGTTTTTTCCTTTGGGAAGCGGTATTCCAGCCCTCACTCAGCTTCACTGGCTTCCTCTTCTTCATGGTGCGGTGTTTATAGCAGAACCCGTGGTCCTGCGCGAACTTGCCAAAATTTGTGCAATCAACATTCATATTACTTTCTCTACTGGTAAGTAGGGGAAGTATTGTATCCACCCAAAAATTCGATGTCGAGATTTCACCGGAAATATATGTTTTGAGACACCCTGAATACAAAAAAAAGCATTTTTAGAAAAAGGTCCGTGTGTGTCTGCGTACGTGTGTTGTGTGTCAGTCTGTGGACAGCATAACTAAAAAACGAAAGGTCGGTTAAAAACCAAAGTTGGTATTTAAGTTTATTGTCATTCAGGGATGCGACACGAAGATTTTGAAGAAAATAACCCCACCGTAAACTACCATTTACATGGAAAATTTTTCGAAAATTTGGATTTTCTTGAAAATTGGTCTAACGATTTTGATCAAAACGTCATATATTTGAGATATTTTGGTGACAAATGAAAAGTGTATCTTGAATTTTCTGGCTATAGCCCCTGTAGTCGTATTTACTCTGGACAAATTTTGCATAACTGGTAAACCGTTAGAGATAGACAAAATCTTGCTCTACAAAAATGTAGATCCTGCTAAAATACACAATTTATGTCTCAATAAATTTTCTTGTAGGGTGAACCATTTCGGAGATATTACTTGTTATGTGTGTGAGTTTCGGAAAACTTATAACTTTAGCGAAATGCAACAACGTTGTTCATTTTTTTATATGCTAATCGTGCAAAGAGAACAGAATCTCAAAGGTCAAAAAGATTTGACTGTCGCACAAAGCCTGCTGTATTCTAATATGTCCCTTGTACCTAGAAGGAAATAAGGAATTAGATAATTTGTACGAATGTTTATCTTAACTAACATGGAGATATAGGAATAAGAGTTTGTAAGAATGGTTAGTACAAGAGTAGAGAAAGTCATGTTAGTGCAACACATCAGATATTTTTTCTGAAGGTGTGTGTAGTAAATGATTTCGTTTTGTATATCATTCACTTCCTTCTGGAGTTTTCCCAGGGCTAGTGCCTTCTTCTCCTCCTCCTCGGTGATTTCGTTGTCCGTGTAGATTTGTAGATTGCTTGTTTCGACAAAATCTGTTACGGCTAAGCGTGCCCCACTGCGAGGTTTTACAAGCTTAACTAAAACTAATAATGTGTCACTGTCACTTAGCTGGCATTGGCCCTTCTGATCTTCTCGTCAGCTTCGACGTGATGTCTCTTTTTACAAGGTTATCGCTGCAAGAAACCATCCAGCTTCTGGTGGGACACTTTCCCGCCGACATTACCAAGCTCTTTTGGCACACTCTGACCTTCACTTTCTTCCTGTTTGGTGGAAGATTCTACGAAAAACTAGCAATAGCAATTTTTTACATGGAACACCTGGAACACGAAATACTTGCCACCGCTCCAGTCAAACCATCTCAACTCTACCGTTACGTTGACGACACAGTCGGTATATGGCCACACGGACTAGATTCTTTGCCGAGCTTCCACACACCTCTCAACAGCCTCCGGTCCCAAATTCAGTTTATCATTATTTTTTGACATTCTGGTCTCTAAAACCAACAACGGTGCTCACAGTGTACCACAAACTAACACACACTGATCTCTATTTAAATGCTCGCAGTTTCCATCATAAATCACAGCAGGTCGGAGTCCTCAACACTCCACAGGCCCACAGAGTTGTGTCTGTCTCAGATTTCAGCCACCTAATGCAAGAACTACAGCACTTGAGCCACATTCTCTGCAAAAACGCTACTCTGTGGATGATATTGAATCCTCAATCTCCAGGGCCAGAAAAGGAAATTCACAATCGGAACAAACATCAAACAAGTCTACCGCCACTGCCTGCAATCCATATACTGACAATCTAGCCGGTAGAATCAGTAGAATTCTCGCCAAACACAATATCAGAACCATCCACAAATCGCCTTTGAAGATCAAACACCTGTTGAGACCGGTAAAGAACAAACTGGACCTTACTGTACCATGGGCATACCGTACCTCCTGTGAATGTGGGACTAGGGCAAACCGGCAGGATCATATCCACCAGAGTCAAGGCGCATGAACGTTCCGTTCGCTTAATGCAGCCTGAAGAGTCAGAGCTGGCGGAACACTGCTTTTAAAAAGGACACAGAGCTAACTTCAAAGAAATGACCATTGTGGCGAAATGTATCTGTTTCTGGGAACGGAGGGTTAAGGAGGCTCTGTACATCTCCTCCAAGAAGAGCACACTTAACCGGGACGCCGGATTGCAGTTCAGTCCCTACTGGAAACCAGCCTTAAAGTTGTAGATTTACCGGCTCAGGAAACACAGTTTCCAACGGAGCGTTGAACCACCTCCTTTCTGTCACCCCTCACGTTCATCTGCACCAATCACTAATTAACGACGCCATCTGGCTGAATAATCACTACAAAGTTCGCCATTAACTAACACGTCACCATTAATTGCTACCAGAGGGCATTCAGGGCATATGCCATGTTTATTTTCCGGCATTTCAGTAATGTAGGTACTCGCAGATACTGCCACTGGCAGGCAGCTTTCATCTATTACCACAGAATGGGTAGGTGCTTTAATGCGGTACTGCAGCAGTGAGGTTGGACCTCAGGACTTCCGGTAGGGGTTTTTTTTAGAGAGCAGTGCTGTCCTGCTTCTCATGCAGGACAGGAGTCGTACACTCGCAGACTTGCCTGCAGTTTCTTTTCTTTTCTTTCTTTTTCTCAAATATGGAAGTTGAAGGTGAAGTTGTGTAGGATCTAAAGGAAAAAGTGGTGGAGTTTCGCTTAGAGTACTTCAGTTATTAAGGGTAGGTTGAGAGCTGCCGTCCAGTAGGTGGGAGCGGGTGAAGGAATTTTGGTCCGAGGCATGACCATGACACAAGAGCCTGGTGATGTCACGCGGGTAGTATGTGTAAAAGGACCAGATGACGTAATGATGAAGGAATTAAGGGTGATCTTTTGTTGAGCATTAATTTGTGCACTTTCGTGCTTTCCGCGGTGACGGCGGGGATGGTTTCTAAGAACTGCGAAGTCGGCGGTTAGACTTGTAGTGAAGTCTGTGGTTGGCCTGAGTTGAATCAGCGCTTTAGGAGTCGTCTACATGTGACGACGTTGCACGGAATTATATCACATAGTTCTTGGCAAGGCTCGTCATCATGATCGAGGAAACTTTTCGACATCTCATATACGCGGCGTGTGGATGTTGCTGGCTGCAAATGAGGTGCCTGTTGGTGATGGTATTGTTTCTGCTGTCGATGGTGTTGTGTCTGCTGGCGATGGTGTGGTAAATCTCAAGATGTATGTTAATTTTACTACCATCTGTTGGGTCCTTCTGCAGGTGTAGATGCTGGTGTCTGTGTGATGGCTTTGTTAGTGGCTGTTGCGTCTCTGCTTTCGATTCTGGCCAGCTTTCGTCTGATGGATTCAAGGATGTCTGTGTTGTCTAAGTCCGTGTTTGCCACGTGTAGTTGTTCCAACAGTTTTCCTGTTTCCAACAATATTACATCCAATGGTGCGGTGGAGTAGTTGAGACTCTATTGTTGTAAGTCTTTTGCTGTTTGCAAGACGGAGTTTGTAAATTTTTAAGCTGAAATTCCGTACATCTGTGTGCAGTGAAGACATGTTGACTGCTGCTGATTTGTGCAGTTCGCTCACAGTGGTTTGGAGATCCTGTATTTGCCCCTATGCAGTTTCAGTGTTGGCTACGGTGTTGGCAATAGAAGTAACAGCCAATGTCAGCTGCTGCAAGGTTTCCTCTACCCTGCCCAGGCGTTGGTGGAGGCTTCGAACTTCCGAAAGAAAGTCCTCTACCTCGTGGCTGGGCAGCGGTGCTCCGGCGGTGGCTGCAGTGCAGGAGGGAGTGGCTCGTTGCGTAGGCGTTGTGTCTGTGTTGGTTGGTCTTGGTCTTCTGTAAGGCTGTGAGGCTGTGGTGGCTTTTGCTCGTTGTCGGGTCTGTTGGGCCCGAGGATATCAGGGGCACTGCGCCTGGCCTGTAAAATGGTCTAAGCCATTGCAGGTTGCGCAGTACCGGCGGCGTCTACGCAGGTCGTGTGCGCCGCAGTCTTCTGTGAGGCTGCGAACCCCACAGTAGTGGCACCGAGGTGTTGCGGCGCAAAATGTGGCATCGTGCCCAAAACGACAGCAGTGACGGCAGGGCGCTTGGTGGGCCACTCGGCAGGGCTCTCCGCACAGGCGCTCCCTAGCAGGGGCAGGCCCGCACTCAAAGCGGCTTCGTGGTCCCGAGTGTCGGCGAACACCACTCGGACGAAGTCTAATGGTCCATAGCGGGTAATGACGCGAGTGGTCCTCATTGCTGAGGCCTACTCGTGTCGTGCTGCGGAGAGGATATATGTGACAGGTAGGTCCCTGGGGACCCCATGCAACACAACATTGTGGCCTGAGTAAGCCACAGTGTGAGCTGGCGGCGGCGCAAAGTTGACCGGGCGCTGGGCTGTAGACGGCGGTGGTACTGCCGGGGACTCCGGCATTAGTACTGCCACTGCCTCTGCCAGGAAAATGAGCACTAACAATGTTATAGGACAAACATGAACGTTGTCGGAAATTGCAACCTTTTTGTAAAATAGATGAGCTGGCATTTATTTGCATTAATTTCTATTTTTGAGTCATGCAGCCATGAAAGCAAGCGATCAGTATAACGCTGCATCTCGAGGAGGCCAAAACAAAGGTTTCTATGGTGGTTTTAGATTGCAGTGTCGTCAGCGTATATAGCAACTTTGCATCTGTCGCCCACAGGAAAGTCATTTGTAAATAGAATATAAAAAAACGGGGACATGACTGCCCCTTGTGGTACGCCAGCTTGCATCATTCGCTCATGTGAGCAGGAAAACCCCACTTGAACCTAGAGGTGCCTGTTTTCTAAAAATCTATGGATTAAAAATAAATAATTTCGAAGGCCGGGAACATTTTGGCCTTTTTCCCCATTTATGTACTTTTTAATTACACCATAAAATCATATGTGTGTAAATAATATATGACATTTGTAGGCTAAGCTTATTACGATATAATGCACGTATATCATCATTGGCATTCATGAGGAATCAACTAAAATACTCATGTCCATACTGCATCTTACACATCTATGCAATGTGATTACGTTTTAATTACACTTTCACTGCTTCCTTCAATAAATACTAATATACTACATTTGTAGGTTAAACTTATTGTTATGGGATGCAATTGTATATATTATTGGGATGTAAAATACTCATTTCAGTACTGCACCTTACACAATCGTAGAATGCATATTTGTTAATTACACTTTTAGTTACCTGTTCTCAATAAGCGTGCTCTTCTAATGTAATATTAACGCTTAGACGTGATAAAAATTTCTAATATGTTTGAACAATTCCTGAGGTGTAGTCAGTGTCAGTGGTTGCTCGTGCTTCTGCGCTACCCAGGCTTGTACCCAGTGTTTAATATATTCTTGAACAGGGTGGTGGGATTGTCAGAGAACGCTCAAATCCAGGGTAGGAGTCTTACACTCATAGGCTTGCCTGAGATAAGAGCGTAAGTGCCTTTTGGTGTAATTTGTAAATTAGGCCATCGTGCCACCACCGATCAAATGTAGCTTCTGCGTCTAAAAATAGTGCCAATGTGGAAGCCCCATTGTTAAACTGCTCAGCGACGTCATCAACAAGCCTTAGTAGCTGTAGTTGAATAGTTGACCTTTTCTAAAGCCAAATTGTACGTTCGATAGTTCCTTTATTTCTGAACAGTTTTCCAATGGTGGACAAGAGACCAATGGGGCGGTAATGTTGAGGGTGCTTGGTGCTCTTCTCTGGTTTTGGTAACATTATAACCTTGGCTTGTTTCCAAGTGCGCAAAAGGTAGTTGCATTTAAGGCAAGCATTAAAAAGTTTTAACTGCACAAGGACTTTCCTCGGGATGTGTTTGACCTCCTCATTAGTTATCCTGTCCGGGCCTGCGGCTTTACGATTTGGTAATTTTTTCCAAGATATGGCACCTCCACATAACGGAAATTCTACAATACTATCCCAGCGCTCCTTATGATCCAATTGTAAAGCTAAACCATCCAAGGATGATATGTTCTGCGAACAACACATAAGTTAATTAATTAATCGATTAATTAAAAATAGCGTGTTCTATCGGGTCAAATTATGAATCTAAACCATTCTGGAATCACCTTTATCACACACGCAAAAGTTCATATAAATCGGTCCAGCCGTTTAGGAACCTTTCAGTCACATATACACGGACAGAAGAAATATATACCAAGTGGCCCACTCCAGCCGGCCCTCGGGTAAATAGACAACCCACCATGCGTTAAAAGAGTTGCAGAAACCACAGGGGTAAAATCAGTAACTGGCGTGCGTGAACTTAGTTCTGCTTGTAAGAGAAGAGAGCGGCCGAAGAAATGCCCAGGGTTCAACTACCGTGTGCAGCCCCTGATGATAGAGAGGAACAGTCTTAGAATATTTTCCACTTCACTTACAAGACTTTATTTACAAGGGAATAAACCCATTCCTGTATATGCTACAATTGTCTAACATTACGGATTACAGATTGTATATTGCCGTAATAAAATTCATGCAAACATGAGGGCGCGTTTCTGTGTTTCTTATTAATGTTATTGTTGTATTTTATTATTATTATTATTATTATTATTATTATTATTATTATTATTATTATTATTATTATTATTATTATTATTATTATTATTATTATTATTATTATTATTATTATTATTATTATTATTATTATTATTATTATTATTATTATTATTATTATTATTATTATTATTATTATTATTATTATTATTATTATTATTATTATTATTATTATTATTATTATTATTATTATTATTATTATTATTATTATTATTATTATTATTATTTTTATTATTATTATTTTTATTATTATTTTTATTATTATTATTATTATTATTATTATTTTTATTATTATTATTATTTTTATTATTATTATTATTTTTATTATTATTATTATTTTTATTATTATTATTTTTATTATTATTATTATTATTATTATTATTATTATTATTATTATTATTATTATTATTATTATTATTATTATTGTTATTGTTATTATATTTGTTATTGTTATTATTTCTGTTTGTCTTTATTGTTTTATACTACATTATTATTTTATTTATATTGTTTATACTATTAACATTAATATTAAGGTTATTATTTTATCCTTATTGGTATGTTTATCATTTTTATGTTTATCACTATCACTTGTATATTAAAGGTGGCATATAAATGGAACATTAGAACAACGTACGTTAAAACAAATAAATAACAGGAAGAAACTGCGTAACGGTGACAAGTAATTCATGAGCAGAAGAAGCAATAAAGAAGAGTGAAGGTGGAAGGAAGGAAACAAACAGATTGCTGTACAAGAGAAAAGGAAATCCTTAACGACAATTTTGGGAGTTTCCAATCCCAAATCACACAGTCTATTTTGGAGCGATACCAAGAGCAACAGTTGTTTGTTCGTAGCATAGCAATAAAATCCATTCTGCTTGCAATCCTAAAACGTCTAGCCAGCCAGCCAGCCAGACAGCCATCCGCCTGCAGCATCTGTATAGAAGACTAGTTGCTTCATGTAGATTTCATTTCACTGTCGAGAGTCTGCAGAGAAAAGTCCAGCTCTAGTAATGTTTACACAAGCGTAAACGACGTGATGTTACTACTCCAGAACCGCCGCAACTGGTCCTTTGAGACTCGCAACCTGACAGTGCAAATACATCTCCTTCTCGCCCTTAAATGCAATTCCTGTGTAGGGAAAACAATTACACCATTAGTCTGCTGGGTTGTTAATTGGAATCTGAAATTTACATATTTTTTAATTATTTTAATTTAATTACATAGTTTTTAATTTCTTAAAGTAGTTACGGGGATACGAAATGGCAACAGCGGAGAAAAATGACATTTTAGTCTTCTATATGATACTACGATACCATAACATGGTGTCAACATACTAAACTAATTAGAATTTTATGTATGTTTATTACTTTAGGTACCGTACCTGTATTTTAAATATATTTTTAAAAATTGTGCTGTATCTGATATTTTGTAATCTGAATTGAAGAATTTCTAACCCTGGCCGTTAAACTTGGGGTGTAGGTATATTTTTACTTTCTCTACTGGTTAAAAAAAAAAAAAAAAAAAAAAAAAATTAAAAAAAAAAAATTAAAAAAAAAATTGAAAAACGTCCGTGTGCGTGTGTGTGTCTGTCAGTCTGTGGACAGCATAACTCAAAAACAGAAAGTCGGTTAAAAACCAAACTTGGTACTTTAGTTTAACGTCTTTCAAGGATGCGACATGAAGATTCTGAAGAAAATAACCCCACTCTAAACTACCCTATACATGGAAAACTTTTCCAAAATTTTGATTTTCTTGAAAATGGCTCTACCGATTTTCATTAAAATGACATATGTTTGAGATATTTTCATGACAAATGAAATGTATATCTTGAATTTTCTAGCTATAGCCCCTGTAGTCGTATTTACTCTGGCCGACTTTTGCACCAGAGGCAAGCGCGCTACCAACTGCGCTACGGAGGCGGTCACTTCCCCCACTTACAGTAGAGAAAGTAAAAATGTGTGATCCAAAATACTCCGACTTCCTTAATAAACAACAAGATTCTGTAAGAGTATTTCAGAAGCTATCCAAGAGATACATTTAAATCCCATAAAAATTTAATATTATATCTTAATATGTTCTAATGTAATGGGGAATGAATTTGGAAAGTGTAACGTGGCGTGATAGTATTTCGTACTATGTTCCATTAGCAAATTATTATTACAATAACGTACTTAATTTTGAATGTTTAGGCTTATGTTAAATACATTCCCCTGCGATAATTTTATTCTTCAGTATCCGTTAAAATAAACCATCCGTAAAGTTCGCTGTTTTTAAAGCGTATATTAATACGTTTAATGCCACTAAAATACTCCAAATTATTTGTCATAGATGTAGGTAATGTTGTTTTAAGACGTTCTGTATACATCATATATAATACAGAACATTTCACGTAATGTAAGCAAATATTTTATATTTCTATTGTTGTTCATACGGCAGTGCCATTGGTATAATGGCAATTCATTTATGAAATCACAAGCAAATTTATTGTCCTATTGAGTTAGTTTGTTATGGGATTCATGACGACCACAGATGTCCGCGGTTGACCCCCTTCACTAATCTGCTTCTCTTTCAAGCTGTCGTCAATTTTATCAGCAGAACTCTGCAGTGTTTGTTTAAACAAGATTTGAACAATGTCCTCATTATCATCAAATGCTGGGAGCTTAAAGCTTCTCATATACTACAACCTTGAAGGATTACTTAGTATACTATTCCCTTTTATTAACTATTTCAACGCGACTCATTGTGAAAGCAGATTTAAGATCCCAATTCAGATTGTAATACTCTTTGAATATTCTTTGCCTTCTTTCTATCGTTATAGCTTGGTTACAGTGTGGTGAGAAATTGCAAGACAAAGCAATAAACACTTTCTTACGAATAAGTTTGCCTTTACTGTATGTATCGTATATATGCATTCCTCACCTGCCTCCAACTTCTGTTTTCTTTCTCTTTTCTTGTATTCTTTGTTCCTTCTGCCTATTTAGGACTCATAATTCTAAAATATAGTGAGTATACCTACTGTATGCTTTGACTTCTTCGTTCAGGCTAAGTAAACAGTCAACCGTTGATTCCTTGCTTTTATGTAGAAGGTGCTTAATTCCTCTTGTATTGTTTTTACCATGATATTTGAATTACTACCTAGATGTCGGGTTGGTCATTCCTGGCTTGGTGGTATTAATATTTATACGTTGTGCCTATGCCATTTCATAGAGTGCAGCACCTTAAGCGATACAATCATGTTTATTGGGATTTAAAAGAGATAGATAGTTGTCTTGGTAACAATCAAGATTAAAATATATATTAATTTAATTTTAGAGATAGCCACCTTTGGCTTGTAACACTTCATTTAATCTACGGAAACAAGTTAGGTTATCGCCTACATTATTTGACCTAAAATACATGTTACGCCAGACGTGATAGCTTTTCTATCACTTCCTAACACTTTACCGAATATGATAAATATGTTCAGCGTTTAACAAACACATAAGGTTTTTCTTTTACAAAGCCTCCACCATAAAAAAGCAGGTGTACGAAGTTTACTGTGTTTTGCTACACGTTGACAAATATTGGAAACTGAGTTTACAATAGGTTCTGGTGATATTGCTTATTCAGTGATACGTGTTAATAATAATAATAATAATAATAATAATAATAATAATAATAATAATAATAATAATAATAATAATAATAATAATAATAATAATAATAATAATAATAATAATAATAATAATAATAATAATAATAATAATAATAATAATAATAATAATAATAATAATAATAGTAGTATATACTATATTATATTATAATATGTTATAATTTCGCATATCGTATTAAAAACTATTGTGGTAACTGTGTTAGTGGAAAACCTGCTTTGTATAGTTGATAATGGCACAGCATGCTTCTTACCTTCTCAATGCGAATATATACTGAAGATGCATGCCGTTATATCATAGCCGAACTTCAGCCCTCTCCTATCGATTACTCTTAAATAAGCACTAACTTCAGAATTTTGAACATCAAAATCCATTCTGCCTTCAGAGCATAAATTGTTCCTACAGTACTCAAGATGTTCTCGGGCTTCTAGCCAGGTGTAGTGATGCATAGCCATCGACGTTTCGGGAGTGTACATCTCTCCTATCTTCAGGATGAAATGGGCTAGAAGCCCGAGAACATCTTGAGTATGTTCGTCGCCAGGAAACCTTCAAATCATATTTTATGTTCCTACAGTTTTCACACTTAAAATTGCGCACAAGGCTATTAACTGCATATCCTGCAATATATATTAGGGTCATTTTATTCTGCTCACTTATGCAGACGTTCCTCCATTCATAAATTATGTTTTCAAATGTATCAAAAACGGTTTGCTCTGTTTCCTCTTCCATATGACTTTCTATTGAAGTGTCATGGGTTATATCTTTCATTTTAAATTCGCCACCACCAGCTTCACAAGACTCATAAGTAGGGCTCGGAAGTTCATGCCCTAAAAACACTGAAATATGCATGTAAACATGCTCCTTAAAACTTGAAAATATGCCAAGAAATGTGCACCATTTAATTAAAAGAATTAATTTCCCTTTGCAGTAGACAAGACGAGTTAGTATAAATAACAAATATAGTTACCTTATTCCTTAGAGTTTGAAGCAGAAGTGGTACTACTGTTAGTATTATCTGCTAACTTACAGTTCACAACCAACACTTTGCACAATTTTTCAACTGTAAAGCATTGTCTGTTGTCTCGCAAAACACTTTTGTAACGTGAAAAACTTCTCTCTACTTCACAAGATGTTATCGGGGCATATTTAAATGATGCTAACTGCTTCACAGAGAGAGTCAAGTCTCTTAGTGTGACTGACGGTTTTCTTTCGAGGATGTCTCGAATATCGCACATCTGTTTATAACCAAAATTTTCTGAAATTACATAATTCACTTTCTCTTTCACTTTTTGTCCTATGCTACCAGGAGGCGAACTTAGATCCCATATTAGTTTTACAAACACAGTAAGCGATTTATCCAAAGGAGATTCCACAGCTTCCAATGCCGGTATGGCTGTTGGCAAGAAAGAAAAATGGGCGGATACGAAACTAAGATCCTCTTTTAAACCCGCACCTGACAGAATATTTTGCACAGTTTCTATTGATGAACCATATTTCGAGTCCAATGAATTAACAACCTCTTCAACTATTTTTATGTGCTCAGCATAATATAAAACTACATCGACCCATGTTCCCCATCGAGTTAACACTGGTGTAGAAGGAAGTCGGATGTTAGATGCAGTTGATCTAAACAACTTAATTCTTTTAGGAGTTTTAACAAAAATTCTCTTTGTACTGGACACAAATCTATCCACCAATAGGAAAGAATCACGCAATGTATCAAAAATGCGATGAACAGCGTGTGCCAAACAAGTTATTGGAATTAAGAAAAACACCTTTCAGAGTTTGTCCTGATGTTACTATAAAAGGACCTGCATCAGTAACAAATAAAGTAACCGGTCGTATTTGATTCCAAATGGCCATAGTAATTTCAAAGAGCCCATCACAAACTGGGTCACAGTTACATTGTCAGTGGCCGAAAATTCGCACACATTAAGAAGATCAGGTGTAGTCTTTTGTTTATTATTTAAAGCACCCACGATTATATTAGCAATAGAACGGCGCTCAGAATCAGAGATTTCATCAACAGACAACTACACAAACTGATCCGCTATTCATTTTGTATATTTGACAATACGTTATTGTAAGAATGTACTACATAAGTCTTACGCAGTGTACTTTCTTCAGGCACATGTCGAGTGTACTTGGCAAGAAAGTTTTTAAATGTCGGATTACTAATGTTGAACAAGGAAATATCAGCAGCTAAAAATGCTTGGCACAGGTCATATGAAAATTCGGTAACCCTACTTCCTAAACACTCCACTAGCTGCTTTTGAACAGGTTCTTTGCAAGTTTAAATTCTCCTTATGTTTTGCTGCGTTTATGTGCTGAACTATTTTGAAAGCTTTTCGCACTCCCTACATTTTTTTCACATGCTCCACAAAATAGCACCCTATTATCTGTAGATATTAAATCACCCGAAAACTCTTTCTGTAAATTAATTAATCTAGCACTCGAAGTTGGTTTTGTTTTCGACATTTGAAGAGCTTTTTAACATTCTATACGCTTAATTTAATTTGGCGGGAACCAGTTCAAACACTGTTACGTTTGAAGACCACGACACAACTACTGGTGGGAAGGCAAGCGTTGCTATAATCGTGCTGCTCAAAACGTTGACGTGCCCTTAATCTTTGTTAATGTAAACCTCTCAATTAACGCACTGATTATTCTCTACGCACATACATATAATGAAAGGATGGAAACAGGGGATTCACTGCATGATAACATGACTCAGCATTAGTTCTCGCCACCTCGCGAGTTGCATCATCATGTACAATACTACCAATATGAAAAATATTTTCCAGATGGAAAAAAAAAAATAATAAGAAACCATAAAATTCATTAAAATATACAATATATAGACTATAATATTGAAATAGTATGCATTTATCAAAATCGAGAAAATATGCAGTTATATACACAATAAAATCATGTCCAAATAATGAAAATTCCATAATTCGTGCACATAATGTAAAAGCATGCATTTTAACCACTATGAAAAAACATGCAAATGCATGAACTTCCTAGCCCTACTCATAAGCTTCAACTTCCTTACTCACTCCAAAATTTGCATGACTGAAACATTGTAATTTCCTCCGCTCATTTACTTGTGTTGGCTAAAACGAGCTTCAAGATGATCGGTCTGAAATTTTCCTAGAAGCACATATTAGAATTTCATTTCTTCCAATAGGAATTTTGTGAGTTTGACCAGAGTATTAGTGGTATGAAGAAGTGCTGCATGAGTTTCAGATGATAACTTCCCATGTCATTTATCTCCACTCTCATAAATGCTGATCTTGTCCCACTCCTCAAACCATCTTGTCAAATGTTTTAGAAAATCTATTGATGGGCATTCTGGGCTTCTAACTGGATCAGAAAATTTATACCTTAAGTGCTTTCCTTTGAGTGGATGTTTCACATTTATACATTTCTACCAGAACAAAATTGTTTCCAAAAATTAACTGTCTCTTTTACATCCAGGGTTTTTATTACTTTAAGTGCTGCAATGTTCTTTTTATAAAAACCTTTCACTGCATATGCCACGATTTGTCTTTCAATTGATGATGGGTATAAAACCTTAGCGAAAGTGAAGGTGCTAGTTTCACAATGCTTCCTTCTTCATTTGCGTGCATTTTTTCAAAACTCCAATAGTTGCTTTTAAATATTGTGCTGGAGGAGTAGGAGGAGGAACATCTAGTACTAATTCTGATGACATTTCTGCTGAAGAAGGAAAATATAAGGCTGGAAGTGGTATGTGAAATGTTTGTTCACTTTCCTTTTGACTTAACCAATTATTTCTAATGGACTTGATTAGGTGCACTGTATCAAATAGTATGAAGGTATCTTCATCTGGCTTCACTGGGGTTTTAAAGCAGCATTTTAAAGAACTATTGCACAGCTTCTCAAAAGTGTTTCTATTAACTCTGTTGTTATCTGATATCAAGGTCAATACCTTAAATCCACATCCAGTCAAACCTTTAATTACAGCGAGAATCTGTTCATGCAGCTTTTGTGCTGTTAAATGTTTCACTGGATACAGAGCTGGATGTTAAACATGTTATCCTAAAAGTTTGTACTATTTTTGCAGGTTTTTGTGTATTTGAAAGACCCTTATGTTACCTCCTGTATAAGAAAGTGCAGGTTTTACATAAATTTCATCCAATAACAAATTTACTAGCTTTTCGGGATCACTAAGCATTTTCACCTTCACCAATAAATATTTTAACTACAGTGATTTCGAGTTTCTATCAGGACTGAGGGTTTAAGAAGGTTGTTTGAGGTAATCAGGATGGGGTAAAGAAAGAACATTGAAATCACGTAATCGTAATTCAAATGCATTATCCACAGAGAAAATAACAGATGAAGAAAATATAGGTAATAACAATAAGAAGAGAATAAATGTTGACTTTGAAGCGATCATGAAAGATGATACAGAAAAAGACCAAGATGAAGAAAAAGAGGAAGAGAAGTCTTTTTCTCTTTTCCCTTTAAGGGAATAGTAATAACAAGAAGAATGAAAACGCGGTACGAAAAATAAAGGTAAGCTTTTTAAATGCTTTATGGAGAAGAAGAGATACGAAATATGCGGATTTGAATAATTCTGCACATTTAGACAAGGTAAATAAAGTAAAAGTAATAGATTTTAATTGTGTGCAGGGCGATGACATTAGTGCAGAAAGAGATGTTGAAAATCGACACGTGACGGATATAGAAAACGCTGAGAACGCAACGGAAGACACATCAGTAACTCAAGACGACCACGTTTGCAAAATCTACACAGAACTTTCGGCTTTGCGACATTTAATCAGAACTTTACATGTGAATGGTGAATCCATAGTACCCGATGCCATAGACCGTTTACAGTTACGGATACATAATATAATGGCGGCGCCGTGGCCGAGCGGTTAGCACGCTCGCCTACCACCCAGGCGGCCCGGGTTCGATCCCATGGACCCGCATGTGGTATTCGTGGTGGACGAAGCGGCGTTAGGGCGGGTTTTCTCCGGGTTCTCCGGTTTCCCCCGCCATCTCATTCCACCGGTGCTCCATCTTCATTCCATGTATCATCAGTGTCACCGCCTGCGGTGCCGTAGTAGTAAAAGCGGGCGTTAAACACTACAACAACAACAACAAATACATAATATAACCACAGAACCACAGGAATTATGTAAGTTATTAGAAGAAGTATTTAAAAGAAGAAACGATTACTTATATATAGATGAAATTTATAACCATTTCGTTAAAAGCTACGGCCGTATTGCGGTTGATTATAATAAAAAATGGCCACACTGTTATGTGCATATTCGGCATGATGGAGCATGTTTTCCAAAAATACCCAGTTCAGAATCAATAAAACCTATTATACCAAAAATCCCCAGACACACTTCCCAATCTCCCTTCACAAATAAATAATATTCCTTGCATACAAATTCTTATAAATCCCCTTCTGTTAATAGTGACCAAAACGTTTTAAATACCATACTTAAAAGTGCAACCTATACAACAAAAAAGAAATCTATTAGGAATATAAGTAAAAATCTGATAAGTAAAAAGCAAACCGCTAAAGCAAATCCACAAAGACTAAGAAAACAAAATTATCGGAAAACCTTATACAATATTTTGACAACAGGAGAGTATTCATTCAAGGTATAGGACAGAAAATATGGAAAGGAATTACCAAAGGATGCCCACAAGGTTCGGTACTCGGGCCGACGTTTTGGGACATAGTAATGGAACCTTTATTAGAAGAATTTGATAAAAATCCTGGAATTAATAACATCATAGCATATGCTGATGTAATTTTTGTAATAGACGGAGATTCGAGAGTTCAGTTAGAAAGTAAAGCAAGACATCTTACAGATAAATTGGTAACTTGGTGCAAAAATGCCAAACTCGAAATTGCTCCACACAAATCGAACTTTATTTTACTGAAAGGAAACTTTAAAAGGAATCCAATTATAAAATATAACAATCAAACCATTAAACGGTGTAGTGCAACAAAATATTTGGGACTTATGCTAGATGAAAAATTAAATTATATTAAACACACAGAATATGTGAGAAATAAAGCCGAAATAATTATACAGAAGCTGTAAAGAATTGTGAACATCAAATTTGAAATATCCCTAAATAATATCATTACCTACCATTATTGCATTTTTGGATGGATAATTACTTATGCTGCAGGGGTGTAGGCAGACAAAATGACAAGAATTACATTGAAAAGAAAACTTAGGAGTTCTCCAAGAAAAATCCTTTTAAGGCACACAGGGGCATATGGCCAATTGATCTTTTGCTTAGACTAAGAGGTGCCACGTTTTGGATGAAGAAGCAAAATTGGAACAAAGCACATGAAATAGTTGGCAGAAGATGTGTGAATAAGCAGGAAATCAAAAGATCTCTACTTACGGAATGGCAAGAGAGTGGGATTCTATTAACGAAGGAAGAAGAACTTATGAATTTTTTCCATGTGTTCACGAAAGATTAAAGCTCAAAGACGCCAAACCAACGAAAGGCATGGTACATTTTTTATCCGGACATGGACCATATGGAACTTATTGGCAGAAAATAAATAAAACTAATAACTCTGTAGTGTATGTAAAGTGGTTAACAATCCAGAACATGTGCTTTTTGAATGCACTAAGTACGGCAGAAAAATTATTGAAGGAAGAAATCCAGTAAGGGGATAGACTTTAATGGATATCTTAAGGTAAAAGAGTTATATAGTATACTTGCCAAGTTAGCAAATGAGATCAGTAACATAGCCTGGGAAGTCAAAATAAGTAACGATATTATAAGACAAGATACATTATATACTCCAGCAGTTAGAAGATCGGAAAGAATAAGTAATCTTATTAACTTTGAAGAATCAAATATTGCCAGACAGAACCAAATAATAGCAATGACAACAACAACAACAACAATAATAATAATAATAATAATAATAATAATAATAATAATAATAATAATAATAATAATAATAATAATAATAATAATAATAATAATAATAATAATAATAATAATAATAATAATAATAATAATAATAATAATAATAATAATAATAATAATAATAATAATAATAATAATAATAATAATAATAATAATAATAATAATAATAATAATAATAATAATAATAATAATAATAATAATAATAATAATAATAATAATAATAATAATAATAATAATAATAATAATAATAATAATAATAATAATAATAATAATAATAATAATAATAATAATAATAATAATAATAATAATAATAATAATAATAATAATAATAATAATAATAATAATAATAATAATAATAATAATAAATAATAATAATAACGGAGGAGAGGAGATAGATGCACAACAACCTAGGACTTCTTGGAGTTCTTACGACAGCAATGATGGAGCAGACAGCGAAGATTTGCAGTTTTGTAGAAAGAGTTACGGCCAGGCAATGGTGGACCCGGGTGGTAAGAAATTTGAAGAGACGTCACAGTGGAAGGAGGAGCCGACTATTATGCAGATTCTTAACATTATGGGTCCAGGTGGTGGTGCAGTTGCCCCATAACGAGTGAGTGAGTTTAGTGAAGTGAGTATTTATAATTTATAAATAAAATTGGAGAATGGTAAAATGGTTTAAAAGGGGGAGGGGCTAAGCTAAGGGGCTAAGGTTAATAACTATAATGAGATTTTATATGTGTGATTAGGAGTTTGAATTTGATGAGAGGAGATCGTGATTTGGTGATTTAGAGGAGGGTTTTGTAAACTTTTACTTTATGTGAATGTTTTGATGTGGTGCATTAGTGATTTTGTTTAGGTGTTTGGGAGAATGGGTTTTTTATTCTTTAGATAAAAAGTGGATTGGTGAAGTGGAGGTACTTTATGCGATGTGAAACGATGTTAAAAATATATTACTTATATTGAGTAAAGAATATTATATATGTGTGTGTTTAATTTTGTTGCAATTTTTGGTTATTTGATGTAAATGTGATTTTTTTAAAGAGGAAGTTGTGAAATATATTTGAAGTTTTGGACGTGAATTTAAGTTATATAAGTTTAAAAAGTAATAATGTTGATATTTTTATATTATTTAGGTGTTATTGTGTACTAATAATATTCAAATGTTAGTTAATATTTAAATGTTTTTGTTATATAGGTACTTATAGTTTTAAAATTTTGGTTTTTTAAATTTTAAAAGTTTAAAATTGAAGTTTAAATGTTGTGTAGTTTAAATTTTAATCTTATTGTTTTTAAGAATTTGAATGAATGGTAAATTCTGTTCTGAAAATTGTTAGTGAGTTGAAATTAGTGGTTGGTTAATTTTATGAATTTAGAGAAATGTTTTGGAATAATTTGAAATTTTATGGAGTAGTGTGTGTAATTTTTATATTGGTATATTTTAATTGATTTACTTAGTTGTAAAAATTGTTCTTTTTTAAATACTGGATACCAGTATTTGTAATATTGGTTACCGGTATTTTGTATTGTTAAATGTTTTTGTAAATTTTATATAGAATTGTAAGTTTATATATTTTTATTCTTTTTATTTTAGTAGAGGATTAACTGGATATCATTTAATTTTAATGCTGGATACCATTATTATTTGTATATTCTGTATATGAATTAGCTTATTTTATTTTATTCTCTTTTTTTTCATTTTATATTATATTTTATTTTTATATATATTTTATTTTAATTTTTTATCTGGAAAATTGTTTTGTAGATCTGTATTTTTCATAGTTTATTAATAAATGTATGGAATTTGGAAGCTACGTCCCGGTGTAAGTAATTAGGTACCAGGATGGAAGTTTTCAGATTTTATTAATTTTATTTATTTAGTTATTTTATTTAGTATCATTTGTTTAGCGATAATCCATTTAAACTTCCTGTTGGGTACTGCAATTTTACCATGTGGCACCTGAATAATAAAATTGGAATTAATTTTAAATGCTGCTACAACTTTAGGAAATTCTTTAGTATCACTTTTCACAAATATTACGTTGTTTTCTATTATGATGACGGTGAATCCCTCAAATTTCATGTCACTAATTCTATTTTTAAAGCTCTGGGAGTGAGCTATTTTGTCATCTTCGAGCCATTTACGAAATGCTACTGCATCCTTTTCTAACATTTCCCCTCTTCTTTCTTCTGGCCCCTACGCTTGGGTGCTGATGCGGAAGTCATGTGGGATGATAAATTAGGAAACAAGCGAAGGGCATGCATCTTCAGTAAGTATAGGAGTTGTTCTGGGTACTACAAGAAAACTTCCATCATTTCGTGTAGCAGTAAATTCCTTCACAATGTGCTGTTCAGAAAAATGGTTAATACATACCAGAGCAGCAACACCTGGTTCATAATTATCCCTGTGAATAGCACGTACCCACTGCTCTCTCCTGTGTGGATCCATTGGAAACGAAAACACTGTAACATACTTTTCTACACTTGTTTTATAGTTTGAGGCACAACCCAGCACACAACACTTCCTAAGCATTTTGTATTAAAAACTATATCACTTTGTTATTCAATTTTTCACTCAATTGTTTACTGACACGTTGTAAGGCACAAGCAACTTCTTAGCATTCCAGCCACGCACTAATATGTTGCATCCCTGTAATAAACAATCAGGTGATAAACATGAGCCCCCGATGATGACGACATTAATGTAATCTCTTTCAGCCTCCAGGCCTGTTTAGATAGAAATGGCCTTGGTAGGCCCTCCTCTGCGGGACTAGCGACCACAGCACGCTCACTATAGAGCGTAAGTTCCAGCACGCAGAGGCGCCACACTCTCATCTTCGCCGACACTTCTAACTTGAAAAGACTGGATTAAAATCAAGGTGAAATAAAATGGAGGGATCGGAAGCCGTGAGAAGGAAAGTAGCCAGTCCAGCACTCATCTATTGATCAAAGAAAACAGCGAAAAAAGTTTGGGCAGATTGGTCGACCATGGAGGATTGCACCCGGCACCTTCGGCATGCGAGTACCAAATTTTACCACGTCGATATTATCTTATAACTCCAATTATTTCTTATTCAAATACAAAGAGTTTGTAGACACATTTCAATATTGTATTAATTTGTGAGATGAAATTAGAAGTAGGTGAGTATTTCATATCCCCATGTCCATCAAAACCGACTGGGCTTGGTTGAGTGGTTTTTGAGATGTATGTGTGTAGTGGTTAACGCCCGCTTTTACTACTACGGCACCACAGGCGGTGACACTGGTGATACATGGAATGAAGATGGAGCACCGGTGGAATGAGATGGCGGGGGAAAACGGAGAACCCGGAGAAAACCCGCCCAGACGCCGCTTCGTCCACCACGAATTCCACATGCGGGTCCCTGGGATCGAACCCGGGCCGCCTAGGTGGTAGGCGAGCGCGCTAACCGCTCGGCCACGGCGCCGTCGAGTGGTTTTTGAGATTACCCCACATATACAAATAAATGTTTTCTCTGTACAATATTAGTAAAGATATGCTTCCTATTTGCATCGCTGGATGGATGACGGTAAACGAATACCTATAAAGTTTGACAACCATTACATTTCTCATCTTTTATTATTCATATGTTGCTCATTTTATAGTATATAATGGCACAGTTGGCCATTTAAATCTGTAATCTCACTAATCACCTGTTACGCGAATCACGCGGTTTCTATTATAACCATGTGCTAACGACCACAAAGTAGTGATCCAACGGGTATGATAGCTTTGACCGCGCAGACTGTCCCACCAGAGTCGTTAGCAGCGGACATGATAGGAAATTCTTCTTCTACTGAAGTTTCCACTTGTGCGGTAGAAAGTTGCTGGACATTTCAAAAGTTGGTATTGCATATTTACAACTAATATCTTCATTCGCGAGGCGAAGATATGCCTTTTACGATAATAACACTCTCATTGTAAGAAAATTGGATATTTAAATATTATAGTACGCTATACTAATTTTTTACATTAAGAAATTGGTCAGATCTTAAAACAATAATAAGTGAATAGAACATATTAGTAGGATCTTAGAATCACAATATGGTATAAAGTGCGCTAATATCAGTAACAATGTGAAGTATACTTTAATTCAATATCTACGTGAAAGTCCAGAATATGTAGAAAATAAAAATATCACAGAATAGCTGATATTGCCTGATCACCAGAAAAAGGCGATTGGGGTCTGAGGTACGAGACGGGGGTTGAACTGTTAATCTGCTCATGTAGTCGATTTGTTTACTGCAAAATGTGTGTATGTGAATCACCAATGCTGCCACACATCTACTACGGGAGAGTAACTGCTGTGACAAGTATAATGCATTTATCTGACAGCATTGCGTGCCCCTCAACCCTGCAGCACACGATCGCTTCCACTACATAGGCTATTTTCCCCCCACAACATACCTTGGCAACGAGGGATAGACCTGGTAGTCAGAGGTGAATGGCACGGAGTAGTAGTGCAATGTGCACATTGGATGGGAGAACGGATATTTTTGTATTCGGGATGCAGACGATAAAGTTAGGTGTCTGATTTGTAAGACTAGTATTCCATATTTATATCATTTCCCTTGCTTACGTTCCTTACTCACGATAAACTTTATTCTCTTGAAAAAATCCATTGCATTTTCGAAGCAATTGTATGACACATTCTCTTCAAAATTTGAAGACCTAAGAACATTAAAACCAAAATCCAATTATTTTGCACTCCTCTCAAGTTTCCACGTAGTTGAGGCTCCACAAAACCTACTGGAAATACTTGCACTGCAGAATTCCATGACCGTAAAATGTTCTGAGAAAGAAGGGTGGGAATTATTTAAGTCTTTACCCTGCTATGTGTATTCGAGGTTACGTTTGAGTCTAGTTTAATGTCGGTCACTGGCTCCATTTATATCTGCGAACAAACATTTTCAAAGCTGAACTACATTATAAGTGAGTAGTGTAGCAAAATAAGTAATAATCCTCTTATGTATCTTTATAGACTGTGTACTTCATGATTTGCACCAGATATTGAAGATCTTGTGAAACGTAAAGGTCATTTTCAGAAACATCGTTGTGTTAATCAGGAGTGGAATATGGACGTGTACGCTTTTGGTTTCCTGTAGGTAAGAATGACGCCGCAGTGGTACCACTGGAACTCAGTAACCACGTATATATGCGTTATTCTGCCCTAGAGGGTGGAAGGAGATGGTTTCAACTTCCCCTTTTCCTGCTTGTACGTGAGCATCGCTGTTCTATAATCACACTGGTGTGCATAAACATTAATGATGACAGTAGAAAATGTTTACTTAATGGACTCCTCCAGTTCGCCTTCTTTTGTTGTCACACAGTACTTTATGGTATGTGATATTACCCTATTTAGTTGATCACATACACCAAACAAAGTAGAGGCTATTCAAATCGCCAAAATACCGAACCACATCCCCAATTGAATTAGTTTGCCAAAATAAAAGATACAAAGTTTGTACAAAACAACCAGACCCAAAACCACAACTTCAGCTTACTAGATCTTTTAAGGAAAAGTTGAGTACTTAATGGATACTTCACTATATTAATTGCATACTTTATTGAATATAATAAAATTAAATGCATCATTGAAACCTGGCTTTACAACTTCAGCTAGCACAGCTATTTTATCAAAAATTTGGAATATTTTTGGGCCAACTGACGCAAATACATTGGTATACTGGTATACCCATTTTATAAGATGTATTATAACGTTCACCATAAGCTGAAATACTATTTATTCATTACTTCAGGTGTGGGAATCTTCTGTCTGTCCAGTCTCTACATTTCATTTATATCCATCTTTTTAGGGCACCCTCGCATGTTCTTCCTCAAGGACTCCATCTTCTATTGATTTAATTTCTTTACCTTACTTAATTTTGGACTACCACTGTTTATTTTTCATTAAGGAGAACATACTTTCCACAAAATCATCTGTTCTTCTTTCCTGAAAAATTGAAGAAGCAACGTTCAGTTGATCTGTTTTCTGTCTATATAAATATACAGTGTGTTAGGGATATGAGTGCAAAGATTGCGTGATGATAGATTCAAATGTGGTGCATAAAGAAGTCCAATAACAAGTTTATAGAGAAAAGTAAGGAGATGGTTTACCATTATTGAATACATTATCTTCACAATCCGGCAATAAGAGTAAGGTTGATGAAGCAAGTGATTACTAATGGGGCTCTCCTAACATGCATGTGTTCACAGCTACGACGAATGAAAGTCCAAACCAGCCCACCACTGTCTTCGCTACCTGTTTGTGTTTATCAGTTAGGGTAGGGGTGGTATTATTTGAAGTCTTTCGGCCAGTATTCACAACACCTGAGCAGGTAGTTTTTAGTGTCAGCATTACTAACCATCTGCTTGCCAAACGTATGTCCAGGAAATTATCCCAGTAGAGACGTTGGAATCTAATTATTTAATATAATTTTGTGTCTGAACGCCCTATTTTGGCCTTGGAAAATTCACGAATGACACATTTTAAAGCTGTACCACTCTATGCTAATTTAAGAAGTAAACGATTAAAGAATGGTGACATATTGGCAATCAAACATTCCACCAATTTTATTTTTTATTTATGCAGCCGTTCACTTATACAGGAAAATGGTAGAGGAAGTTCAGCTTAACCTCAAGAAGTTGTCCTTTAGGTCTGCGCGCTCATACCCGCAGCACATTGTCTAACGTGATGGCACATTTTCAGTAGTATGAAACATAATGTGACTAGAACATTTCGGTGCATTATATTTTAATTGATGTCAGGATGAAGGATATACTGAATAAGTTGTATGAAACAAACGCTTGCATTGTTAGTGCTATACGGAACCCGATATAATGTTATTATAAGGTAGTTTCCCAGTTTAAAATGGTAATAAATTTGTCAAATTGTTAGATTTTAACAAAATAAAAACACCAATTTGTTCATAAAGAAAAGTGAACTTATTAAAACAAGATAAAATTAAATATGACCACCACCGGTAAGCAATAGTCTTTCCTTGATGCTGTAAACGATTTCTGTCGATAGGTGAACCAGTTTTCTCAAAGTTGTTGATCTTGCAAAACGATTTTACTGAGCAGCGTCCTCTTCTTAATCCATTTAATGTTGGATATCTTCTCAGTACATGTGCACATTCTCTGTTACACTTGTAATAGCACTGAAGGCAAATTCAAACTCGTATAGTAAAGCCATTGCTCCTACAACTGTGGTCTGGTACTCTTATGCTTATACAAGCATGACACCGTTACAATAGCAATGGGGATGAAAAGATCCCAAACTTTCGAAACAGTAGCTATACTAATATGAAATCAAACTGCTAATACATAAAAATATACAGCTGTTTCAAAACTGGAAGTTACTTTAGAATAACCTGAAATTCTGACAATGGAAACTACAGTTCCATAATCCCTCAGCTTGTAAAAGGTTTCATTGAATTTTAAATAAAATCTAAAGCTACTTCTAGGCACCTCTAATTGATCAAAGTATCAAACGGGATCTGTAAATGTTATTTTGTTCCATTTATGTGATGTATATTTACCACAGTAACTTTCACTGTCATTGAATGTTTTAAAATTTATAGGAGTCATTCAACCCTTTAGGTGCCAAAGATTCAAACTTATGGATTTGAAAACTCAAACCAATAACCATGACCAATCTCGGAAATAGTTTACAATAAAAAACCACACATAAATGAATATAAATAAATAAACAAATAAATATATAAAATATGAGCAGTGTTGTTATGAGATCTACATGTCTTGTGGAGAGAGTTTGCCTACCTCTTACCACTTACAGTTATGCAAAATTCATTGAAATTGAAAAGGATTTTAAAGGCTCTTACCAGAAAATTATGTTATACCTTTCATTTGTAATGAACATGTATTAAACAGGTGGTGTTGTAATAAAATCCGATAAATAGATTTTAGAGAAAACAAAAAGCTTCCAGAAAAAATTGCAGATCTTTTGTAGCCTATGGTGGGAATTTTGGTGAAAGTCTTCGTGTCGCTTTCTTGGAAGATATTGAGCTTCACACAGACGAGCGCGTACACGCATGCACGCACAGGCACACATTCGTACACACAGACTAACACACAGACTCAGAAACATACAGATTCAGACACACACAGGCTGAGGTATTATCTTTCACAAATGTGAATACCCAACTTCAGTGAGGGTCACCTAGTTCTCAGGCGTACTTGCATAGGTAGTATGAGAATTAAATTAGTCCTATGCTTCCCTTGCTGTTCAGAGGACAAGGCAGCCATGGGCTCACTTCGCAACTCATCTCGCAGGTTTGAAAACCAATATTTCAGCAATCCTACATTAATGGGCGGCAAACATTGCAAATTTAACATCACTGCACCTGAAGAAAATATGTTTTGATATTTTATTAAGTTGTGGACTAAAACTAAAATGATTGCAGTGTTGGGTGCTAGACTTTCAGACTTAAGTTTAATCAGTGAGACGCGGTTCATGTATTCGCTCTAGCGGAAGTGGTTAAGGCGTGTTCGTTCGAAACTACAGTGGTGGGCTAACATTAGTGCGAATCCCATTTAACATTCTATTTTTATGTCCATTTTGCTTGTTTCTTTCTTACCAGGAACATCTTTATTTATATAACCCGCATCAAGTATAAAATTGTACAAACTAATTAAATCTATTTCTTTAAGTACTTATCCTGCATAGCATTGTAACTTTTCCCGCCCAAACATCTTTCCATTTGAAAACTATTATAGGAGCTCTTACTCTGAAGATCACGTGGCTACGGTTGATAAGGCAATTATTTTTGTTGATAAGTTGTTGTGCATGAGTAATTTTAACAAACGAAATAATACACCCAAACACCAGAAAGAAGATATACCTAAAGGAATTTTTGTGTACAGTTAGAAACTAATAATATACTTGAATCAATTGTTCTTGCCGTATAAAACGCTTGAGTGCAAAAATTCTCAGCTCGATATTTCATAAAATAGAGTGACAGGGTCTTTCAGAACCGATTTGAAGGAGCTTTATAGATATTTGCTCATATATGTTTTGAATAGTGAACCATAGGGGCTTAGGTACAATCGTGAGAAAGGGGGGGGGAGGAACTGAAAAGAAGAGAGCACTAAAAATTCCGAGAACTACAACCTTTATGGATCAATAATTTATACAGAAATGGAAGTCGAAACACAACAGAAATACAGGTAAAACAAACCAATTTGCATAACCCCCAGTCAATTCCCTCTCAAGCGAGGAGTCGGGCAGTCTTCAGCCTATCTGAAAGCCTAAAAGTTTCGCGTGGACCCTGAGCCCTAGTTAAAGCCAAACAACTTACCCCGCACGGCGCGAAAGGAGCACTCCGACTGCCGTCTCCTTTCACTGTCAGACCGAGAGGCAACCCATAGGAAGACACTAGCGCAACCCAGCGGGGAAAGCAAGAGTTGCGAAACAAAGGAGGTGCCTCCATAAAACAAAATAAGTGCGATCAGCACAATACTCCCGCCCCCATCTGACAACACGCACTCGCCATTCTGGAAAGGAACAGACTGATATTGTATGAGAAGTATCATATTAGGAAGGACACACCTTACACCGCCCGGTCATTGTACAGGTCACTGTGAAAGCACTGGCACCAAACACTGTCACTACAAATCACTGGCCACTGTCACATCAGAGAGCACAATTCTGTTTTTCCGGGACGGGAGAGACGATGCACAGCTCGTTGGGCGTACTGATCCCTCGTTGTTCCAGAGAAATTAACAAATTCCGGGTTTGAGCCTGTGGATGCCCTCTCGTTGCAATCAGGCGTTGAGAAAGTCCAAAACCCAAAACGTGGGCCACACACAAGCCCCTTCATATTCCATCGTCACCTCCCTGGCCTCCAGAAATCTCCATCGCGGACCTTACTGCTGCAGTAACACTCCATATAGATGGTAACAGCCAGGCTTAACATTACACAATGCCAAACTGCGGTGGTTAGGTGCTTTCCGGACAGGTTACGAACAGGAGCTGGCGAGGCTGTAACACGGAACAAACCCAACAGAAAGGGAACAAAACGCAGGCTTCAAATAGGCTGTTGCCCCAAAATAACATCTCGGGGTAGATCAAACTGAATGAATGACAGTTTTTTTTTACAGAACTGTGGATGACATCAAATACATAAATAGCAGAAAATTAAAAAATTTGAATCAATTTATAATCAACAAGCGTGATAACATACCATAAACTGTTTAATGAACATAACAATATAAGAACAATTTAAACGAACTTGAATAACATTAAATATAATTTCTTCCAAATGACAATTTAAAACAAGCTAAACAATATATATATACAAGTTAAACAAAATAAACAAGGCCTTGTATAAATAAATGCGCATAAAACAAAATCCCTACTGGCCAGACAACACAAGAGTACAAACACGAAATACACATAATTACTACACAAGACACACACCGCAAGCACGCAGCAAACATCCCACAAATACTCCCCAAACATACCACACCAAACACCTCACACCGCTTCCATACAAAGACACACGAAAACAAATCTACACAATGCCGACTCCACACGCCCGGCAGAAACTAACTACAGGGGCGCCGTAGAGGTATACAGCCCGGCGCACACATGGCACGCTCCAACATAAACAAACACCCACATTCAAAACAAAACACTTTATTCACAACATAAACATACAGGAGTAAACAAAGGAAACCCATACACATACGGAAAACAGATACCAAACTACTGGAAGGGTTTCAATTGTGAGACGTGAGCTCTCCTTTCTTGGCCCGTGCGGAGGTCCCTTAAGCGCACAGAAACATTTTTGAAGATACTTATAATCTCGTACGGCCCTACGTATCTAGGAGCCAACTTCGCTGCATATGCATTTTGCTTAGAAGATTGAGTGTACAGCTTACACAGTACTTTCTGGCCAACGGCATAAGGTGAAGGCCGTTTATTTTCATCATACCGCTTCTTTACCTGGGCAAGTGACTTCTTCAAATTCCGAAAAGCGGCCTTCCATACTCTACATATTTCCTCGCGAGTAATATTCTGGGGAAGCAAATCGTCCAAACGCCAAAGGTTAGACAGCGGAGAGTTAGGTATATAGGCTAACATAAGCTGATGAGGGGTAACGCCATGTGATTCGTGTCGAGCCGAATTAAACGCCAACTGCAACCGAGACAAATTAGTGTCCCACTTAGTATGATTATCATGATGAAAGGCTATTAATGCTGATTTGAGGTTCCTGTTAAATCTTTCGGCATGGGAAGGACGGGGGTAATAAGGGGTGGTAGTTATGGTTTTAATGCCCCAACTAAAACAGAAATTTCTAAAGGCGAAAGAAGTAAATTGAGTGGCGTTGTCTGTTACCAAATAACGAGGGGCTCCAAAAGCCGCAAATACTGAAGAGAGAACCTTGACTACCCCTCGTGTATTCGCTTTCGGTAAGGCCGACATCCATACAAACTTACTAAACGAATCTACTACGACTAATGCATACGTATTCCCCTGGACTGAACGAGGAAAAGGACCGACAAAATCCACAAATAATTTTTCCAGGGGTCTACTTGCCACCTCCGATGCTAAACCTTTCCATACTGTACATTGCGTGGGTTTCGCCATTGCACAAAGTTGACACTGTCTAACTCGGGAAGCAATTTCTTTATTCATGCCCGGCCACACAAAATATTCCCGAATCTTGTCTTTGGTCTTGGCTATTCCCAAATGCCCGCCTACAGGAGATGAATGGAAATATTCAAACACCATGGAAATTAAGGCCCGTGGCAAAACAACCTTGTTCTTGCCGTCGAAGGTAGCCTGGGTCATCAAAACACCCTCCTTCAAACAATAAGGGGTAACAACCTCGCCAGCCTCAAGCCGATCAATAAGGGCCTGCAGATCCGGATCTTTCCTCTGATGTGTGTGCAAACCCTCGAACAACTCCGGAAATTCACAGACGGCTAAAACATTTTCCTTTCCGCATTTACATTCTCTTGGTTCTTCGAATACTCTCGTTAAGGCATCAGCCACACAATTTTCTGAACTACGTATATGTATCGGGACAAACTTAAAAGCTGAAATGCGTACGCCCCAACGCGCTAACCTGCCTGTAGATCGCGGTGAGGCCAACGACCACGTTAGCGCCTGGTTATCGCACTCAAGAGTAAACTCAACATGCTCCAGATATTCGCGGTATTTTTCTAAGCCAAATACCACAGCCAAAGTTTCAAGTTCGTAAACTGAATACTTCCGCTCGGCTGGAGTAAGGGTACGTGAACTATACCCAATAACCCTACGCCCCATAGGAAAATCCTGAAGTAACACAGCAGCCACCGATCCCCTGCTTGCATCGGTCTGAAGGATAAATCTACGTGAAAAATCAGGGAAAGCCAACACCGGGGGATTCATTATGGCCTGTTTAAGGTCTTCAAAGGCCTGCTGCTGTTCCTCACCCCACTTAAACGGCGTTCCCTTCCGCCGAAGACGGTTCAGTGGTTCCGCCCGCGCTGCAAAATGCGGAATAAACTTGCTGAAAAAGTTCACCATCCCCACGTACCTGGCCAATGCCTTTACGGTTTTAGGGGGAGGAAAGTTACGTAGAACTTTGGTCCGCTCCGGATCAATCGTTATCCCAGCCGGAGATACAATATGACCTAAGAAAGAAATCTGTCCCGCAGCAAAGTTACACTTCTCTTTGCGCAAGGTAAGGCCTGCGCGCTCGAGCCGGTCAAAGACCTCCGCTAAATGTTGGCAATGGGTTTCAAAGTCGGGCGAGTAGACAACCACGTCATCTAGATAGTGATACACATATTTAAACTTGATGTCCGAAAATATTTCGTCTAATAACCGCGACAACACCTGAGCTCCAGTAGCAATTCCGAAGGGTACTCGTTGAAATTCATAAAGCCTCCATGGGACAGCAAAAGCCGTTAGTGGCTTAGAGGACTCCGATAAGGGCACTTGGTAGTAGGCGCTATTCAAATCCAAACTAGTAAATACTTTGGCACCCGCAAAATAATGCGCTGCCGAATTTAGATGTGGCATTGGTTGGGCCTCGATCTTTATCTTTTTATTCAAGTGCCGGTAGTCCACCACTACCCTGAAATCGTCCTCGCCCTTAGGGACCAGAAATACTGGACTACTATAAGCAGACGTGGACGGCCTGATCACTCCCTTTCGTAACATTTCGTCGATCTTTTTACGAAGAATAGCCATTTTAGGTGGGGTGACACGATAGGGTGGTAACTTCACAGGGGTGTCGTCTGTTAGTTGTATATCATACTCCACCAAATTTGTTACTCCTAAACGGTCAGCAAACAATGACCCATGGTTCGCACAGAGTTGTTCCAGCGAACGGCCCTGCTCTTCTGTCAAATGGGGGAAAGCATTGCTGACGTCGCATATATGGTGACGTAGCCCGCCACTCTCCTCCAAAGGTGGTTTGTTGATGACTTGACCGCACTGAAATGCAACTCGTTCGGAAGGGGCAAATGCAAAGGTGATTTCCCCATCCCGAAAATCAAGCCTTAGGCCGACTCTAGTCATAAAGTCCGAGCCTAAAATCAGTTGAAATGGCAGGTCCGGCAGAAGATAGAAATAGTGTTTCCACGTAAAACGCGAAATACGTATGGTCAACAGAACCTTGGCATTCACCTGAAATTTATGACCATTTACAGACACGCACCCAACGCTACACTGTCGCGGTTTGGCCGAGAATTTACCAAGATAGGTATAATAAAACTCCTCGTGTACCAAAGAGCAGGAACTCCCCGAGTCCAAGAGAGCGATTAACTGTCGTTTCCCAACAGTCACCTGTACTGTCGGCTTCAAATTAAAGGGCTTGGCTATTATCCGACGGAATATCCGACAACAGGCAGAAATTCCGCAAGGAGCTCGTTGTCAATCTTGGCGCCTTTGACCATCTACCCCCACGGGTAGTAAAACGCCACCACGCTTCCTGGCCACCGTGCATTGTCTAACCAAATGCTCAGGAGAACCACATCTAAAACAAGACCCTGGCGAGCGAAAACTATCTCGAGCCAAATCTCCTCGGTTAGTCTGCCGCGGCTCAAATCGAACACCATGCAGAGGCACTTGCAATGATTCGCGGTTTCGTGCCGCATTTGACGCCTCATACTCTGCCAAGATCGGCAATAGCCCCTCTAAATCTTTAAACGTAGCAGGACAAGAGCTAAATACCAAAAGAGAACGTACCTCCGGGGTCAACCCCGTAATAATGACGTCACAGATCTGCCGTTCGCTATCTGGCAACCGTAGTATACGCGCAAACAACTTAACCCTGCTAATGTACTCGAAGAAAGGCTCTCCTGATCCCTGGGGTTTCAAATAATGACCTTGAATTAATGTATGTAGCTCCCGACGAGGAACGAAACACTTCAATACACTGTCATGTAATTCAGAGACTGGATCAACACATCCCTTAATACGCCCAATTATACTGCGCACCGCGTCACCCCCTTTTGACATCACTACTTCAAGCAGCTGCAAACCGGGAACTTCGCATAATTCAGCGCAATCCTTAGCTCTTACCAGGAACTTCAGAAATTCAAGAGCTGTAAGAACATCAACAACCCTAAAGACTTGATAAGGTTCAACCAACTGTTGTAAGGGATGAAGTAACTTTAGCGGTTTAAAGGCCGACATTTGAGACGTCACAGTTGGTGTGACAGTAGTCGACTCGGCCCGATCCCCTTTCTGAGCAAGCACTTCTAAATATCTCCTGAACTGCCCCTTCAGCTCGGCTAAGTCAACCCCGAACTTAACCTTAGGACAATATTTTTGGAAATATTCAATCCGCTGCACATAATGCAAGATCCTGGCTGTCAAACGCCTCACCTGCGCTTTCGAAAACCCCGAGATATTACTCAACTCGGAGAACAACTCTTCAAATTCCAGCCGTGCGGCCTCACATAATGACGGTGATTCAGTTACCAATAAATGTTTGTCCGGCAACACAACATAATCGTTATCCTTCACGCCACGAAGTGCGTCTAATAGGGCCGGAACGTCTGCCGACGACAAATCATCACGTCCACGAATCCCCAACTCAAATAGTATTTCGTTCTTACGCAACAGCTGAAAGTCACTCGACATGGTTAATCAAAACAATAACCCAATGCTCAATTTAACTGCCCCACTCGACCATAAGACAACCACGCTCTGCTACCATTTTTGAACCATAGGGGCTTAGGTACAATCGTGAGAAAGGGGGGGGGGGAACTGAAAAGAAGAGAGCACTAAAAATTCCGAGAACTACAACCTTTATGGATCAATAATTTATACAGAAATGGAAGTCGAAACACAACAGAAATACAGGTAAAACAAACCAATTTGCATAACCCCCAGTCAATTCCCTCTCAAGCGAGGAGTCGGGCAGTCTTCAGCCTATCTGAAAGCCTAAAAGTTTCGCGTGGACCCTGAGCCCTAGTTAAAGCCAAACAACTTACCCCGCACGGCGCGAAAGGAGCACTCCGACTGCCGTCTCCTTTCACTGTCAGACCGAGAGGCAACCCATAGGAAGACACTAGCGCAACCCAGCGGGGAAAGCAAGAGTTGCGAAACAAAGGAGGTGCCTCCATAAAACAAAATAAGTGCGATCAGCACAATAGACAACATTTATATACACCATTTGTCAAAACACACTCAACTGTACAATATAATTAGCAAAGCCGAATGTCCCTTCATCATCCTATGTGACAACTTGTTAATCCAGCTTTTCAATGACAGCTCTGGCAATCTGTCGCGAGCTGACGTTGAATGAAATCTCCCAGAAGTATGAACCATCAATATTCTGTCTGATTTTCATGACCTTAATAGTTATTTTTTTCTGCCAGCAAGTTCCATAGAATAACATGATTTAACTATGTGGAGTAGGCAATGTTGTTCTTTTTCCATGCAAATATAGGCTCTTTTTACTTCCGTGCAAAAAAAGCGTTTTTACTAAAGTAGTACTCATTTCTCGAGTTCCCTGTAGGAAATGAACCACACATTCTCAGCTCTCTTTACATTCTTGGCTTCGTACATAGCAGGTAGGAAAAGTATTGTATACAACTCAAAAATTTCATACCGAGATTTCAATGAACTCCATATATTTTATATACACGATGAAATTCACCAGTACAGAAGTAACCGGAAACAACATCTATCCAGAATGGATAAAAAGGGCTTCCTAAATTGGTATATCAGTACAGTCCATCAGGATTCAGAGACAGGAAAACCCAAGAAAAAGGTGCAAAGACATGAAGAAGACCAACATTTCAATAGAAGCACATCTTTTGCGATCCCCTTAATCCAAAGACAAGTTTATAAACAATCCGGGAGTGCGGGTGTGGCCATCCACATGATCTATGAACAACATAACTCAAAAACCCAAAGTCGATTAATACTAAACTTGATATTTAAATTTAGCATATCCCAATGACGCAACGTGAAGATTAAAATGATAAACCCATCAAAAACTACGCTTCCTTTTGAAACCTGTTCCAAAGTTTTTATTTTGTCAAGAAATGGCACTAACCATTTTAATCAGCATACAGTATGATTAACATACTTTCATGACCAGTGAAATGAATGACCTGAATTTTCTAGGAATGTCCTCTGAAGTGCTATTCACTCTGCATGAATTCTGTAGAACTGGTAAACGTAAGAGAAGGACAAAGCTCTACTTTACAAAAATGTAAATCTCGTTAAAACACACAATTAATGTCAAATACATAGAAATACTGCGGACTTAGCCATTTACGGTAAACTCCTCGTTGTCGATTTAACTTTTCCAACATATACACTGTCTCAAACGGAAAGTCATTATTTCTTCCTCTCTTCCTCTATATCTATCTCGTGGTCATACGAAGAAAATAAAATTTCGAAGTAGCACATAGAGTTTAGCTTATAGAAATTTGATTATCACTTAAGGCTGTATTTCAGTATACCTGCAAAAATATTTGTAATCAAAGCATTTATACAAATGTTTATCTCGATTAACCTGAAGTAAATACAAGAATAAACTGTAGGTACTAGAATAGCATGTTGAATGGGCACAGAAAATCGTGGGAATGTAATCCATAAGACCTTTCAGCATCTCTGCCATACAAGCAGATGGAGAAGATTTTGCATTCTACTCAAATATTTGATAGCAATATTTTACTGACGTAACCTGAAGGAATACTTGATTTGTTGCACTTTACAACTTATTTATTTAAAATCATTACTCTAATTTCATTAATAATAATAATAATAATAATAATAATAATAATAATAATAATAATAATAATAATAATAATAATAATAATAATAATAATAATAATAATAATCATAATAATCATAATAATAATAATAATAATAATAATAATAATAATAATAATAATAATAATAATAATAATAATAATAATAATAATAATAATAATAATAATAATAATAATAATAATAATAATAATAATAATAATAATAATAATAATAATAATAATAATAATATTCTAAGTACCTATAATTAGGGTATCAACCGGCTGCACGGTGTTTTCCTATTCGCGTTCTCGGCGCTCGTTGCCGTCACCCGCTATCATATAAAGGCGCGGATGAAACCATACATTTTTAAAACTACTTTTTCAGGCTTTACTTACCAACTTTAAGGAAGGAGATCGGTATAGAAGCTCTCAGAAACCTGATATTGTTCATTAGAAACCTATGTTCCCGTTTATGACGAAAAAAATGGTGTATGGTAAGCATTAGTGGAGAAAGGGTTACAGGGCCAACCCTTTCTCCACTAATGTGAAAATAACACATCAGATTTTTTAAAATATTTATGCCCATTTTAATCAGTTAAAAATGATTGAAATAGTTTTATGTGTGAAGCTGTGTTTTAAAATTAGCAAATGTGTTTTGTGATTGTTTCTGAATTAGCAAAAAGCAGTGGTTTGTTTTGTTTTGGTAACCCTGATATTGATGTCCTGACCCTCTACTACTGCGGTACTGGTTCTATTTTGTGTTCAATTCTCGGGCCAGAATTACTCCGTGTTCTGTTTTTGCTCTATAACTAGCCAGCTTTCCTGATATCCTTCTGCTTTGTGCAAACCATACAGCTACATTTGTACCAATTTCACACTTGGCCACTTCTGATCAAATACTCATATACTTCCCCCCTCTTCAGCTCCCTTTTTCTCCCCTTCTCTTTCTCCATTACAGTGCGAAACCCCACACAAAATTAATGCCTGCGTCAACCTCCAGATTGTTTGGCACTGGAACAGAATTATGAATTACAGCTGCAAATACTATATGCATTTCCTCTCACCTCTTTCTTACAAACAGAAGCACAATCTAGGAGTTTAGTGTCGACATCTGCCGTTGATTAATGTGAACACGAAATTTCCAACATAGAATTAGTAGTGAGCAGCAGTAATAATTACTAAATGTATTGTTATCAATGTTAGCGTGGTGGTAACGCTGCTGCTTACCAAATAGAAGGTTTGGGTTCAAATCCAGGTATTGTCGTGGGAAGACCCGCTCCTTTGTGCACACAGCTTTGTGAGATCTCTGAGGGGCCAATTCAGGAACTACTTGATTAAGAAGTGGCTGTCCTTACTTGGGAAGACATATGCCGGCCGGGAGGGATCGGAGTACTTAAAATACCACGTCCCACCTTCAAGTGCTACATCCCACTCATGACTCACATAGTGGACAGAGTGGGGGATGCAGCGCCTTCATCCAAAAAGAGTTGTTCTGCCCCGGGGTTAGCTTTTATTGATATCCAGGCTAGTCCAGTAAAATTTGATAATATATGGTAAGCTAAATGAAAAGTTACCTTAGGCTCAGAGCTTAGAGCAGAGGAAGAACGTTTTAAGCGGTATGACGTATTGGAACGAAAAGCAAGCCTATCAGTTCATGTGACGTCAGACGAGAACCGTGTAATACCATGTTGCCTGGACCTCCTAAATACCGGGCCTGACACAGTGATTCAAGATGGCGGCCTATGTGGTGGGAACTACTTATAAACAACTCGTCTACAGGCTACGATTTCAACGCAGTAAAATAAAAATGTTGTGTAATAACACGCCTATTTTGTGAATATGGGCTGTATTAAACACAAAAACACTGTCTTAAACATAACCTGAAGTAAACAAAAAGGATGACATTTAATATTAAACGATAACCCATGGGCAATGAAATATATAACCTTAAATATCATTCATGCAATCTACAGGTGTACATGCCATTATGTAACTGCATTACACACTCAAATTACAAATAAGGTAGACAAAACTGCAAGCAGCATGCTACTTAAATAAAACAGAAGTGTTGACTTTGAGTTGACTCAATTATTAATCATTATTTACACTGTTTGTCACTCTTGTACAATGTACATAATGTTATATACCTACACAAAACATACTATACTGGATGGCTGATATACAAATGCTGCCATTTATTATAATTAGCTACCTACTGAATTCAAAAGCTTTAGGGTGGAAATTTGCTTTTACTATTACTGAAAACTTTTGATTACTCAGTTTGCAACAACATATTACTCAGCACTTCATGACACTTTATTTTACAGGGGGAATCCACAAAAGCAGATGAAATATTAAAAATAATAACCGTAAAACAGCACTGTAAATGAAATACATATATGAAATACGTAACCTTAAATCAGCATTGTAAAGTAGCTTTGGTTAATTATTTATAAAATCGGCCGCTCGAGAAAACGAATGAAACATAGTGCAATGGATGCAGCTTTTATTGCTAATTACGATTTTGAAAGTTTTATTATGCACTTAAGCTTCGTTTTTTATTTATGAGCAAATGTTGTATGTGCTATGCAGTGGTTTTATTTCGCGTATGTGGCGGATATTTAGCAAATAAATGTTTATAAACGAGTATAATACATGCTAGAATGATTGATTAATGTACTTACGTTGAAATTGTTATTGCTGATTACGGGTTTGAAAGTTTTATTTGCCGGTCAAGCTTCGTTTTCGTTTTTCCTGTGTTAGGTTAGGTTTAATGTATGTATATGAGTGTAGTAACAGGGTCCTATGTTATCGAAATTTTGCCCGTGTAGGTTAGGTTAGTGTTTGTTTGGTTTGGTTTAAGGGCACTCAACTTCTAGGTCATCAGTGCCCTTAAAAGATTCATGGCAATAGCCAGACATAAATTTCACTCAAAAAACAAAAATACTAGGAACAAGAAAAGTATACAAAGGTAAAAAGCAGTGGCAATAGCCAGATATGAAACAAGGTGATAAATATGTCCAAAAGCAGAAACAGATAATTAAAATTTTAAATCCTCAAATTGATATTGCACTCCGCAAAAAAATTAAAAACTCTATTAACCGCTGTTTTGTCGTCCGCTAGGACCTCTGCAAGTCTGGCAGGCAGCTGCAGAGAATCCCGAAGGTATTGAATTACTTCCTTTAAGGTTCCTTTTCAAGGTTAGTGTATGTATATGAGTGGGGTGACAGGGTCCTGTGTTATCGAAATATTTACAATTTGGGCAGTGTTTATGCAATCATTTCAACGTAAATGCATTAATCAATCATTCTGGTATATATTATACTCGTTTATACACATTTATCAGCTAAATATCCGCCGCATAAGCGAAATAAAACCACTCCATGGCACGTACGAAATTTGCTCATCAATAAAAAACGAAGCTTGAGCGCACAATAAAACTTACAAAATCGTAATCAACAATAAAAACTGCATCCATTGCACTATGTTTCATTCGTTTTCTCGAGCGGCCGATTTTGTAAACATTTTGCCAACTTTGCTATAGTCTACGGTTTTACATGCAGCAACATAACACATTTCTTCTAAACTACAGCTACACATTTAAATTACAAAGACAAACGATAATGTATAAATACAAGAGGCATACTACTTACATGGGTAAAACTGTAGGCGAGCGGCGTCTCGAAATTTGTCTTTCACTATTCACCATGTTATATACACACCGGCAACACACATAACGCTGCAATTTATAGTAATTAAATAGAATTTGCAAGCGTTACGTTTCAATTTACCTCTTGTTTCAACTGAAAGTTTCTGATTTTTAATTTGCATCCGGGAATGCAACAGTTACGGTGCATTGTGATGTTTGAGGTTAGGTTGAGGTATGACTACAATAGCATACACTACTGGAACAGTTTTTCTTCAACAACCTCTCACCACTGTAATCGTGACACAAATTGTATTTGCAAACATATAAATTAACCACACTATTCGGCTAACGTAGCCATAGCCTTAGTTGAAACACAATTAACATGAACACGTGGTTAAACACACGGCACAGTCAACACGTTATTAGATTTATTCCCGTTCCCTATACTGCCCAAATAAAAGTTTTTAAATACTTGCTTTGCTAATATGAACACAAACTTACATAGGAATTGTTATAAGAGACAATAATTCAAAGACAGAAAATAATACGAAGGATAGCGTGTGGAAACACCTCAGAAATCACTCCCACCAGCCGACGCCATTTTTGTACAACTTAGATGGCAGAGTCAGGTCCCTTAATTCAGAGGGTCCTGATGTTGCCTAGATAGACGGAAGTGGAGGTTTCAGTCAAGTGTAGCGTTCTCGATGAAAATAACGTGGACAGTGCAAATAAAACGGAGCAACTAATGTTTGTATCTGGTTCTGTTATGGAATTAACTAAACCCAAATCCCGAAGGACCTTGTTACAACACACCTAACATTCCATCCTCCATTACAAATTTCCCAGACATTACTTTGTAACATTGATAAAGCAGATAAAAAGAAGAATCAGAACGGAAAATGCCCATGCAATTTTGTTCCGTATGGCTCTCTTCTAATCTGCAGAGAAAATTCCATATTCTATTCTACTTACTTTATAACATGACTATCCATCAGATAAACTAGAAATGTAGCACAGACCCGAAATGTAGTTGTTTATAGTCTGTGACCAATTGCGTAATTAAAATGGTATTAATTTTACAACATCCTAGACGATATCAACAATAGATAAGTTTCCTTTCTTTCCTACTTGGCTGCATCCCTAATAGCTCAAACCATTGCCTCTTTTCTGCGGCAGGAGTATAGAGAACAGCGACGTCACACGCTGAACCAATCACATTGATTGCAACTTCCTCTTTAATGCTCTGTAGTTTCATTGATTGGGCACAGCACTTACGTTTTAAATAGATTGTTAAAAAACGTAACTACATTTAAGATGTGGAATCAGGGCTGAACCATTCACTGCCATATCCGGGATTTGAACCACGGATCTTCCGCTTATCGAGCGGTTGAATTCAATCCCATAGCCGGGATTTGAATTTCCAGTCCTGATACCACCTCTTAAACATTTCCCGCACGCGGCTTGTGTTTAAAAACTCCAGCACTAAATTTGTTGGTATAGATAAATAATAATGTAACTACATCTTCTAAACTGTATTATGAATTCTGCACCACTTTACAGAAAGGTATTTTCCTTATTCACTTAGAAATAGAGCAGTACATCCTTTCAGGGGAAATTTTGCTCAACAAAACCATTGGCCAGATAGGCATTTTGATCTACCTTTAACGCAGACCTGGACAACTAGTGCTTTCTGAGTGCAGCCCGCTCATGTTCATGTATTGATAACTGGATCTATAACAAATGCTCCACGTGATGCAATTTTAAAAGGAACCACTGTTTATAAGTCCGTGTAATTTATCTCCTTATCTAAAGAAAATGCATTTTGAATCCTGCCATTTGGAATTAATAGCTTTTTACGGGATTCAAAAGGAAATTGCGCAACTTATCGAAAGAAAATTATGTGACAAAATGACAAAATCCAATGCTGTTACCTTTCTAACACTTTATCGTCTTCTAAAACTTTATCACAAATGCCCAGTTTAGTTATCATTATTAACACAGTCCACAATCTTTCCTTCTATCACAACTGAACTTTTATTTCTGGTAACCTTGATCCTTTCAGTGTCCTTCACTTTCTCTGTCTCTCACACTAACTACCACGATGCAATTGCTTGATGCTCATTAAATCTTCTTTACGACGCACACGACGTAACACACATACACACAGTTGTCTCGCACTCGTTGACATACTGACCGACTCGCTTTTGTAACTGCCTAACTCGTTGTTTCCTCGCCTCCATATACAGAATGTGTGACATCACACGGACCTTTCTCGACTTGCAGACACACGCCAGCGACATGTCCAGAACCTTCTCGAAAGTTTTGGAGAAGGCCCCTTTTGTGTATCCAGTTCATTGTTGTTAGTCACATGCACACAGTTGCGCGAGTCAGCCTGACCTTGAATCCTTTTGCCCGTTCGTCGGCCCGGCATGTGGCGTGAAGCAGCCCGGTTGCGACCCTCCCCTCTTGTGCGCCAAGCCCGGCATCACAATTAATCATCAGAGAGATGTAATTACTTTCGTTTTAGAATTTCAACGTGGCAATTTTGAAATAAATTTGATAAAAACGGCATTTCCAAAAAGTGGATGTAAAATTATTCCGCAAATTAAGCAAATATTGAGGTGATATTGTTTATTACAGCCTGTATATGGCGGATGGAGGGAGGGCAAATGACATTTTCTTAGGAGCTAGTTCCACACGATGTAAGTTTAAAATTGCTATTGTTATAATAGTAAAATTAGCCTAGTATCTTAGCATCCTACCATACCGGTAGCTATTAAAACAAGTCTTGTGTAAACAATTGACAGAATATCAGCAACTTTATATTATTTTGTAATCTACGACATTCCCCTGATCCATTTTACCTACAAGGAAATTGGGGTAAGACAATTGGGTAACCTGGGAACATGTGCCTTTTATTGTTGTGTAACGGCATGAAGTCAAAATGGGCAAGAGCGTTACATCCATAAAGGGTGCCACATATTATTTTAGATCAAAATTATTGCTAACATTTGCCTTAAAAGCTTAATGACACTCACAACTGATATCCTAAAAATTTGTTTTGAGGTGGAATGAAATCCCGCATCCCCTTGGGGCTTTAACTTCAATTCCTTCTTTCTCTTTAGGGCGGTAGTAGTGCTACTGCTCACCAAGCGGGGAACACGGGTTTGATTTCAGGTATCGGTGTGGGGACTTTTTCGCGCTGGATGCACTCGGCCTTGTTAGGCCCCTGAGGGACCAATTAAGGAGCTACTTGATTGAAGAGTAGCGGCCCTTGGACGAGAAGACAGCTAAACCGGTCGGGAGAAACCGGGGCACCTCACGTTCCACCTCAATTACTGATACCAATCACGACGCGTGTGGTTGGCAGAGGTAGGGGCTCTGCGGTCTGGCGGTAGGCCTCGGTCCGGATGAGCTGTTTGGCTAGCGATTTTGGTTATAGTTATAATAAGAGCTTTGACCGCCTCCGTAGAGGATCCGGGTTCAATCCCTGGTACCAGCATGGGGACTTTCCCCCCACTGGGAAGTCTGCCATGGGGTGCACTCAGCCTCATTAGGTCCCGGGAGAACCAACTTAGGAGCTACTTGATGGAGAAGTAGCGACCCCAGGTCGAGAAGGCCGTATAACTGGCCGGGATGGCTCCGGACACTGACCACGTACAACCCTCCAGTACTGCACCCCACCAATGACACCTGTAGTGGGCCGAGGTGGGGGACGCAGCCATTGGGGGGGTAAGACTTGGCTCTTCATGGGCTGTTGTACCGGGGCTTATTTTAAGTGGCATTTAAATCAAAATCATTACAGCCATTTATGAGAAAATCAGAACTTTCGCAACATTTTCCATGTAAAGGGTGGTTTAGGGTGAAGGCATTTTCTTCAAAATCTTTGTGTTGCATCCCTTAAAGACATTAAAGTTAAATACTAACTTTGGTTTTTAACTTTTCATTCTTAGTCATGTTGTTCACCGACACACACACACACACACACACACACACACACACACACACACACACACACACAATACACATACACAGACCCACACACATACATGCCTCGGACCTTTTTTTCTAAAAAATGGTTTCTTTTTTAATTCAGGGGGCCTCGAAACGCTTATTTCCGGCGAAATCTTGACATCGAATTTTTGGGTAACATCTTTAACAGCCTTTTGTTATTTAAATTTTTCTACCTTTTTATGTATAAAATCTGTATTAAAGCCATTAATTACCGCAGTGTTAATAACGTGTTTAACTTTTTCCTTATTAAGGGGTATATTTATTAACCTATAAATTAAACTATTGCTAACAGCAAATTTGTGTGAAAAAGGATTAATTTTTTTTATATAATTATCAGTACGAGTAAATTTTCTATAAATGCCAAATTCAATTTATTGTTATGTTTTTTGTTTGTTTTTTTTTTTTTATTTTTTTATTTTTTAAAGTTTTAAGTCTAGAAACGGAAGGCGTATTTAAGTTTTAAAACATCATTTATCTGTTTCTCAGGACAATAGCAAATATCTCAACCACATAGTTGTAGTACATATATTTTAAAAATTAGAGGAAATGATTTTGTAATTTTAGTTTCGAAAAGGCTCATAGAAAGATTAGCAAGAAATGGCGAAAGTGACTACCCATTGCCAAGCCAAAAGTTTGTTGAAAGAAATTGCCATTAAAACTGAAAAAAAATTGATCCAAACAAAGATTTTGAGTTTTACAAAACAATCTATTAATTATTAGTGTAATTTTAAAGAATTTAACCATTTTTAAAAAATCAAAGACTCTTTTCTAGGACGTCCGTGATGGTCATGGAACTGGTCCACCTCTACCAATCGAGCAATTTGAATATGCGACGTTGAGGTGATTCCGCACATTTACATTAGAGTGTGCTAAAGCTCTTGTCAGCTATTTCAGCAGCTGTGTACTGGTACGTGTCCCACTAGTGTTAAAAATTTACTGCAAACAACAGAAGTAACGCAGTAGGATGCGTTTCAAGGACTCTATGGAGGAATGTGGCGCATGCGCAGGAATGTTATTCTGCTCAAGTCATTCATCCCAGTACACAGATGGCTAAAATGGTTGCATACCTTTCGTATTAACATACCAAAACGAACGTTAACAAATTGTTCGTTCTCAAACTTTCACTCTCTCCAGCGTCCAAAACATGCATTCCCGGACAGGGGTTCGTATTTGAAATCCGTCCAGTTTGCCATCCCACACAACATACTAAACGTTGTCAGAGTTTTGGGGACACCCAGTATATATGTGTATGTGTGTTTGGGTGTATATGTTCACATAAGCGCGGAGTATTAGCACATTTCATCAGCAATATGCTACCAGAATCCATTAGTCATAGAAAGTAACATACCTAGATAAAAATAGGTGCATGTGAAAGAATCGCCTCTTGCCTCCCTAATTTATTTCCAATCCGTTTCAGGTCGTGCACTATATACTTTAATTTAAGTTTAGAAACAAGTGCAACAATGTAGGACTGATAGTGGGGATTTAGAGAAACGGTGGCAGGTGGCTGAAGCTGTCATGGGATTACCACAGGGTTGTGGTCAGCTGCAGGTGCCATCAATGTCGTCCTGGTTACCACAAACCCAAACGCTATACCTGGCTCAGTCGATATAACTGGGCCAAGAATTTCCGACACTTCTCGGGGGGCAGATTCAGCACGTTACATTACATATCCCACAGGTGTAGATTTGGTTTAAAGGCATTAGGATTTATATCAGGGGATCATTACCAAGGACAAACAACTGCAGATAAAAGTTGAACATTGCAGACTTTTTCTTAAAGGTACGTAAAAAAAGAAACGAAGAAGCAGTATAATACCTTCCTAGCTTAGAAGAGTAGTTTAATGTCCGACAAGGAATGACCACTGCATTTTGAAGATGGGACGGACCAGAGTGCCTCTGATGATTGATGATGATGATGATGATGATGATGATGATGATGATGAAGATGGTGATGAAGAGGTGATGATGGAGATGATGGTTAATGATGATGGTTTTGATAGTGATGGTGATGATGATGATGATGGTGGTGGTGATGGTGATGGTGATGATGATGATGATGATGATGATGTTGATGATGATATGAATTAGTGTGATAAAGGAGCGCAAAATTAGATGGGTGAGTACCTGGTGTGAGGGTTATCCCGTGCATACCTTAGAAGGGGCCTCAGATGACGAATTGCCACTCCCTGCCAGAGTAAACCTTACCAGCCGAAGACTGTAGCAAGAACTGGAATTACACTTATTCAAAAAAATCTGATGTGGTGCCCTCACATGACTTACTCTTCCCTCACACAAACTATTCTTACAAACCTTTATACATCTATCTACTTCATGTTTATCGAAATAAACACTTGTATACATTATCTTATTGCTTATTTTATTTTAGGTACAAAGGGAATACAGAAGACGTTAAGCTATAGTGAAATGCTTTAAGAGTGGTCGCTATCAGAGGACATTGGAATTCCGTGCCCTTTGCACGGCCAGAAGATAAGAAATTGAATAACGTCCTTCCATCTGAGAAAAGTTTAAGTATTGCAAAACTCGCACAAATAACAAGGAATAACTCCGAAACGGTTCACTCCACAAAAAGTGCATTTGGACATAGCTTGTGTGTTTAGAGAGATCTACATTTTTTGTACAGTAGGACTTCTTCCGTCTCTTACGGTTTACCAGCTATACAAAAGTCATTAAGGGTAAGCATGAAAATATCTTCAACATATGGCATCATCAAACTCGTCGAAGAATTTTCCCTCTAAGGGTAGTTTAAGTTGGAGGAATTTTCTTCAAAATCTTCGTGTCGTATCCCTGAAAGACGTTGAACTTAAATAGCAACTTTAGTTTTCAATAGTTTTCCTTTTTGAGTTATGCTGTTCAATATGCACGCGCGCGCGCGCACACACACACACACACACACACACACACACACATACACACGCACACACAAGGCCCTTTTTTAAAAATGTTTTAATTTCAGATTCAGGGGCCCTCGAAATATATATTTCTGGTGAAATCTCAACGTTGAATCTTTGGATGGAATACAATACTTCCCCTAGTGCAGAGGATAGTAAAAGTTGCAAGCTGCACACGATAGTTTTATAATAATGCACTTCAGAATCAATTACAAGGGTGACAGAGATGCCTCCCGGAACTCTTCTTTGTTTAGTCTTGTTCATAAGATGGCGTTCCTTTCCCTATCTTTAAAAACAGGAACACTAGCATGGAAACTACCGAATTAACTGGACGAACCTCGAAAAGAGCCAAAATGCCGACCTACAATAGGCTAACGTAGCGAGTGACAATAGATATCATTTATAATGGTCCAGATTTAAATAAAGTTAGGAGAAACATCAGCATACCATATGAAATTAAGAAAAAATGTTATCCAATACTTAACAGTAAACTATACTACGAAGGCAATTCGTCAAGTAAGTTCCTAATCACCGTAGCTCATCAAAATTCGCGCTATAATTGAAACGCGCACTCGCACTTCCGTCATACCGTGCGCCCAAAGCAATCCAATTTGCAATGATAGTGTTGAGATGTGCTGTTCACAGTGTCGGTTTAAAGCAATCGATGTGCCCACTGACTGTGAAATAAGATCTGTGATTCTGGTTTTGATAGCAAGGAACGTTTCAGTAGCGGACGTTCATAGACAGATCAGTCACGTGTATGGCCCCATTGTGATGAGTGGCAAAAAAGTGGGTGAGAGCTTTCAAGGCCCAATGGAACAATATATATAATGATCCGTGATCAGCCCGGCCATCAATGTTCACAGAAGGTTTGATCAATTTGTGCATGGAAAGATTGGTGGTCATTGGTGATTCATTATTTCCACTGGTTATTCAATGGTTATCCACGGCTCCAACGACTGGTTGTCCCCACAAGCGGCAGACTTCCATGACTTTAGCGTACAAATGCTCGTGGAACGTTATGAAAAGTGTTTAAACAAACATAGCCACCATGTTGAAAAATAGAGAAAGAGGTAGGGAATTAAATAAAACAACAGTTTTGGAACTATGTTGTTTGCTGTGCATAAAACTTCGGACCTTACTTCACGAGTTGCCCTTATATTTTCATGGTAAATTATTATGCACCATTTATATAAATACTCCATTCCTCCTTACATTTTGCGACATTTTCAAATTATTGTGGAAAATGTCATTAGCAATATAAGTGAGCATTCTTGCTATTTTGTTAGCTCATTAATGAATTAGTGAAGGTCCGTCTTATACTATTCTCCCAACGAGTTCCTCGTACCTTGTGCCGTGCTGCAATGAATACTGTTGCTGCAAGAGATTAGAGACGTCTTTGTTCAATTCCCCAGTGAGTGAAGAAGAGATTCTTTCGCGCGTATTTTATTGTGCACTTACCTCACGAAGAAAAGTGAGGTGACAGGGAAAGTCGAACTAAAATCGCATTATTGAAGTGACAGTATGAACTTAATAAGGTGACATTAAAAACTGTAAAAAGTTGCATTGCAATAGAAACCTTTTGTTTTATTAATCTAGGATGCAAAGGCAACTCTCAGCTATTTTCATTACGGCAAATATTAAACAAATTCTATTATTTCAGAACCAATTTCAGTGAAAACTGACTTTTCAGTTCACATATTTGTTTGCTTAGAACTACAGTAACTCATTTTTAAGAATGAATTTTAAAATTTGGTCAATATAACCCCAAGTACCCAATATATGTTTTGCGTACACGCTTGTTTAGTGTGATCTCTGAACCCTTTATGAAATTATTACTCAGTCTCATGTAGGATATATCTCAATCAGTGCCATTTTACACTACCTAGAATGTTTTCAGTTAATGTTTACCACAAATTATGAGGACCGTATATTAAATAAATATCCAACAGTAAGTCTCTGTCACTATTAATTGTACAGTTTCGCAGTTAACCATTCACAAACATCTCGTTCTCATTCTTCTATCGCTACTGCTGCAACGAATCCCCTCCTTTTCGTAGTACTTTCAAACCAATGCCATGGTTCCGTAGGAAACAAATTTTGGATCATAGCATATCCAGAATAGATGGTCAGTCCAATGTCTGACGTTGAAGAAGGGGGAAATTAAATTTAGTAATAAAAGGACGATAGGAAAATTGTCCAACCCAGTAAAAGAAGTCATGCCAACACTTTCGGGGTCGTGCTCGGTGACGAGGAGGAAAAGCCGCTATGTCTTTCAGACGAACCATGTGAGGGACTATAACACCCTCCTATCTGTCCTTGACAAGAAAAATCTCCCTCACTTTACGTTTGGTCTCGACAAAACACGAGACATCCGCCGTGTCATCAGAGGTCTTCCATTAGATACGCCCGTGAGCGATATCGAAGAAGAGCTCAGACGCAAAGGCATCACCCCTCGACTGGTAAGGCAACTTACCAAACCGGGCGAGAACGGGGAAGCCAAGAGACCAATTCCTCTTTTCCTGGTTGTGGTGGAGAGGGCGTGTGATCCGGAGATGAAAATCGACGGAGTCACGTCTCTCTGCTACCTCAGGGTGAAGGTGGAAGCTGTGAGGAGTTCTTTTGGGCCCCCACAATGCTACCGGTGTCTTGGCTTCAACCATTCGAGCCATTTCTGCCGCAGAAACCTTAGATGTCTTCGCTGTGGTGATGCGCACCACAAAGAATCCTGCCCTAGACAGATCACAGATGATCCCACCTGCGCAAACTGCAAGGGCAAACATGTGGCCTGCTATGGAGGTTGCCCTGCGAGGAAGAGAGTGATCGCCTCCAGGAGACCACAGATACCTCAAGGTCCGACTCCCGTCAGAGGAGACCAAGTGAGACCTTCCACCTCCAATTACCAGGCCCCTCAACCCCAATTAGCCAACACCCCTAGAGTTTCGCAGGCTCAAACGAACCAACGCACCTCGGGTAATCCTTGGACTCGAGAACAACACCAGCAACCATCACACAATACACAACATCAGCCCCAAAATAAACCTCCCCCACAAACAATCCCAAGGCCGCAGAGGGAGAGAAAACCCCGGAAGCCCAAACGAGCACCCAGAGTGGTCGAAGCGAGGGATGTTTCCACCATCCGACAACATCAGGAGGAGGCTAGAGCCGAGGTGGCTAGAACCGAGGAGACACCAGCACCCCCTCCTTCCACAAACAACACCCCCTCATCCCCTACCTTTCAGCTCACTGACCTGCTCAAATGGGCGCAGCTAGTTTTGCAGACCCATGGGCAAAGGATTTGCGATCTCATCGTGAGATATAGCTCTGCGAGCGACTCAACAGCCAAGACGCTCATTGTAATGGAGGGGCTCGCCCTCCTAACCTCCGTACTTCAAAACACCGAAAATGGCCAGACAAACTAGGCCAAGCACCTCATTTCGGTTCGCGTTTTGGAACGCGTGCGGATTGGCTGGCCAGGCGGGGGAGTTATCCCACTTTGCCCGCACTTATGCCCTAGACGCTATTCCAGTTAGCGAAACCCACCTACGCCCAAATGCTCGCTTCCGTTTACCGGGCTACGTTTGCCACAGAACTGATCGTCAAGGTCGTCCTGGAGGCGGAACGGCGGTGTTCGTAAGGCAAAACGTAGTCCATCGCCCAATCCAGCTCCCACCCAAACACTAGAAGCCACGGCTATCACTCTGAACCTTGACGGCACAGAGATACTGATAGTCTCAGTATATCACCCTCCACGAAGGCAGTTTGTCCCTAATGACTACCATTCCATCCTAGCCCTTTATCCCGTCATCCTAGCTGGGGACTTCAACGCCAAACACCAACGCTGGCACTGTGGTCGAAGGGCGGACGCCCGAGGCAATTCCATCATCCGCCTCATCGACGCGGACCCCGAACTAAGGGTGGAGGGCCCGTGGCAACCCACACATCACCCGCATGGTCTAGGACTACCCTCTATCATAGACTTTGCGATCATAAAGCATTTCCCATTTCATCTCACACTGACATCAATAAATGCTCTCCAATCAGACCACAACCCAGTACTGGCAGAAATCAATACCCGGATTGTCAGTCACGATAGCTCAAATTACACTCGGGAAACGGACTGGGAAGGTGTCCGTAACTGCCTTCGTACCTCCATCCCACCTAACCCCAGAATCAACGACATACCAACTCTTGAAGCGGCAATTTCTTCATTTACATCCATAATGACAAGAACTGCCCAAAACCTGACAATCCGAGCTCCAGCTCCCTTATACCCAGACGTCCTCCCACTTGACATAATCCTCCTTATCCGTCGGTCCTGGGCGGCACGAAGACTCTATCAAAGGCATCGCACACCCCACAACAGAGCCCTATTACGGCGACTGCGCCGACTGGTCGGGGCTCGACTGCGTGAGCACCGAGTGCAAGCGTGGGAGAGCAAGATGGCCAGCCTGGACACTGAAAGTGGGGACGTGTGGAAGATCGCCAGATGCCTTCGAAACCGTCGTGGCCAATACAACTCGCCAATTCAGGGCACCCGAGGCCTGGCATACGAGCCTGAAGCCAAAGCCAACGTGTTCGCTGACTATCTAGAGCGGACCATGTGTCCCAGAGACGACCCCCAGGATTATAGATTCTCAGAACGTACCCGCCAAGAAGTACGTCGATTCTTACGACGTCCGCCGGAGGATGCGGAACGACTACCGGTGATACGTCCCAGCGAAACCCATGGCGCACTAAAACGCATCAAAATCAAAAAGGCGGCGGGACCTGACGGACTAACTCCCCTCATGCTTCGTCACCTTCCCTTCAACGCCGTGCTCTTCCTAACTAGAGTTTTCAACATGTGCCTTACCCTGGGTCACTTTCCACGCGAGTGGAGAGAGGCTCGGGTGATATGCATCTTGAAACCTGGGAAAGACCCGGTACACCCCTCCAACTACAGATCCATAAGCCTTCTGTCCATCCTCTCGAAAGTTCTAGAGAGGATGATCCTAACCCGATTATCCCCTCTACTGACAAACATACAAGCCATCCCAGAACATCAGTTCGGCTTTCGACCTGGGCACTCTACACCTCAGCAACTGCTGCGTGTGGTGGAGGCTGCTGCCCTGGGTTTTCAGGAACGCGCATTCACCGCTGCGGTATCTCTGGATGTGGAAAAGGCCTTCTCAACCACCTGGCACACAGGGCTACTTCATAAGCTGATTCACCTGGGGCTACCCACACAACTCATTCACATCCTACACAGTTTCCTCCGACACCGGACTCTCATAGTCACAGTTGCTGGACGAACCTCCAGAATCAGGCCAATAAGAGGCGGAGTCCCCGAGGGCTCTGTTTTGTCCCCTACCCTCTTCAGTGTCTACATGGCAGACTTCCCAACTGAACCACAGGTCAATCTAGCGCAATATGCAGATGACGTACTACTATACTGCACCAACAAAAACATCCACAGAGCCTTCAACCCTATTCAAAGACACCTCCGCCTAGTCCAAGACTGGTGCCGACGATGGAGAATGTCTGTTAATCCAGACAAGAGCCATGCCATCCTGTTTACGAGACGTCCCACACCTGCAGACTGCCCCACCTTCCAACTTCGGGGTCAAAGGATCCAGTGGAGAGACACCATCACCTATTTGGGAGTCAAATTATACAAAAGTCTAACATTTCGAAGTCATATCAGAGACCTATCAGTGCGGTCGCAGGGGGCTATTGCCTCACTGTACCCTATGCTGAAATCCGAGATGCCAGTCCGCCTGAAACTACACCTATTCAGAGCCCTGATTATCCCCCTCATGCTTTACGCCTGTGAAGTGTGGGGCATGGCAGCGGGTAGTTGGCTTCTGTGGCTCCAGAGGGCGCAGAACAGAGGACTTTGGTCCATCTACTCTGTCCCTTTATCCTTCCCCGTGAGACTACTTCACGAAGCCTCATCTCTTCCATACGTGGAGGATGAAATTAGGCGCCGGGCAGCAAAATTGTACGCCAAATTACCCAACCACCAAAGCGTCCTGGTTAGATCTCTAGGTGATTATGACCCCACAACACGCCGCTTCAGGTCGTACAGGGTTCCCCGTATGGCTTGCGGGTATATCCCATAACAAAGTAGTTTACCCATCAGCAGCAAAAGCTAAACTACAAATAATCCCAATAAAGAGCTAATTCGGTTCAAAAATTCAACCCACCATCAAAATTCAAAATTTAAAAAGATCGAAAGATCTTACAAAATGTTTAAACACTCTTTATCTCCACAGAATGCAAACATTGCTGAGTTCTGTGAGTCATCAGCTAAGGGGCAAAGTAGCCTCCTTATTATTTAAGCCATAACCTAAATTTAAAAACAACACCCTTAACCACCCTTACCAAAAATTCTACCTGCGGTTAAACCCTGTTGAGGGTAGGTACGCAGAAAAATATCGTCGGGCTGAACCACAGCCTGCCAGTATGTCGTCGTCGTCGTCGTCCAACCCAGTATTCGCCTACCGAGTGAGTAAACCGTGGAAAACGCTTGCGGGTTTTCAATCCGGGACCTCCCAAAGGGATTCGCACACCTTGCTCTAATTATTGGTGTGAGTAATAATAATACAGGCACACTTATGATCCTCCTACTGTGCCATCCTATGTTAATGAATTTCAGTGTTTAGCAAAAGATGTAGAAGGAGGTAGGTAAATCATATACTAGTAGAACATCTTCACTTCTGAAGCAATATATTATATTTGCTTCACATTGTCGGTCTGGGTGGCTCCGTTGGTTAGACGCTGGCTTACTCATCCCAAGATCGTGGGTTCAAATTTGGCCAGATCGATGGTTTTTAAGTGTGCTTAAAAACGACAGTTCCATGTCAGTAGTCAGTCTGTGTGACTGAGTTAGTTAGAGTGAGTGAGTTGTGTTTAAGGGCCCGTCAACAACCAGGTCATTAGGGCCCGAGTTGGTTAGATACTGCCCTACTGATCCTAAGGTCGCGGGTTCAAATCCGGTCCACACAGATGGTTTTTAAGTGTGCTTAGAAACGACAGCTCCATGTCAGTAGGTTTACTGGCATGTAAAAGAACTCCCGCGGGACAAAATTCCGGCACACCGGCGACGCTGATGTGTTTCTGGCATTTGACAGCGTCGTTAAACAAAATAATTTAATTTAATCTTGTAAGATTTAAAGCTTTCACGGCGCACGTTATTTATTACAGTTTCACGGGCGATCAGCCGTGTGAGGTTTGAAAATATTGAGCATTCGGCCAAACCTCACACGGCTGATCGCCCGTGAAACTGTAATACATAATTTAATCTTGCTTCACATTGATTTGAACCACTAGGTAGGATTGCACAATGTCTGTCAAAGGTTATCGTCAGCTAGTAACGCTAATACTTCACGGCATTTAATACTGTCTAGCTCTAGAACTTCCCTTGAATCATCCCTTTTTGCCGCCGATAGAAGCTATCTCTGGGTATGCGTGAGTGGTTTTGAAAGAATAACACAAACTGTGAGTGTAACATCTTTTAATAAAGCATCAGCTTTTCACTCTTTTGACTTGAAACCTTGCCGATCAATATACGTGTATTATACAGCATGGAAGGGAAGTCATTACATTAATTTAAACCAGTGATAGATCTTGCTATTTGGAACACCTTTCGTATCTTACGTTTTTTTTCTCTGACCATTTCCTAAGGAGATACTTTAGTTTTACCTAACAACAAGCTGGGAGCACTGCAAATTGTGTGGGTATCACTTTCACTACGTCAGTACAGAAAAACTACCGCAGCGTGGTCTCGTTAACGTAAACAAATAAGATGCCGTGTCCATCCATGTTTACTGTGCGAATCTAGGCCAATCAGAAGCGTTAGCTCCCAAAGGAGTATATCATCCTGCAAGCTACTGAACTGTTTACATCCAGAAACCGATTAAATTCCCTGACCAACCTCACCGCAACGTTGTCGAGTTAGTTCACGTCTGGAAAAGCTGTTCGGAGTATGCCTTCAATTCTTTTAAGTGATTGAAATCCGTGTGATGTCCGATAATTAATATCGAAACTATGTCAGTTACTTTACTCATCTTGCAAGTACTATTGTCTTCCTAGATTATTGTGGAATTACACATCTAATTTGGAACAAACCATTTATTTTTTTTCAAAATCAGCTGATCAAGGACAAAATGTCGTTAGAATTTTTAGTTTGTAATGCTTTTATGAAGCACTTATTAGAAGGAATGTAGTGACTATCCTTCCACCCGGTGTAATTAACACTATTCACATACACAATTAAGCTTTATGATGATTAATTTATGTCCCAAAAACAATCGTGCATCCGCCCCTGTTGTGAGCATACTGTGCTATTTGCTTTCGTTTTCCATTTACCCCAATTTTGATTCTGTGTAGATCTACTACTTTTTTATTTTCTTCTATCCTATTTCTCACTTCTTTATTTCTTTGTATCATCATTTGCTCTCTAGAAACATGAGTTTCCTTGTACTTAACACAGTTTCCTTATTCCCGGTTTTCACCGAAGGAGCATTTTAAAATTAACTGGGGCATCTTATAGAGGTTGACTGAAGATTGTTTCCATATTGCTTCTGCTCCAAAGAAAAACAAATCTTCAAACACGAAAGAAGTATTTTATACCTCATTTCATTCTATTGTGTTGTTTCTATCGAATCTCTGTGGAGAGTTTTGTTACAGACGTATAGCTACCATTACTACATTCATATATTCCTTGAACGTTTGTATCGCATGAATTGTATTCTTACTACAATAACCTCTAATAATGGGGATTAGTGGGAAATACGATGCTCGAAAAATTACGAACGATCAGAAATCTTGTAAATTATTGTCTTTAAGGTACAATATACATAAACAGACAATTTAAAAAAAAGGATTTATTTTCAAAGTATATATTTTTTTTAGCGAAAGTCTATCCAAGCTCCGTAATACGAAGTTAAATCACGTTTACAGTTATCCGTGGTGTTGGTTTCCTGAGAGAAGTTGACAGTCTTTCGCACTGCATTTGAAATTTTTGCTGTCGCAATTTGTCTTGTCATTGCAGCAAAACCTCATCTGGCCCAGATAATATAGAAAGGTATCAACGCACGCCGTAGAATGTTTGCCAAAAATCAGGAAACTGAAATTTATTTTGATTTTCAAGGTGCAGGCAGGCCGATAACAATGTAAACGGTACTTTATTGCCAAGCGGCGGTCGTTAATTGTTGTCACAGAGGTCCCTGCCTCAGCTGTTGACACGCATAAAGCTTAGTTCTTAAATGTTCCAAAAATAATGTACCTTTTTTTTCTCTACGAAGATGCCCAAACAGCCTGGATAAAGTATAACTAACCCGTACACGAGTTTACTGTATTGCTTACAATTGGACGATTATGAAAGATATGATCTGTAATGTAATTTTATGCTAAAATTGTTAACTTAGCGTTAAGTGTTTTCAAAGCATTCCCTTTTGAATTTTAATTTCATCATCTGTAGATCTGCCGGTGCACTATCGCACTCTGTATGTAGCATAATTTCGCACAATCATGCGTTTTCCTATGTCTTGAATTGTATTTGTGTTATGGTTTTTAAGATGGCGTTACCAAACCATTTACTTATTTTAAACAAAGTAAAACAAAAGATAGCAACATAGAAAATAAAACTAAGATGTTAAACAAAGAACATCAACTTCACTGGAATGTTTCTGGAACTCTCCACTAGGAACCGTCACAGTGTTTTTTTGGGTTGTAGACAAAAGCATTGTGTTCTTTGCACTCTGATTTCTGCGTCTTTTGAAATGACCATTACTTGGAATTGAAGTAAATTGTCAACGGAATCGTTTCTTGATTCAACCATGTTACCTTTATTATTTAAATATTTTATATCTTCAAAATGTAACACAACTAGGATACATAATTGCCACTAGAACGCGTATTTGATTTACCTGATGCAAATCATTTCTAACAAGGGAATTGTAAAAAGCTAATCTGAAACTTCTCACAAACATAGAAAATCATAATAATTGGACACATACCTACCATTTACTGCTTAAATTAACTTGTAACTGGGATATTGTACTTAATATCAACGGCTTGCAGAGTGCCCGGAATAGCCACATCCGGTTCTGCATCAATGTTTCAAGGTCACCACGGAGAAAAACCCTTTTTGAGCGCGGCATGCAACCCTTACTTTTAAAGGCACGCGCTAGATGACTCTGAGCAAATCGTGCGCCAAACATTAAAGGGGTGTCAACACAATTGTTATACACTTCTGTGTTGCGTTCTAAATAAGCTTACAAAATAACACATATTTATTTTAAAAATGCATGTATTATATCAGTTTCTACTTATAAAGGCCTTTGCTTAATATTATGGCATAGGTTGTACAGCATTTTAGTCAATGTACGATGTGAATAAAACAGTACAGCTGGCTATCTGTATCCTATTTAATACAAATGATACGATATTTGAACATTTTGGTCGCTGTGTTTAACGTTCTGTGAAATCGTAACGGCAGCAAAGCGAAATTAAACTTTCAAATAATATTCTTGTATTTGTAAAACCCGCAAGATTTGAAAGACGTGTTACGGCATATAAGCAGTAAGAAGGAAGTGAACCTGTTGTAAGTATAGTGTATGTATTAAATAAATCAATCCAATATTGAATCCAGTACTGTGTATTGGAAATACACAGTTCCAATATAGAACTGTATCGACGAGCATGGTATAGACCTGAATAATATTACTTTTTGCAAATCAACTGTAGTTTCAATCTAGTTTCGTGAATACTAGTGAACAACAAAAGTGCGTTTGGAGTCCTATTTAGCCTTTATAGTCGTTAGAAAACTAGAACTGAAAGGCTTTTCTTTCCCATTTTGATATTAAGTTCACAATTGCATTCTCTGAATTGCAGAACTGTATATATTGTAAAATGGACCACTGCAGTGCTCAACATCTCCAGAAGTGCATCTTCAGGTCTTAGGTGCACATGTGAAGTAAGTTATATTTAATACATTTTCCACTCTACTGTCTCATAACCCAATGGTAGACTTATTGCTACACCTTTCGGAAATTATCTTTTCTTCAATTTTGTCACTGTGAGAGATTACCGCACACACACAATCTGAATGTTGTTGGTACAGCACTAAGATATGGCCTAGGATCACATGCTAAGAATAAGCTTCTTTGCTAGCTGTACAAAATAATAGTCACTTTATCAAGGAAGTCATTTAAAGTTACGAACTTCAGTAAATAAAGGGGTGATAAAATCTCTAGTACTGGATATTTCCATATTTCAGTCGCACTGTCTTTGATGTTAACTGATACACAGTTCATGATATCTTTGCACAGAAAATGATTTTTTTGAGGAACCATTGAGATGTAAAAATATTGAAATAAAGAAACAAGTGTTTGGTAAATAGGTGAAACTAGAATTTTTTATTTACAAAATTAAGAGCACTTTAGAGTTTCTGAGTAGTGAACATACAGTAGTTGCTAAGAATGAGGAGAGATTCTATTAAAAATAACAGGATATTTAATAGTGATGGGCGATAATGTAGCGTTTTGACCAAAATTCTTCAAATAGATTTTCCCACACTTTTAACACTACATTGCACTGTTTTATTGTACAAATATTAAGAACACATCTTCAGGAATAATAATTGACACGCATAATATGTCATTTATTTCTGTAAATGACGTTGACTTGCATTTTATTAAGACAAGGTGCAGAAAGTGAAGGTGTCAAATTAAATTATCTGCAAGTATCTCAACCAATGCATCATGGGAGCTTTCCTCTCCATGGCATCCCTTTCCTCTCCTGTCCAGATGTTGCCAACATCAGCACTTCACAAAGAACACACACGCCATTTCTAGCATGTTGCTGACATCGTTCCAGCGTTTCATATGTTGGCAATACCTCTTTCCCCACCTTCCCATACCTGACTTATGTCCCTTCTACATGCCATCACTATAAGCTGTGTTGCTTTCTAACAAGGCTGAGAAAAAGGTTATTTACATGTTTTTGAGAGTTTCAGGAGGTAATATAATGATCTTAAAACAATAATAATGTACTGATGTTATTTATCAAGGCACCCAACATTCCATAATGGAAGTATTTGTGATGAAAATTGGGTATTGGTTAATACGCTAGATGTTTTGCACCATCAATTGCTAAACAATAGTATCCTGTAAAAACCAAATATTTTCATTTGGTCGCGTCATTTGTATAGAAATATGTTAAAGTATAATTGGAGCAGTGAAAGGAGTTTTCTTTCAGCAGTCATACAGTTGATGGTACGATTGTAGTTGGTTCTGTGTTGCATTACAATTATATTTGCAGCACAGATGTAAACACAAACTTTTCACATGGTCCCAAAACTTAATTTTAGCTGTAGAACTGTAACTGATAAGTAATCACAGACCTAAAAATATACCTGTTTCACAATTATTAATTGCTGGATTTATTCAGAATATTTATCATTGTACTGTGATAGGTTATGTTCATTTAAATGTAAGTATACTTTTTGAAATTGCATTACGTGAAATATAATAGGCGTTTAACAATTTGTTTTGGTCCAAATCATTTAGTAGTATGAGGTTTGGTTACAACAATGCTATTTTACCCTTAGAGATGTATACAGGTAAAATTTAGTTTTTATGGACACACTTTAAGTGATATAGTTCTTAGCGTCCCATTCTATATTGGGCATGACAAATTGCTTAATTTTTCTCAGAGGCTTCTTAATTAAGTTGGAGTTATTTTTTGTACTGCAAATCTACAATATAGGACCACCAGATGCTTCCCTTCTGAAGGACACCATGCTACAGATTTTTATACCGCTGCCCAAATCAACAATCACAAGTCACACTGATAGTTGAGAAACAAATCTGTACGGTATCAAGGAGGCTTAGAAAGTTCAGAAATTTGCGCTGGATTTTAATACATTTTGAACTGATCAGTTTTGTGATAAGAATACGATTTACTCCAACATTTCAACTCCAACCAGCAAACAAGATAGGAAAATGTGTAAGACGTGTCAGTAGTAATATAAAACACACACTAAGATTAGGAAATTGCACCAATCTAAATTTTGAATGTGATAGGACTTGATAATGTTTTGAAATGAACTATATGAAACACCAATGAATTAGTTGCACTGTTTCCCGTTGTTTGTTTCAGCGGAACCTAATTGGTTTCGGCAGCACCTACTTTGGACAGTGTTATATGTATTGTGTATAGTTTTCATATTGCTTGATTACTGACACTGTGTTGTGTACTAATTTAAAACGGTTTGCTATATTATGAATGCCATATGAGGCAATTTCAAATTTCATACATTTCTCTTAACACATTCTTTCGTGAACTTGTGTAGAAAGTAATGTATATATTAGAGTGTAATTGCTTTTCAGAATCTTATTAAACTTAAGCATTAATACGACTTATTTGTTTTCTGTTTGAAACAGATAGTGCTGTTTTTTTGTACATAGCTGTTGGTATATCTTCAGTTAGAATTTACACGTATCTGTTTAGTTTTTCATTTGTTGGTCACTAAGTTTATCTTTCACCGATTTTTTTAATATGATTACTAATTCACTGTGTACAAAAAATTGTATTACAGATAACCTTGTGGTATCCTTTCCTGCTTTCCTCTACAACTAACTCATTGCGTAGTTATAATTGCTATAGTCATTACTTTGAAATTCTTGAGGGAAAGGGAATAAAATGTATTGCATAATCTCAACAACAATTTGTGATCTGACACTCTCCATCTGGTTACTAAAGTTATTATGATTAATTGAAGACAACTATTTCTTTTAGGGGTAAAAAATGTCAAGTTTAGAAGTGGCTTCTTCTTGCCGATTTTATTTCCAGGAATTAGTCACCGAACTTCTTTCGAAGTAGCGTCTCGCGCAGTCATGAATAGTTACGGCTCATTTCACATATTATCGTAATATGCGATACATCAGTTACATGGATAAGAATCGTTTACCGCATATGACTTCCACGTAGCTCTTTTTTTTTTTTTTTTTTTTTTTTTTTAAATTAACGTCCTCCAACGTGATGTCATATCGGACGGTGAGTGACTGAAATGGGTGAAATGATGCTCAAATGAGCCCGAGGTCCATGGAGCTTTAAGTTACCCGACATTCGTCTTCTCAGGATAAGGGAAAACCTCGGAAAAAACCTTACCCGGATAACTTACCCTAAGCGAGATTCGAACTCGCGACCTCTTGAACGTGAGGTCGGTCTGGGTGGCTCAGTTGGTTAGACGCTGGCCTACGGATCCCAAGGTCGCGGGTTCAAACCCGGCCCAGGCCGATGGTTTTTAAGTGTGCTTAAAAACGACAGCTCCATGTCAGTAGATTTACTGGCATGTAAAAGAACTCCTGCGGGACAAAATTCCGGCACACCGGCGACGCTGATGTGATCCTGGCAATTGACAGCGTCGTTAAACAAGAAAATAATTTTTTTTTTTTTGAACGTGAGGCAGACACGCTAACCATCACGCTACCGAGGCGGGCCACGTAGCTCTTGAAAGGTGTATTACGCTAGTATGTGAAATTTTGAAACGGGCCGTGAACTATTTATGAGTGCGCGAGTTGATTTAGAAAGAAATTCGGCATTTGATTTTGGCGCGGAATATGCACGAAAGAAGGGGTGGGGTGATGCGGGTGTAGCGTAGCTTGGTCGATATAGAGGCGTACGGCATTATCGATGGAATCGTTAGTTCGCACGGGTGCCGTGGTGAAACATAGCGACATCAGCGCAATTTATGACATAACCTTCTAACAGAGAGTCGATCATGTGGTATAATCCGTGGGCGGGCATTTGCTGCCATCAGTAGGCCTGAAAAGGAACCACGGTGAGCGTTGAATGATTATATTCCATATCCGACGTAGAAGATGGTTCGCTACGGCACGGCACGTCGTTGGCTACCCTGTCAAGATGAAAACAGATGAAGTGTGAGTACTTTCTAGTTTCTCATTGAAAGAAGGTAATTACTATCACTATTCTTGATTTATTTTGTCGTTGTAAAGAAGGTGAAAATTTGCGTGTTTTGGTACATTTTCTGAATTGCTCAAGGAAAGTATAGGACTTTGACTGTGTTGGTGAATAACAGGATTTAATTGTATGGTTACATCAATTCATTTTGAAAATGGAAGAAGACTTGCAAGTAAATTTGCAGAGTTATAAATTGCAGCTGCAGCAGGTGGAGGTGGCGCTAACAACGGACCCCACAAATGAAGAGCGTTTGAAGCTGAAAGTCAATCTTGAAAAGGTTATAGAACTTACTCTAGATCTGATCAAAACACAGTTTCTGGAGCTCAAAACCGCTGAAGCTACAGCCAGTTCCAATGTGGATGTGCACTATGACCCAGAAAAACTATTATCTGCGAAACAACCCAGGATTGAGGTACCATGCACCAAAACGGACTGGAAGGTGGGTGACAAATGCTTGGCAATATGGAGTGGAGATGCACAATACTACCAGGCCACCATTGAACATATAGCAGAAGACGGGGAAGAGGTTTCTGTTATATTTGACAATTACAAGAATTCTGATGTCACAACTTTGGCGTTACTGAAGGAAGTGAAGTCAGGAGTGAAGAGATCGGTGGACGACCCCGGCGATATCAAATCAAGAAAACAAGCAATATCAAAGCAACGTGAATATCAGAAGAAGAAGAAGCAAAGGAAACTGCAGCGATTGAAACAAATGGAAGAACAGCAAGAAGTGGAAAAGAACAAATGGTTAGCATTTAACTCAAAGACTATGAAGAAAGGAATGACAAAAACGAGTATATTTGCTTCACCAGATAATGCAAATGGAAGAGTAGGCATAGGTACTTGTGGCATAAGTGGGAGACCCATGACAGAATTCACCATTGCAGGAAAGTGGAGAAGAGGGATTAATTTAAATGTATAAATCATTAGTCTCTCATGCAAAAAAAAGTTTGTTGTTATTGTGCAAAATAAAAGTTATGCAGTGAATCCGAGTCTCAAGAGACAATTTGCATGGGAAATATAATTCAAGTGTTTGTGTGATACAGGCTACTCCATTTTTCAGAGGTGCAATATTAACGTTTTTACATACTTCCCGTCGATTTAAGCCGCTGATATTTTGTGTGTATCTGTTCATATTTGTCTGCCTGTGTGCAAACTTTGAGGTTGGTTTTCGATATGCACTGAGGACAGTTCTCTTGTAAGGTTAGTGCTAGTGAATAAATAATGAAAATGAGTAGTACATTGTTCAGTAACCGCCCGCCCCCCCCCCCCTCCTCCCTCCACCACCGAGTGAAAATGAAGTTTTTCTTACCGGTATCAAGTTGTGCATTGTTTACAGCAACGTACGAGCTGGCAACATCAGACTAACAAACACCACCATCACAACCGAACACATTTCAACTGTACACCAACAAATGGCGCGAACTAATCATGCATGCGTTCCTTGGCAGTCTTTATGGTATAAGCTGAGATTTATAATTCGCAGGTGATTACGCTATGTTTAGCCCAGTTTGACTACTTTATTTCATGTATGAGCTAACAACAATACTCTCTTAGCATTATCGTTTATATAAGCGGGAAGCCAAGAATGATAAAAACAATTGCACACAACACCTATAATGAGCTTGAGTACCGTTTTCTCAACAGCACTTCTTTACTAAACAATCAGTTTTAGCATTTCTGAAACGAAAGAAGCAGAAAAAGCCTAAAATTTCGGAAAACTAACGAATTTTACTCCCAATTGGTATTCTCATCAAAGTATGAGCAATATCCCACAGATGGCACTGTTTACCGTCTGCAAGCCATGATTTTGCTACAAAAGAAGTCATAAAAAGGAACGGTGGTTCAGTTAATATGTTATTATTTAACGACGCTGTCAATAGCCAGGATCACATCAGCGTCACCTGTGCTTTGGAATTTTGTCCTTTTAGATCTACCGACATGGAGCTGTCATTTTCAAGCACACTTAAAAACCATCGGTCTGGGCTGGATTTGAACCCACGACCTTGGGACTCCAAAGAGATATGTACTTCAGAAGCAATTCTTAAGGTACTAACATTAATATTACTAGATTTTATTGCATTTATATTTTCTACAGTGTACTGAAGCTCGTTCGAATAGTATGATGTTGAAATTAGTATGGATTGGCAACGTGGATAAGGTAATTCAACTCTCAGGTATCACATCACCTTTCAGTCTGATTTTATTATTTTTATTTATTCTTTATTATATGGCTGTGCATCTCATGTAATTTTAATTGCTAGTATAATTACGAGAATACCAATGCCAGGTATCTCCTTAGAAATTGAAACATAAATGGTGTTTTTACAAAATTACTGAAATTATGTGGGTAATAACGTTATAAGCTATGATTTTAAGTTAGTGTGGACATTTTCCATCAAATCAAATTGAGTAAAATTATAGTTTAATAGGCTGCTTTGCACCTTCACTACTCGAATCACTACAGAAAAATCCCGTACCACCTTTCATATAAAAATTGCATGTAGTTTAGAAACACGTTTGCTTAAATCAGTATTTTACACCTATCGTTTACAACTCTTTGCCACATAAAACTAAATGCTTTATAAGCAAATAGCTTTGAGCTGACAACCTCATACCCAGGTGGGCACATAAATATGCCTTCAAAAACGTAACATGGTGATGCAATGATTTAAAATCAATATTTTATAAAAGGAGGGTACTGAGTTGTAGGGAATACTATATTAGTTAATAATAAAACCAGCGTTAGCATTTTCCATGATTTATATTATTAATCTGAAATTACCGAAAGGAGCCTTCAATATCTCACTAGTTAGTACATATATGTACCTACACAGATCACAAGGGCGAAAATATTCAATATGTGGTATGAGTTTCCGATAACGTAAAGCTGAAAGCAAGTATTGTTTGGAGGGTTAAAAAAGGTATCACGCAATTATGAAATACCTTTATATAGGGTGATATTCATTCCTGTACCACATTAACATATGAATGAACTTAATTCTAGCATTACCAAGCCTGCTTAGATTACCAAGAGGGCGGTACTTTTGACTACCACTAGTAACAAAATGTTAGTATTTTTTTTAAAAAAAAATTGATTTTAAAATTGTGTGTTATATCTTGTATTTACAAAGGTAATATTTAACATTGTTAACTATTCCTTTTTTAGTTATTTACATGAATGATATTATACCAACGGGGTAGTACTTAATGACCCGCTTGACATTCAATTGTTTCTCATAAGGAACAACAATGAACACTTTGAAACAAATAAGGATTTAAGTAATAGAAACAGCGGTCGACAATAACTATTATAGCATTAAACGACGCAATTTAAAACATTACAGAAGGTGGGCATAAAGAACTCCCCCCCCCCCCCCCCATGGTAATACGAGAGTTAATAAGCACGTAGTGGTTTATTACCTTTGCGTATGGTTCCCTGCGTCTGTTTAACTGAATCACTACTTCAATGTTTACGCATTTTGCCACTCCTAGATCATACTCTTTGTGTAAAATCATTCGTTTGTTTACCAAACGAATACGTCAGTCTTTGCCACAATTCCGCTTAGGATGTACTCGTTCTTGGGGCTAATCAAGGTTATTGGTTAATTATTGTACCAATGCAACAAAGATGTAGAAAGTTTAGATACATTGTCTTTTGACGTTGGTCTGTAAAATAGATGATGCACAAAGTTTCTTTACATGCACTTTACAGATAAAGCTTTTATGGTGTCCTCTGATGAATCGCTGAATCACACACCTTTGAACCACAAAACTTATTTTTCGGTTCATCTGAATAAGTAATATCATCTAGTTATTTATATAATTACTTTATCCAATGCTTCAGGATAATTTGTATCGACATGTTGTAGTAGTAGTAGTAGTAGTAGTAGTAGTAGTAGTAGTAGTAGTACTAGAAGTAATAATAATAATAATAATAATAATAATAATAATAATAATAATAATAATAATAATAATAATAATAATAATAATAATAATAATAATAATAATAATAATAATAATAATAATAATAATAATAATAATAATAATAATAATAATAATAATAATAATAATAATAATAATAAAACTGATGTGTCCCATTCTATATTGGACGTGAAGAACCATTCAATTTTGCTCATAGGCCTCTCGATCAGTCTTGAGATGTTTCAAGTTATGTAAATCTATCATATGGAGTCATCGGCTTTACTTCTCTTCCGAAGGAAGCTATGCTAGAGGTATTTACGCACAAAAAGATCGATTACCCTCCTTTGAACCCGTGACCTTGAAAAACAGAGGTCACCAAGTTACCCCTAGACTACGGGCGATACATCTTTAATATCGGGTAGACACGCTACCCCACCCATTTATTAACTCATAGTTAAACGCACTCAACAGAGCACCACAAACATCCGGTTCAATTTTTTACTTTACTACGTTTAGTAAAGTAGAGGAAGTATTTTATCCCACCCAAAAATTCGAGGTCGAGATCACACCTGAAATATACGTTTTGAGGCCCCCTGAATCCAAAAAAAGACAATTATAGAGAAAGGTTCGTGTGTGTGTCTGTCAGCCTGCGCACAGCATAACTCAAAAATGAAAAGCCGGTTAAAAACCAAAGTTGGTATTTAAGTACAATGTCTTTCAAGGATGCGACACAAAGATTTTGAAGAAAATTTCTCCACACTAAACTACCCTTTACATGGAAAATGTTGATTTTCTTGAAAAGTTTGATTAAAATGTCATATGCTTGAGATATTTTTATGAGAAATGAAATGTATCTCTTGAATTTTCTGGCTATAGCCCCTGTAGTCATATTTACTCTGGATGAATTTTGCTTAACTAGTAAACCGTAAGAGATAGACAAAATCTTACTATAGAAAAATGTAGATCTTCCTAAAATACACAGTTTATGTATATATATATTTTGGTAGAATGCACCATTTCGGAGATATTCCTTGTTATTCGTGTGAGTTTTGGAGAACTTATACTTTTGTCACATATAACATCATTTTTCATTTTTTATGTGTTAACCATGTAAAGAGAACGGAATCTCAAAGCTTTAAAAGATTTGACTATCACTCAAAGCCAACTATATTTCCATATTTCCCTTGCTCCTACAAGAAAATAAACAAATGAAGTAAGCAATAAGATAATTTCTGCAAATGTTTATCTCAACTAACACGACGAGGATAGAGGAATAGGAGTTTGTAAGAATGGTTAGTACAAGAGTAGAGAAAGTCATGTGAGTGCAACACGTCTGAATTTTCTCGGGTAACTTTCACTTTTAGACATTAGATATAGGCTACGAAGTGCTGAGCCTCTGACTCAAAGTAGTAAACCATAAACGTATGATTAAGCTATTGCTATTGAAACCACTCTTTAATGTTACAGGTTGTTGCGTTCATCTTTAGCAAGCGCCGTGGTAATCTACCAATCAACCCAAGTGACTTTCTAGAACCGCATGTCTGGCTAGGGTGCTTCCTTTAGTCATATTTAACGCCGTTGTTATTGTCTTGTATATGGATAGGGTCTGAATTTTTGGGTTTCTTGTGTGCTTAAAACATACCTTTTTCAGGTCTTGCTTCGTTGATAATTTTTACGTTTTTCTTGGTTTTGTGAGATTGATTTATTTTTTTCCAAAAAACGTACATTATAAAAGATATCCATCAAAATCACACAACATAGTGTTTACTGCTTCTTTGGTATTTTTACTTTCTCTACTCCTTATAGTAAGTAGGGGAAATATTGTATTCGACCCAAAAGTTTGATGTCTAGATTTCACAGGAAATATAAGTTTTGAAGTCCCTGGAATCCAAAAAAAAAAAAAAAAAAACAAAAACAAAAAAAAAAAAAAAAAGAGTTTTAGAAAAAAGTCCGTGTATGCGTGTAGGGGGTGTGGGTGTGTCTGTGAACAGCATAACTCAAAAACTAAAAGTATGTTAAAAGCCAACGTTGCTACTTAAGTTTGATATCTTTCAGGGATGCGACACAAAGATTTCGAAGAAAATTTCTCCACACTAAAGTACACTTTACATGGGATATTTTTCGAAAATTTTGATTTTCTCAAAAGTTCTCTAACGACTTTTATCAAAATGCCATATGTTTAAAATAGCTTTAGCAAATGGAATGTATATTTTAAATTTTCTGGCTACAGCGTATGCAGTCCTGTTTACTCCTTATGATTTTTGCATAACTGGTAAATCGTAAGAGATGGACCAAATCTTACTATACAAAAAATGTAAATCTAAAACAGTTAAAACACACAAGTTATACCCAAAGGAGTTTTTTTATGGAGTGAACCATTTCGGAGGTATTCCTTGTTACCTGTGTGAGTTTTGTAATACTTATAATTTTCTCAAATGGAAGGCCGTTATTCACCTTTTTATCTCTTGGCCCTATAGAGTGAACAGAATTTCTATACTTTAAAATAATTTATTATCGCTCAAGGTCTGCTGTATTCCCATATTCCTCTTAAACATGCAAGAAAATTAGCAGTAAGATCATTTCTGCAAATATTTGTCTGGACTAACATGAAGAAGATAGCGGAATAACAGTTTGTAAGAACAGGTAGTGCAACTGTAGAGACATGAGTTTTTTGCTTGACATTGCAGTAAACACACACAAAATTTCTGTCATAAACGATTTCATATCATCGTGTAACTCACACCTGCACGGCGGAACAAGATATTGTTATAGCATACGCCATATATGTTAATGGGGTGGGGAGGTCAGGGGTAAATCCCGTAACACTGAGTTTATGACTTTCATATCTTCAAATATACGATTGTGTTCAAGAAACTTCTGCAGTTTGAATATGTAAGCACCAGTGATCCAGGTATTTCCTATCTGGATACATCTCTTAAGATGTATCAGTGATAGCATTAATTACTGGAGATTTAAATTTTACAACTGGAGAATAAAGTTTTATATGATTTTGTTTTATTAATATTAATATTTCAGCATAAAAAAACTGTGTCTTAATACGTGAAAGGGGTGCATTCGGTGGTAATCTGAACTAACACCATCCTACTGTTTATAGCCGTTTAGGTTATTTAGGTGTCAAACCCTCTTTATATAAATTCCTTTGCACCTGAGAAAGCCTAAAAATGACAAGTCCAGTTACTTTTTCTATCAATTTATTTTCCCTTCTAAAACTGAAGCATAAAAACACAACACTGTTATCGTCGTTTACACAGCCTACAATTAATCGTGCTCTTACAACTCACGGCTTTTCTGTCTTCTGGTATCCTTGTCTCTTTCTCTACCTCTCAAACTGCTGCCTTCAACGGCGACACTCACTAAAACTGCTTCACACAACTACGGCGTAAATGAACTTTCAGTCTTCTTCTGCTGCTAATGGCATGATCACAATCGCGAGGGTCCTCTCAATATACTCATAGCCAAAGAATCTGCTGTTGCCAAGTCATGTACAGTTGTGCATTCAAGGTGTTGAAAGGTTCTGCTTGTTGTGTTACACGTCAGGGCCTCCGATGTAAAAGACATGACAATACAGTCTACGGGACCAGTTATCATTCTAAAAGGCAGCGGGACAAATAAAGCCGTTAAGGCGTGAGCGATCTACACATAAATTCCTTGGGTCTAATACTCCCTCAAGAGCAAAAACCAGAGGACGACAAGTAGACAGGCCACAGAGACGCGCGGAAGTTCCTAATATTGCGAGGCTTGAAGATCTCCCAATGCTAGAGCTCTCTAGAGAGGCAGAGAGGTCCCCGAGCAGTCCTCCAATGTCCACGGAGAGCACTATATCCATTGAGTACGCAATTTGTCGGACACCACCATTCGCCTCCGAACCTAGAATATGTGAAAAACGAGGAACGAAAGGGAAATAATGGAAAGGTTAAGGGGCAGTAGATCAAAGACCACCCCAGCATTTGCGTTTCCTAGGGAAGACACAAAAAGTCAATGGCCATAGTTCGCGATCACCGGAATCTGGGACCTCCCGAATGTGTGAATCGCACGTTACCGCATAGCCACTTCGTTCGGTGGCTAAGTCTATCATTCGCAGTTCTTTCGACCCTGAGAGATTTGAGCACGCCTTAGCCATCGTCATTTTAATCAACCCTTTTCAGCCCAAATTGTTTTGGTACTTATGACAGTCTTCCTTTAATTCATGAAACCGGTCTTCATATGCGCATAAGGGAGTGCTTCATAGCTAAGATCATACCGGCGAGACAGTTAATGAATTGGCCATCCATTGAAAACTGTAGGTCGCGGGTTCGAGTCTCAGCATCCGCAGTCAAATGTGCCTGTGTTAAAGGATGTGGGAGGGCCCACGTAAAATAGTCGGTGTAGTGGCATGCATGAATGATGACGGAGTATCATTTAACTGTGGCTGCATAGATTTTCCTTGTTTCTATTAAAATAAGAAAAGAACACTGCAATGAAAATTGTAAAAATGCAATATTTTACAATTGAAAGCATCTCAAATGCATATGTTTTAACCCTTAAACCAAGTATAACAAAAACATAACAAGAAACCATTAAAATATTTTGAACGGTGCGTAACATATGAATGACTCCATAGGCAATCATTGGAGCTGACATTGGATATCTGCATAAATCCAAGCTTATTAGCATTAATAAGAGGTGAAGTTACATTAAGAAATCAGACGTTACTTTGCATGCAACTATCTGATATGAACCGAGGCGTTCCCTGATCGAATCTCTACTATACATGACATGTACGTTGTTTCCCGGAGGAGAATAGAGGAATCGGTTTTCAATAATCCCATGATGAATATGTCGAAATCCTTAGCTTCGATAAGCAAGGTATAGTCAGCTCGTTTGCCAGGAAAACCCTTGTGAATATGTTGTTATTGAGTTTGTAACACACAATATTGAGACTTTATTGCCATCCTGAATAGTTTATATTTATATGTTAACAAGTTGAAATACGCCGCGTTGCCCTTGGTTTGATGATTAAATCCCTAAAACTTTTAGACTTAGGTTGCATTTGCCGAATACCTTTGTGTTTCTTTAGAGACGTTTAAAAATATTACTTAATAAGCTAAAAGAAAGTAAAATTACAGGAATAGAAATGAAGTATTTAAAGTATTTAAAGAACTGTATAGAAAAAAAACCAGAAGAGACAGAATAATAAGCTGTCAAAAAGGAATATCCTTAAAGAAGTACCAGTAATAAAAAGATAGAGACAAATGTTTTAAGATGGTTTGGACACATAAATAAGATGGATGAGAGCAGGAAACCGAAACAGGTATTGGAGGCTAGAGGGGAAGGAAGAAGACGGAGAGGGCGACCAAGAATAGAATAGAGCGATTATGTGGAGAAAATAGTGAATATGAAAGGAAAGTTAAGCAACTAGCTAGGGATAAGACAAAACATAGGAAATGGATCATGACCGGCTGTGGGAACCCAATGCTCTAAAGGGTATAAGGAAGAGGAAAAAAAGAAGCTTAAAGAAGTAGTCCATTAAAACTCTTCGGATAACCCAAAGAACAAAGCATAAACAAAATAAATAAGTAAAAATACTAGGACACTAATAAAAATACTGTTGAACTACCAAATACCACAGAAAGAAAGGCGAGAACAGAAAACCTGTGAATCTAATGCGCTACATTTTTATTTAAATGGTATAGAAAAATTGTGAGAATTATACGTTAAACAGCAAGTAGAGAACAATATGTGAATATATTATGTAAAAGGAAAGTGAGTAGAGATAACTGCGTGAATACAATTAGTTTCATTTCTGCTTCGAACATAATATATAAAATTGAAAAGATTGTTTGTAGAAGAGAGAGTACAAAAAGACACGTTATTGCGCTTTGTAAAAGAAAGGTGATTAGGGAAAACCATGTGAATATGATACGTTCCATAACAAAATGGATAACATAGAAACCTTCTCAATGTCAATTTCACTGTGATCGGCCAACAGTGTCACAGTTTATCAACTTCATACATACCAACATACATATACAATACATACAGTAATTTGAGGAAGCTACTCGCGTGCTACTTATTATAAAATTATTTGACTAACTCAGAAGTCTTCGCGGGAATGTGCACAACTTAGCGAAGTTTCCTCGGAATCGAATGAGTCGTATAGAAATGCATATGGGACAAACAATGGTTGTTTTAAGCAAATTAAATATGAAGAAAATGAGTATCTAGGCTTAGAATGTAAGTATGGCCATACATTTTAAATATGTTTGAGGAATATTTTTGTGTTAAGACGAGAATAGTGCAATGCAAGAAAAAGTTCGAAGCTTGGGATATATCTAAAGCAAACAAAAGGTGAAATTTTATTACCTAGAGTTGCAGAAACTTTTAGAAAAGATAAGTCTTCTGTCCAATTATACATAACAATCGTGAAGAAACCGGGTAGTAAGCCTTTCAAGGACGTATCGAGTATCATGAACAAAATAGTTTTGCCAATACTGTTTCTTCCTTCTCATTGTAAGCTTATAACAAAGCGCGCAAAAAACCTGGCCGGAGATAAATTCAAGATCATACGCCAGCAACAACTTCAGCTACAGTAAATGCCAGCCCATTGACAACAATTGACAACAATGGAAGCAGCTGCCACCCCATGCAGCAGCCAAATCAATAAACAAAAACCAGACCAACCGTCATACGCCTACACATGCTAAGCGTATAAAACCTGAGAAACCAACAATACGACCACAGAGCACCTCGTAGACGGAAAAGTTACCGCCTACCCAAGAACGCCCTTGGATAACGGTAATGCCACTCCCATCATCTAACACATACTTACCCCAACACATATTCCTGCCCCCTTCCTGTATCCAAAATTAGGTATACAGGAAGAAGCCATTGCCCAAAGACACAAAATCTTGAAAGCATAACACCACCTTCACCACCGCACAGATAAAGGCGCATTTGCGGCTAGGTGCTGTGCAAATAAACATACTCCGCATCAGTCGTCGCCGAGACTAGCAGAGTACTACGGTCACACCACTGAGAATGTTCGATGCAGCTTCGAACGAAACGTCTGAAATAGTTGTTGTAGTGTTTAACGCTTTTACTACTACGGCACCGCAGGTGGTGACACTGATGACACATGGAATGAAGATGGAGCACCGATGGAATGAGATGGCGGGGGAAACCGGAGTACCCGGAGAAAACCCGCCCTGACGCCGCTTCGTCCACCACAAATACCACATGCGGGTCCCTGGGATCGAACCCTGGCCGCCTAGGTGGTAGGCGAGCGCGCTAACCGCTCGGCCGCGGCGCCGCCCATGTCTGAAATAGGATTTTCCACTAGACCACGGCCCGCAAACCCGGATAAGCATTTCGTGTTCTATATTAAATGTTATGTAATTATTACCAGTGGTCGGATTTTAGGTAAAAACCTAGTTTGTTCCTCATTGCATATACAAAATAAAAGTTGTGTGTATACTAATTGTGGAAATATATGTTAAAAATAATGCTCCTATACAACCTAAAAATACCTTGTTTCACATTAGAACCTATTTTTACAAGATTTTACATATTTCCACTTCATTGGGCAATACAGAAACCCTGTGTAATTCTGTATTCCAGTTGGGCTTTGACAGACGCAGTGAACAATGCATAGTTCGTCTCCTGTATTCATTACAGTGTGAGATTTCAGAGGGAAGATATTGTTTTTAGTACTATTTAGAAAAGCATGCCAAAAGTAGTGCGTTCCAGATTATCTCTGATTCGGCAATGGATAAAAGCAATTTTTAATTTCTCAACAGTGCAAGAATTATTCACTACGATGTGAATATGCGCTATAAAGAAGTGAATAAGTTTTATAAATTCGTGTATCACTACTTAGCCTTAGGTTAAGAACTATCGAAAATGTAGGACACTCAATGTAGTGAATAGCCTCTGACTAAATAATTCTGAGAAGATTTCCCTTCTATTTTGTAGATGTCACGTTAAAATAAACTACGAACTACGAACTACTGCAAGAGCTACTGCATTTTGCTAAGTATATTTCATTCATAAGCACTTCATGAAATTAATTATATTTTATTGTTATTTTAGACACGTTGTGAACGACGGCCACATTTAACCCAGTACGTTAGAGGAGCTGAGCATCAGTCAAGTTTACAAAATAAATCAAATGTTAAACAAATGTTCATGGCCACTCAACAATGAAACGCAACAATCCTAAATGAATTTCATTCAAACTTGTGTCGAGCCATTGTTGTGGCAAACATTCCGTTTAATACACTTGAAAATAGCCAGTCAAAAATTTCCAAGAGAAATACTGTCACCGGAGCATTCCATCAAAATCCACATTGAGAAATAAACTATTAACATAGTTTGGGGAGCATGGTTACAGGCCCTGGAGTATTATAGCAAGCATTTAAAGGAGATTAAAACATTGTTCTGACACTGGGGCAGGATGCACTGAGCATTACTTCAGTTAAAGAACTTCTGCAGGAACCAACAATTGCCCAAGATGTTGCATTCATATCTCATTAAGTATTTCTGGGTCCCCACTCTCAATGCTCTAAATCAGCGCTGTCCAACCTTCATCCGTGTAAAATTTAATGAAATTGTATATTCTTCATAAGATTGTGCCTAAATAATTTTGTGTATGTATTTTCAAGCACATCATGGGCGTCGCGAAGGGGGTGCAAGGAGGGGCCGCGGCCCCCCCTTGGAAAATAACAAATGTAATGTGCAATCAATTACTGTCAGACTATTGCTTTAATTTTGAGGTAAAGTACACTTCTTATTTAGCATAAATTAACATGCTTATCCGTAACAAATACTATAACTCAATTTTTACAGTTTTTGGCTACAGAATAATGAATTAATTGCAAACTTCTAACATGCGGCCCCTCCCTGAAAAAAAGTCTGCCGACGCTCATGAAGCACATTTTACCACATATTTACTGTTTAGTAAAATGCAACTGTTTAATAAAACGCATCTTAAAAGAAAGAGCAGCGTTACTTCTATTCTCTATCTGACTTTTCCTTCCTATAGGCCAGGGTCTCTTAGAGCTTAAAACCGCACCGGGTTCAATCCAACGTACAGACGTTCTTTGCACCATGCATCGTGGAGACTCGGTTAAGTTCGGTTCAATTCGTGCGCTGCAGAACGAAGAAGAGAGGAAGCATGTGTTGATTGAGGCTTTGTTGACGGTGAAATAGATATGTGCAACACAACTATCTGTGATATTAATGGGGCGACCTGCCCCAAAGAGAGCAAAGAATGTGGAGTGTCCATTTAAATCAGAGTGGAACCTGTCTTATTTTTAAAAAGTCATAAAGATGGAGACAAGTGTCTCATCTAGGGACAATTATGCGTGTAAGAAAATCATCCGTTGAAAGACACAATAAACGTTTGGTGAAATCATAAAGAAAGAATTAAAAAGGTTGCTACATTTTGCAGAAGCGTATTCTTTATCCAAACATGAAGTTTGTACCAGTGCTTTCTAGATCATTAGAACCAAAAACCACATTTAATAACAAAAGTGAAACTAACCAGTTTAATACTGCACATGGCACGCGAACATGCTGCGCTCTATATGCTGAGGAAGAAACAGCGCTGAAAGTATGGAAGACAGATGGCAGAGCGAGCGAGACGACCGTAAGCAAAGAGCGAGTGAATGCTTGCACCTGACTCAACTTTTCGTAGTCGCAATTTGCACTTTGCACTGTGCAGTGCACCGGCACATGCACTCTGAGAGCACCTGCTATATACCTTTTAAAGGTTTGAGAAGTAGAAAATCCATTGCTCTGTCAGAAGAATCACAGATTCAGTAAGCATTTATTAAACAGAAAAAAGGAGTTACAAATTCAAAGACTCTACTGTGATGGCGTAGGGTATAGAGTGTGAACTATTATTTTAGATTATGCCAAACTCTTTTAATTGTTCTCGTTACCAGTTCAAAATAGGTATTAAGGTGTTTTCGAACTTAAGAACTCGTTTCATCTTCGGATTTATTTAATAAATGTATTTATCAATACAGCTTTTCGGTTAAAATAACATTTTTTAAAGTTCACAGCACTTTTGTTTACAAGGTAATTCAAAACCACTGTTCGTCTTTTCCTTCATCAGCCACCTATAAATAATTGTTTCCCCCGGCGGTCCATTGACTGTTCACTTCAGTGCGATTTCACTGCTGATTCCGTTTAGTTGTTCCTGAATAATACTTTAGTCTCATCAGTCATCGTAAACGACAGCGAGTGAAGCAAAAAACTGTTTCACCTCATAAACGCACCATCCATCAGCCTCCGACTTCATCTCACGTGATTTTTAAAGCTTCATGAGCAGAAAAGAGATTCCAATGTACAACATTTTTCAAATTTGACGATTAGGTGATCGTAGGTGCCTTTAAAATGTTTGTGTGAAGTGTAGCGTTCATTATATTTTTTGTTGTACCTACCTTTAACTATTCGTATTGCTGAAATTATTCGAAGCTTTTTTATTTGATTCTATATTCGTGAATATAAAGGCCACGTCTAAGCATTTTGAGCAAAATTTGAATTTACTATTCAAATACTTTTGTTTTATTAATTTACATTTCTCATTTAACACCCAATATTATATTAATGTGAAGCGGTACTTTAATGGCGTTTAGCTAGTCACACATTGAGGCTACACATGCAAGGGGTTTTATCTGTATATATATATATATAAAACACATTAATACTAATAATGGTTTTGAGGTGCATTTTTACAACTGGTTTAAATATCGGCATTGGCGTAGCTTCAGTCTGAGAGCTAGATGACTCTTTCTTATATCTTGGGCCTGGTACTGGATCAATGTTAATTTTCTTCTTCTTGTTCTTCAACTTCCCTGTTCTACTATTATCGTGATATCAGGGTTTATCTCGGATCCATTTTCTAAACTCAATCCTATACTCTGCTAGTCTATTGAACTGGTCGCAAGTCTTTCGTTTATTAGCCACCACTCTTTTAATCCCTTCTCCCCAGGTTATCTTTGGTATTCCTCTCGGGTTGCTTCCCAACAGTTATGATTCTAAAAGTTGTCATACCTTCCGACCTGTACCCATCTTCTTTACACGTCCATGCCATCTGAGTTGTCTTTCTGCTATCCTTTTACTTACAGATGGAACTTGAAGTTCGTCTCATTTCCTTTCATTACTTATCCTCTCTCCCCGTGTCTTCCTTACTATTCTTCTTAAGCTTTTCATTTGCATGTCATTTACCATGCTTAATTCACTTTTTTGTAACTGTTCAGCTTTCACATCCATAAATAAGCATTGGTTCTATAACTGCTTTAGTGATCAATGTTAATTTTTTCTCCTAAATGATTCGTCTTGTATCAATTTTATGTGTTTTATTTCTTTTTTATTGTGGTTTAAAACTAAAAGATAACACTCACTCTCAATTTCGTAAGCAACATTTTCTGTCCATTGTTGATTTAACAAGTGCAGGAAACTTCTGGATGATTCTTCTTTGCCTGTTATTATACTTTTCGAGGGCTTAGGTAAGAAGCTGCTTCAGATGTCATATCATATTGTCATTGGCAATAATGTTTGCTCGTTTAATATTGGGTTTCTTTGGGTTTGTTTATTCTCGTTTTTCCTTATACATTATAACTTCACATACATACATTTAAACTCTCAATTATATTTCCAGACTCTAAGGAGGATGGGAAATAATCCTGGCTAAGGAAAATTTCTCATCTTGCAACCGAGAATCAAACCTGAAACCTCTGGATTTGGAAGCAAGTATGCTAACCACCAGACTACAGGGGAAGTCAAAACTATTTTTGCTTAGTACGAGTTAGAGCCAATTTGGGTTAATAATGAGACCTTTGTTATTATTTTACGCTAATTTGATCGTGGACAGAAGCGCGCGCGCACACACACACACACACACACACACACACACACACACACACACACACACACACTTGGACATACACAGAGGCAGTAGGGAAAAAAATTTTTTTTTCAATACTTGATATCTAGGTCAACATATTTGGTACTGTAAGCTAAATTTACAATTCATTTATCAATTCCCATGACAACAAAGCTAAGTCCGGTCATTAGTACTTACGATACCACTAGAAAATGACGTCACACCCAACAGCCTACTAACCTAGAAATAAGTTATTAATGAATCCTTAGCGAAATGTACAAGCGCATGGAAATTACTTACTGACTTAAATATGAAATGTGCAGTTGGACATGTTAACATTAAGAAGCGATTCAATTATTTTTATTTTTTCAGTATATCTTGAGGTGGAACCTGGATTTTCACATGAAATATACAAATTATTAGGCCTATCTGAGACAACATAGATGTAGCTTTTCATTCGTTTACGCTGAGAATCATTTGTTTTTAATGTCCAATAAAACATAGAAAAGTAATCTTGATTTATTGTTGCTTTTTACATTTTTTTCAAGTATTGCAAAAAGTGTTTGCCTAACCACGAGCTGTAAGTTACTTATCAGATGTCGAACGCCCAGAATAACTCGGTCCAGCAGGCCTCGTATTCTCAAAATGCATTCTCGACCTGATAACTATCATTTACAGTTCTTAGTACGCAGTATACTATTATTTGTAGGAATATTTGGTTTTTCCTAGGGACGTCCCGACTCCCTCAATGGCCTTGGCCTTTAAAAATGCCTGTTCGTATACACAATGCTTTTTTATTTTTATTCCATTTCACGTGTCAATATCCGGATTCTGAGAGTAGGTCTTATATCTCAGTCATGTTCCTTTGGGATGTGTGTTTTCTCCAATTTTAGCTTTCGATTTGTAAATAGGATCACATGTCCAATTGTGCAGATGTTTAAATGGTGCGCGAAACTTTGCTTTTTATTATTGTTTTTCTTTTTCTTTCTTTTTGTTTAATTTTTTACCCGCAGAATTTCAGTTAGCTTTGCTTTTTCGCTGACCTAAATTATTCTCTTTAAAACATACCTATCGCAAACATTCACGATAGAATATTGCAATTAGAGCTATTGCCGTATTATTCATTAAGAAAAGCACAATTCTATTTAAAATAACAAATTGTCCCTCTTATTGTTGCTGCGAAATTCTGTGCTCTCTGGGCACAGGTTTTAATGTGCGGTCAGCTTAGCTTTTACCTACCTTCCAGGATTTCTAAACAGTAAATAAAACAAAACTGAAGCGCTTTATATGCTTCATCTTCCATTTTATACACGGAAGCTCACCTAAGCTTGTAGTTCAATTCACGAGAACTTCCACACAAAAACCACCACTTATAATGAAAATAAAAACGAGAAAACTGATATGATGTGAAGCACTCACGTGACTTTCTCTGATCTTGTACTAACCATTCTTACAAACTCTTATTCCTCTACCTTGTTCATGTTACTCGACATAAACAGTTGCGGAAACCATCTTATTGATAATTTTCTAGTAGGTGCAAAGATGATATCATATTACAGCAGGCTGTGAGCGATAGTCAAATATTTTAAAGCTGGTCACTATATGAAGGCTTTGATATACCGTTCTCTTATATGGCCAAGAGGTAAAGAAGTGAATAACGACCTTCCATTTGAGAAAAGTAAGTATTGAAAAACTCACACAAAGAACAAGGAGTATCTCCGAAATAGTTCGTTCCACCAAAAAAGAAAAAAATCATTAGGACATGTGTTTTAACGAAATTTACACTTTTTGTATAGTAAGATGTGTTCTATGGTTTACCAGTTATCCAAACTTGATCAAGAGTAAACAGGGCTACATGGGCTAAAGCCAGATAATTCAAAATATAAATTTTATTTGTCATGAAATATCTCAAGCATGGCAGTTTATACAAAATCGTTAAAGTCATTTTTGAGAAAATCAAAGTTTTCGAAAAATGTTCCATGTAAAGGGTAGTTTAAGGTGGAGAATTTTTTTTCAAAATCTTCGTGTCCCATTCTTGAAATATATTAAACATAAGTAGGTACTAAGTTTTTAACCGTCTTTTCGTGTTTGAGTTATGCTGTTCACTGACAAACACACGCGCGCGGACCTTTTTCTAAAAATGCTTTCTTGGATATTCAGGAGGTCTGGAAACATTTCCGCTGATACCTCAACATCGAATTTTGTGTTCGAATCTCCTACTCACTATATTTCTATATTCTCCTAGTATAGATAGTAGAGAAAGTAAAAAGAAGCATCAGAAAAGTACAACTTCTTTGTAGGAATGAAAACCGACAGAAAAGGTACGTGTTAAAAATGAGTTTACCTATTTGTAAACTAATCATATCCATTGTAAACGATTCATAACAGTCATATCACACTAGCGAATTTCTCTGTGTCGGATCAATCAAAAGTCTCATTTTGGAGAGAAAAATATAAAGAAGAATGCATTTTATAAGAGAAAACAATAGCAAGAGCCGATAGCACTGAATACTATTGAAATGATATAAGATTATCTTAAAATTTGTGTTACAGAACATATCAGCATCGAAAGACTAGTTCACTCTCATGATTGTTTGCATAAGCCGCTCTCAAAGTTGGGATAGGCAGTAGGATTACGATTTCCACCTTCCAGCTTCGTAATTATGGATTGTATGCTTGTTTCCTGTGGCATGAAATGACGCGTGTTTTCATTACAACTGTCAACCTGCTTGAGTGCTTAAATGTGTACAAAATGGACTGAACACACAAGTGAAAGGCTATCCAGGAGAGTTTGTGCTACTTCACCAGAATGGCGTTCGATTTTAGGCCGAATCAATTGACTTTAAAGGGAAGTACTCTTAGGAAATTATGGTTTGCTAATCCTGACTCTTTCGTCTCACCCACTTCTATTTCTTTTTATCTTTCCCAACGAACGCGACAATTATGATTTAGCTGATTACTATTCTGATCAGTCTGGTTAACTGCTTGAGTGATTGATGAAATAAGAGGACAAAACAAGATAGTCTTAGCCATTGTTGCCCGCACCAAAGCGATGGCTTATTGTACAGATTTGCCGCAGTTGTACTATGAAATTATGGCCTGGTAGGGGTAATACATTTTTAAAGAAAATATAGATAAGCTATCTCATACCACTGCTCGCAAATCCGTGACCCAGCAACAATAGAGCTGTCAAAACAAAGACAAGTCTGAGTACGGCAAAACAAAGCGTTCCCGAAATGTTTGAGAAAGTTTCGACTGCCAGCTCATTTACGAGAAGTTCGAGACAAGGTGTATCTTCTAGAAAATTCTCCTGGTATATAAAAGTGAGAGAGCCCGGACAGAAAGTTAGTCGCTAAGTGTCAAACGAAATAGTCTTAAGTGTGTGTGTACAGTCAGTGTTGAGAGTGTTTCAGTATCGTCAGAGACAGTTGTATACATTTAATCGTCGCGTCGGAATTATTTGTTATGTGAAGCAAATTTTAGTGAGTGTACCGTGGAAAGTAGCTGCGTGTTAGCCTAAACAGATGGTGGAGCGTGTATTAAGGTTACTTGAGCACAGCATAGCCGTGAGTTGCAATATCACGACAGCTTGTACATTGTGTTAAAGATAACATAGAGTACTGTGTTTCGTGAGTCAATTTTAAGAGAAATAAAGCGCCAGGGAAAGTAATTGGACATAGTATGTTAGAATCAGTTCATAATGTAAGAGTCCTGAACTGAAATTTTTGAGAGAATTTATGTCCTAAGAACGTTCTATGTTAAAAGAATCAATTAGTTGAATCTAGCTAAGGTCATTAAAGAATCTGATAAAATCAAATAATCAAGAAATCTATTGGCTCAAGGCGTTGCCGGAAGTAAGCTATCGCGCAGCTGAACAAAGACACCCAGGGAAATGAATACTAAAAATTTATATAAAAAATTGTTTCAGATACGATTAGATTTGGCACCTTAAGTAGAAACTTCTGTGGGGTTTATAAAATCAGGCAGGGCTTATGTGAGTGTTAGTAACCAAAATTCATTGAATCTCACTACAGGTTCACGCAAATTCTGTTAAGCACGTACCCGGAGCTTGTAATAACAATTTTTATAGTCAGGGAACCTCAAAACGTGTATTCCAGTGAAATCTCGGCAACGAATTGTTGGGTGGAACGTAGTATTTTTACTAATATGTATATGGCTGAGACAGTATTTAATCATAAATATTTTCTTGGTGTTTCATGATAGAGGTATGCAGGGTGTTTGGAATCAACAAGGTCAATAAATTTATTGGAGAAAAGTTTGTTTAGAATGGGGGATTTTTTGCTTTTTTGGTGGGGGGAAGATGTCTGCCTGTAGCGTCCTGGGAGCATGCTGACCAGGTTTTAATTTGACCGTCTTTTTCTTTTTAATGTATGTTGTTTACAGATAGGCGCACCCTTCTCTTGTGAAATAGCTTCCTTTTTTAAATTCAGTTTCAAACCATGTATTTGGTGTCCATTGTTCCGGTGAAATACAATATCCTTCTGTTTACTGTAAGTACACAGTCGGAAAAGAAAAGATCGTAGAAAATATCAAATAAAAACCATGCAATATGCCTGAAACTAACATTAACCAAGAGCTAAGTGCCAGAACTTTAAATAGCAACGGAATACGCAATTTCAGGTTGTTATGTACTTTAAAAGTAATTCAATTAAGATTTGTGTTATCAAGCTACATGGCATGGCCAAGCGTCAGTAGCACGCATTCGGGATGTCGTGGGCTCGGTTACTATGACCGACCTTCCTGACCCAGACATTTCTTTCGGGAATTTCTCCGGGTCGCTAGGCGAATGCTGGAAATTATAACTACATCCTTTGAGTTTCTTTTCCCTCCATATCACCTCATGATTCGTGGCATGGAATTTGCTGTGTGTAATTCTTCGTCCTCTGGATCGAGAGAGGTCAGCAATTCCCAGGGAGCCCAGGGATCCGTAATTCCAGAGGAGAGAGGGGAGCCAGAATGTTGGAGCCTCTCTGTTTTAATCCCTAGCTGTTAGGGACGCTGCTCTCTGCTGTCGTATCTCCTCAAGTCCGGTCACCCTTGATACCTCTTACCCCATACCTTCCTCGCAGGAGCGCCCTGTCAGGGGCATAGGCAGAAAGATTTCATGGGTCTAGGTGCTAACTCTCCCCTCCAAAGTTTGTAAGTCAAATTTGCGTTTTATATTTGAGGTTTACAATATTTTAGAGTAACGCTATCCAGAGTTTATAGAAGGCCAATAGGTACGAAATTCGTACTAGTTTAGTTATATCGGCAAGGTTTCGACATTGTGTTGAAACGGCCCTTCAGTGGTTGTTGGTGGGCTCAAAGGAATTAATATGCGGATTCTTAGATCTGTGAAGGCCACGTACGTCAATATGACATATTAGAGTGTATGCTTTTCCATTAAGGAGTAATAAAGTATCATTATGGCACCACATAACACTAAAATATATTTCTCTAATAATGTTCAGTGTTGGCAGAAGTCCGGAGAAAGAAATGTGATGTCCATTTGCAACTTCATAGACTAGCTTGTTACTACGAACTGCAGAAGGCAGATTGCCAGTATTTGCTAGTAAAGTTATTGTACTTGATTGCCATAATATAACCCGTTATTGAAGTGCAGCCTCATAATAGATGCTGGCACAATGATTTCCGTCCATACATCAAGCAGAGCAAACCAAAGAACCTGGTATTGCCTGAAAGTATGTTTTCTATATCCACATTTGGATTATAATAGCCCATGGAGGATATTACTGACTTCATATTTCCCTCTTCTTCTTCCTCTTCATGGTGTATGGAAATACATGATAAATGATGATATGACATTGACATACCCATATCATTATTTGCAAGTGTAATTAGTGTGGGTTTTGATATTGGACTGCGTGGATGAGAAAGTGATATGGAATGTAATAATGAGGCTTTAATGAGGTGTGCACATTGTTCTCTTCAACTTTGTTATAACCACTTCATCAAAATTCCGCATCTGCACTTTGAGGACTAATGTAGGCACCATCAGATGCGCAGTATGTGTATTTTGAGCTATTATACATAATTTAAGCAGAGGGTTTTAGGCGCTGTTGATTGAAAACGTAATCATACACTGACGTCATTGAATTACAAATAATTTCCCTCTTATGGTATTGATATATTGGTAGTTTGTTTCTCTCTATTAAAATGTCACTTGAGGTAGAATGCAACGTTTTGCATGGAAATGACACAGACCACTGTTCTGTTTGTGACTGTTATTCTAAACCCATTTTCATGAGGCTCTGAGCGTTCGAGGTCAAAGGTGTCCCTCGTGAGTGAACTTGCCGCTTTTATCGGTTCGGTTATAGCATCTCTATTAGATAACGACGTTCCTTCTTTTTCTTTCTTTGTTTACCTGTTTACCCTTCCCTTATGTAGGACATACACCCTATAGGACGCATAAGGCAGGACTGTAAGGCAGGACCGATCCGTTATTCTGTCAACTTAAAGAGTGACTAACATGTAACTAGAGGTTAAAGGCAATAAGATTGATAGTTACAACAAAATAAACGATGTACATGTCATAGTTACAGAAGAATCTAGGAATAAAGAACACGTAATCATCTACACTTTGGATGTTGTATAGCCCTAAAACACAGGTTTCATCTAAGTAGTACAACTTATCAATCAATTATAGCACTTTTCGGCCTCTTGCCACAAATTCGAACCCTATTTCACACAACATTCTATAAAAGGTGGTTCTTCTTAAATTAGGCAAGTCTGGATCAGCAGTAACCTGTTGTAGCACTTTGTCAATTGTTGACAGCTCATTTTTAAAAAAGGAAATTGTGCACTGTTATACACGAATTGCGTTTTTAACAAAATCGTCACATTCTTGAATGGCGTATTTCACACGCTTTCTTATTTTCCCGGATGAAACTAGTTTTCCCGTTTCAGGGCTTTCTTTATGAGCACTGTTTATACAGGTACTCGAAACACCGATGAACTCAGAAGTTAATTTCACTACTTCTTTGATGGGAACAGTTGGATATTTCTCACATAACTTATACGTTCAACACTGTTTTTTTCACCACTAGTCAATGGTTTCCCCGCCTTATGCTTCACAAAAGTCGGCGAAGACGCAAGAGCAAATTCACCGCGGCCGTCCGCCATGATCCTAAATATAAACTGTAAACAATCCTCTGTAAATAATCGGATATCAGGTAACTCACACGAGTTGCATGTTGGGACCTGTAGCTCTCTTTATCAATTTACATCAGCGTTAATTAACCTATTAGGTATGTGTGTAGAATATTATATAATTTCTAAAATTCTGATTACTAGCATGGGACTACTTCGCTGCACGCAATGCTACCTTGTTGTACCACGGTGCACTGGTCACATGGGTTTGTTTTGATGCGGATAAACCTAAGAGTGAATTCAGTTATAGAGAACGTCTCGGTGTAATGTAATACTAAAATAGAATCTTAATGAAGAATAGGGCTTCCCGTGCAAGAATAAGTAGATCAGCGTATAGTGACTTTGGGTGTAAATTTAAGTTGAGTATGTAGTTGAATTGTGATAGTAGTAATAGCATATTATTGTGGAGCACTTCCAGTCTATGTTTGAGAAGTACAACAATCGAATAGACCTAATGACCATACATGCGCTTGCTGTCCCTGATACCTTAGAGAAAGCGTGCAGTACTATATATCTAAAATATAGTAATACAGTTGAGGAAAGATAGGGGAAAAAAACATTAAGAATGAATTAAAGTGTGCTGCAAGTACAAATGCAGTGTAAAATAAGTACAATAATGTGACCGTTAAGAATACTACAATCCCGCTCTTTACCGCTCTTTATCTCCCTTTCCTCGATTATCCATGGCAATTAACTTCCTTTGTCAAATCTAAGAAATATCCCATTTTGTGACAGCCAGCATAAAAGCAAGCCCTATTGCAATCCAGAAACTGTAGCGGTAAATAATTAATGACAGCGAAACAAAATGAAGATCTGAAGGGTTATACTCGGATACCATTCTTGATGACAATTACTAAAAATAACAGTAAAAGCTTATCTGTCATTCCCAGGTGCCAATTAGTATTCAATATTAACAATCAATTATCCAATTGAGTTACAAAATTGAATTAACTCTGCTGTATAATCTGTTCAACCTCAGCAGTTGAGTACAAACGTCAAAAATGCAGACACATTTATACAACCCGTGGAGAGTCTTATGGAGATGAAAGCTGCGGTCAGAGTGTTACGTGCAAAGTTTGTTTAATTAATGGTAATGCAGGAAGTTAGCCAGGAAAACATTCAGACAAAACTTGGAAATGCAAGCTAAGGAAATGAAGAAACTTTTCAACGGTAAATGTACACAAATTCTTGAAGTTACTAGTATACGAATACCTGTGCCGGAAGCGGGCAGAGACTGTGGGGTTGCAGAAATATTTTGGAAGCTTTCATCAAAGTAATAGAAGACGGTTACCACGATCTTGGTACCAGATTAAGTTTATTGAAACATGTGTATGTGAGATCCCAATTTACAATCTGTTGAACAATCACATTGTTCCTCTAGAGCGTATATTTTATTTTAGTTCAGTTACAACATTGAAAGGTGATGTTATGGCCAAGTGGTTAGACTTCTTTCTGTCAGAAGGGTTCCATCTAGGTTCGATTTCAGAGGTCTGCAGGAGGAATTTTAGCTGGAGAAAGCGGTGTTTGGGCAGATTTTCTTCTGGTTCTTCGGTCTCCCCGTTAATCATTTCACCAGTTGCTCTATCGTCACCCTTCCTTTCATCAATTTCCTCTAAACAATAAAGTCATAATGTTTAATGTCTTCAGAAACGCGATTATTCTTCTCATTTTATTATTATACTCAATATTCATTTCACTGTTGTCATTGCAAATTTACATTTGTCTGCCAATAACATTGATAGACATTTATGAAAAATTCGAAAATAGAAGCACAATTCATGTTATGCTGTTTACACATGCACAAAAAATACACGTATATCTTTTATCCAAAAATGTATCTTTCGGATTCGGAGAGTATTATTATAGCATTGACTATTATATTAATATTTATTGTTAGTGTATAAATATATAGGTAAGTCAGTTTGTATTACATTCTAAAAAATATTGAGGGATCACAAGGAATTAATTTCACGTCATATCTACTACACAATGGGAGCCACTTTTGTCTTTGACATAAGTTAGGTAACTTAGAAGGTACTTACGGCCATGTTCGTCAAGCTAAGTAAACTCTTGCCAAGACTTCGCAGCGCTCTTCGGTCTTCACATTATGTCCGCTTATCTCCTTTGCAAAGTAATTCGAAATAGGTCTGGAAGTTTAAGATAAAGATCTGTTGCCGGTACACAGCAGGTATAAAGTGTATGATTATTTACTTAGACAAAATATTCATTTTATTTTGAATTAAACAGTTTTATTCTATTTCAGCCTACCATTAGGTTGTACTTTTAGATAGTAATACCTGGAAACTAGTTGTTAGGGAAGGTTGCTGGTAACTATACTCTTTCTGGAATAAGAAAGATAAACTTTAGATAAGCAAAGGCCTGAGGCAGCCACAAATGAATGTTCGCAATCAATGTTCATATTGACTCCTGATGGCAGCACTCAACATAAGGATAGAAAATACACCCCATATTTTCTTTATGCCATCGCTTTTAAAATGCATTAATGGACGCGCTTAGTGATTTTATTGCAATGTACTACATTTTCACTGTTACTCAGAAATAAAAAATAATCAGTTTGATGAAACTAAATACTCATCGTATATCACCAGCATATGCTGAACATGTTTTGCGCGGAATAATACAAAGTGCTTTTCTTAGAATTGACGCACAATTAGTAACCTGGCAAGCAGGAACCTTGTAGATTTAGCATTGTGTTGCTTTGCATTATTAGATCTTAATCCTGGTAGCATGTGGCCGGGATTTCAGTTTATTTGGTAGGGAAGTTTTGTGACGTAGCACACGTTGGGTAGGTGGTAGCCGTGTTGCCTGACAAACAGGTTACTGTAATGATGTATCACTCTCCCCTTCCCTATCTCTTCTATTACCATTTCAAATTACTTCTATTCTTCATTACACAATTATACAAACCATTAATACCAAGGTGTTTCTGTATTATCTTCTGCGCTGTTTATCAAAGATAAAATAATAAAAATTCACACCAAAATTGTACTTGTATAATTCAGCGTTAAGAGAAGGGAGAAAATAATTTAAAGGTATAAAGCCATTTTCTGAAAAAGCAAGCGTTTGAGCCTGTGCAGTAGACATCCAGTTGGACATGGGAAGCATTCCCCAAAAAGGTTACAACATGAAGATACACAAATAAATGAGTGTTAATACATTCAGTTTTCTCCCAAAGAATAATAATGAATCTAGCATCACCTTTATTAATGCTTATCTTATGGATGAAATGAAAGAATACCCATTCTCATTTCTTGTGGTATTTTTTCTTGCATATTTTCTCATAACCTAGATTTTCAGGGCTATTTCCAACTTAACATTCAAATCTCCACATACGAATATGTAATCAATTGTATTTAAAGAATTGATCAGTTTTGTAGCTGTTAATAAGACAATTGCGTTTCTCCTGTGTTTTTATGTTTTTTTTTCTGGACTATGTATACACATTGCTGTAGTGTAACCTTGTGGTATTCTTAATTATCCTATCATTATTATCCTTTAATTAATGACGGAGTGTTTCTCTTCTATTTTATTTCAATCATTATAGAAGACCCTGCTCTAGGATTTCTTCCATGGTCTATGGGTATTACATTAGCCTCTCCTGGTTCAAAACAGGCGGACAACGATGTTCTTTTTTCCAGCGTAAAACTATTTAACATGGCTTCCTTAGGAAGGGAAGTATCCGTGCTGTAGTTTTACGGTACGTAAAAGAACGTCGAGCCTCATAAAGATGCATCTAAGCAAACTTAAGCAGTCTCTTACACCCAATATAGTATGGGACGCCGAGAGCCACATCAGTTACAAACCGTAGATACATAAATGAAAACCTAAAAAATATTAAACCCCTACCGCAACAACCCATGAAGGGCCAAGGCTTGCCGTCTAACCGCTGCGTCCTCCACCTCTACCCACTGCAGGCGTCATTGGTGGGGTACAGTATTGGAGGGTGGAACGTGGTCAGCGTGCTCAGTTTTATTTTCCTGTATGTTTTCTCTACTCTAGAATACTGTTACTCTGACCCAAATAGGTTTACATTAAGACACAAAATAACATACTAAAATTATTAATAGAAGAGATAGATTAAAATTTGCCATCTAGAAGATTGCACATCTATACAACAGTTGTCGCTCGTGAAATAAGCCATGAATGTAGCTTAAATATGACAATATATGTAGCAAATAAGAGTAGATTTAAGGACTTCTAATAGCATAAAATGCTTTCATATGATGGCAACTGAATGCTTTAGAATGCAGATAACAATGTTGGTCTGTACTCGCTTATCAATTTTATATTTCTCCATTTCACACAGACTCGAAAATAAGAACAGTCACCATAATGTGATTAAAGGTATATTTGTTTACAGAATAAGTTTTGTGGGCTCATATGTACTTTTCTGTTCTTTGTCAACTTCCAAAGAATGGGTATTTCATATTTTGACTCGCATAGCATTATCAATGATTTCAGTTGAACTTTTGACTGGTTAATCGCGATGATATCAATTCGACGACTACCACATCGTCAACAAAGAAGTGAAGGTCTTCACGAACCTCCAGAGGTTTTGGAGACCACTGGACAGTATTGTGCGTGGAGTGTTGTGTCCCTTGATTCTCACGGTCTCTCCTCTGAGATAACAGCCCGGGACATGAGAAAGGGTATCGTTTTCATTGCAGCCATGTCTGCTTGAATGGTTTTTCAGTCATTGAATGGTTTGTGGTGGTGGCGAGCCCGGGACCAATATATTTCTCCATTCAGAATTTCCTTAACGGCTACCCATGTGTTTACAGATGCTACTTCGTCTTTGTTTTTGAGGGTAGGAGCACCATGGAACGTATTCTTGTACTCGAAGAAGTTTCTTCACTTGCTGGAGAGTTTTGTTTTCTTCCAATATATTGATGTTTAGTTCGACTACATAGAAACCGTGAATGTAGTGATAGTCTCTTTCAGTATTGCAAGTAAGCTATCTAACGTGTTGAAGTTGATAATTTTTACTTATTTCTGGTAAGAAAACCTCCCAGGAAGGTTGAAGAATGTATTTACGACTGGCGTAAACCGTCCTTTTCGGAGTATCCTTAGGAGCTTGAACTTTGAGTAATATTCCAATCATACTACTTTATTGAAACAAAACATGACTTCCCAAATTTTACGAAGAAAAAACACAGGTAACAATGTTAGTAGCCATTAGACAAGTTTGAGTGTAGATTTAACAATTTACAAACAGGATACGGCGATATCATTAATAATAATGTACAATGGTTTCATGTAATTCAAACATTTAAGTGGGATTTAAGAATGTTTACAGAACCACCCATAGCGGCATTAGCAATTCCCCTTATGTTAGTGTTTGGTAGTTGAATTATTTCCAAAATTTCACAACATGGGCTGGAATTGTGCGTCGGGCACCTACCATGGCATCAGAATCTTCTAGTCGGTCTCGGTGGCTCAGTTGGTTAGACGCTGGTCTACTAATCCCAAGGTCGCGGGTTCAAATCCGGCCCAGACCGATTGGTTTTAAGTGTGCTTAAAAGCGACAGCTCCATGTCAGTAGATTTACTGGTATGTAAAAGAACTCCTGCGGGACAAAATTCCTGCACACCGGCGACGCTGATGTGATCCTGGCAATTGACAGCGCCGTTAAACTGCAAAGTCATTTTGTCATCAGAATCTTCTACACTATCTGTTTTAGTTCTCTTGCAGTTTTTCTTCCTTTATACTTAGGCTTTTACATGCCATGTTTAATCCCCAACACATTAACAAAGCTAAGATTATATCCTTAAATCTCATTATGAACTTTTGCGTAATATTTTTACTTGAATGATCAAAATCTATGATTTCATAGATAGGTTAAGCCGTTGCTTGCAAACAACTTACAGAAAAATACGACTCATTTATACTTAATTTTGAACATTCAACCACCAGCTTATAGTTGTAGGATTGCATAAGACATGCTTAAGTGTCATATTCCTAACTAGATGTTCATTCACCTTTGCAACACTACGTTTGAAATTGTCAGAGTATAAACTGTGTTGTGTTACCATTGTATTTTGGAGTATAAGTTCTGTATTGTGAAGTTACCCTCTAGGTTTTTGCATTACAGAACAGTAACTATTTTTCACAACAGCCGCGTGTAAGGCAGAGATTGAAAGCGTAGAATGGGAGTGAAAAATAAATTTCATAACCGGGATTAGTACCACAGATCTTCTAGTCTCCATCTGAATGCTTTAACCACTAAGCTACTATAGCAACGTGCAATTCTTAGCAATGCAGATATCAGTACCACGCTAGAGGTAACTAAAATTATATTGCACTACTGAACTTTGAAGAAAATTTTAATCTAAACTTTGCAACATTAAAATTCGATAAACAAATAAAAAGTAGGATATATTTTCGGGAGTCATACTTTCCCTCGCGTTAAATCCGAATTCACGGTATTTCGGACGGTACTATTTCGGGCTTTTCCTGTTCACTATCCTAAGAGAAAGCATATGCACCATCCGTCGGGCAGTGCCTAAAACCTCAAAACCTAAAAGAACATCTAAAAGGTGAGTAGATAACGGAATGAAGAGAAAATGAGAGAACGGTTATCACGGTAGATCAGAAACCTCATCAGAATTCACTTACCAATCAGGAAACACAGCAAAACAAAGTCCTGGTGAGAGTGAGTGGTCGAACGGACTAAAACCAGGACCTCCCGAATGGAACTTCACACTTCCTATGAAGGTAACTCTTCTTGGAAATCTTTCAGCATGAAGGGGATATTTGTGCATGGAATAACAAAATCTGTGCTTATAAACTGGAGGTAAATAGAGCATATTATAGGTATGACAACAGAAATATCATTTCTTGGTCACATATATAAGGCTTGTTTAGAATTAGTTTGTAAACAATGGCAACTGTCAATAGTAAAGAAAGTTGACATTTCTCCTTTTCAACCGGAAACTCTGTGTTTGATCTCCGCAATTTCGTACTGGTATCTACCATAACAACTAACGATAAAATGTAACAAAGTATTATCATGGCATAACGTATGTAACTGCAGGATCGGGAGTTCAACGGCGTGACAAGGAATGTTTGCACTTCCTAATTACCTAAGTTTGCTCGCGTCCTGTTTTCCGTTGCGCTACAGGCCGTTGGCACATGAACTCTGGAATACATAATCGTGCTTCTAATGGCTAGTAAAGACAGGTTTATATCACCTTCACGCATCAGAGTTGTTAACACTACTGATCAAAGCAGCGCTGTAGTCACGAATTCAATATGTGTGTTCAATATCAGCAGAGGTATGGAGACGTATAAAACTGCTCTGTCAACTGCAAACTCCGAACAAATAGAATGAAAAGGATGTAGCATAGAATCTATATTTTCTTCACAAGACTAAAAGCAATAACGGATAGAACCGTAAACGCACTTTCACCTACGCAATTTGAGAACAGCAACAGTGTTATTTGAAAGGTAGAATCAGATTGAAAATTCCATTACCGTAGCTTTTGTCCTAGGCACGACTTATGTGAAAGAACAGCTAATTTCAATTGATTGGTTAAACTATAAAGCCCGAGAGTTAAAGAACTTAAACGTTGCAAGTTGTTATCTCATATGAAGTTGACATCCTCTTACCGTGGTTTACCGGAAAAAATGCGAGTCAGTTGGAGAATGTAGCTTGTGAGATATGCACACGGAAGATATTTTGCATATTAGTGAAGTGAGTACTGTGACTATATGGGTTAATTTGGAAGAATACTCTTGGCATATCTGCTTACTCTTTAAAAAGTGTTGTTGCTATGGAAATTGTTGTTTTCTTCTGATGTCCGTTAGTATGTTTTAATATTGCATCTATGTAATTTAAATAAATATATATTAATCTATCCATCACTCAAAACTACGAGTATTTATTTAAATCTACGAGTGATGTAAGCCAACGTGAGTATATAAGTAAGACTTGTTCACAACTGCATGATGCATGAGCACACGGAAATTACACGTAGGTATCGCAGTAAAAAATCCAGCCTTTTGGCGGGAAAATGCAAACATCTGCTTTTCTGTAACTGGCATACAAGTTTATTATGCGAATATAATGAATGAAGCAACCAAATACCAATTATACTCGGATCACATTTCACGTCATCTGTTGATATCTGACAACACCACTGAACTTAGATATTTAGTGGACTCCGGAGCAGAAGTTTCGGTCATACCACCAACTCAGCTCGAACGTTCGCATTCAATGGTTCTACCATTCAAACATTTGGAGAACGATAGCTTAATTTAAATTTAGGAGTCAGAAGAAAATTTAGATGACCATTTATCCTCGCCGACGTCAAACATCCTAGTATTGTTGCAAATTTCTTAAGATATTTTGGTCTTCCAGTAGACATGAAATCCAAGATACCTTTAGACAAAGAAACTCTATTATCCAAGTTAGGAGATAGGGCAAGCCCATACCTGAATAAAGTTCTCACCATAAGTCCACAGAATTTCAAGACCTCCGAAATTATCGGAAACTGCTCACTAGAGAAGCCAAAACTGGTCAACCGGTGATCGATGTGCAACACACCATCATCAACAGGAGCACCACTGCATTACTAGCTCTACTCTCACAAAATTGGGTTGACCATTTTAATGGGAGTTCGTTCTTATGTCATTCCAGAGTACAACACCACAGCTGCAGAAGCGACATACGGCAGACCAATAAGATTAGCAGCAGACTCCTTGACACTTAAAAGCAATAGAAGACATGCCATCTTTTGTGATTCACCTGACACAAAGCATGAATTTACTCCAACCAGTAAATATCAAACACCATTATTCAAAATCCGTATTTATGCATGAGCTCACTACAGTTCTCATGTTTTCATCCGGCAAGATGCTGTGAAGAAACTACTGCAACCCCGTTATGATGGACCGTACAGAGTATTGGACCGTTCGGAAAAGATTGTTAACTTCGATATTCACAGAGGAACAAGAATATATTCACTGATAGGCTCAGACAAGCCTTCCTACTGAAAGATTTTTGAGGCCAGTAGCTAATTCCACCAAGTCAAGAATCAAGTGGAGCCAAAGAGAAAAAGAAACGCAACGCACAACACGTTGTGGTCACAAAGTCCAGTTTCCAACCAGGTTCCTCGACGTTGTCACTGGGAAGGGAGTATGTGGCTATACAAGTTAGTTTGGAAGAATACTGTTGGTATATGTGCTTACACTTCAAAAATGTTTTTCTTATGGAAATCGTTGTTTTCTTTTCATCTACATTAGTATATTTTAGTATTATATTTACGTAGGTTAAACTCTATATTAATTATCCAGCACTTAAAACTACCGTTATTTATTTAAAACTACAAACCATAAACAAGACGATTCTGTGTATGGAAGAAGCAAATGAATTGAACAGTATTCATCTCCATCTTGCTACAATAAAACAGTACGCGGGGAAAGAAAGCGTGAATTATGCCGCCAAACGCAACTTATTGATTTCTTTAAGATAAAAAGGTTAGGTTAGTGTAAAACGAGTACAGTGTGATTGTATGCACCTACTTTATACATTGAGATCGGTTGTAGGACTGGAATACCACCCTAGGATAACTGGTGTGCTTTAAAGTGGAGTATTTTACTGTATATTACATACTTCACAACTTTCTGTAATTTATTACTGCGAGAATGTTTCCCACCACTTCCGTGGGATCGCTTTTTGTAAATTCTAACCAGTCTTTGATTACAGTTTTCCCAAACATTGAGTCCTCAGATTGGCAAAATAGTTAAAAGAACGAAACAGAAACTACCAGAAAATGCCCTCTTAATTTCGCTTTGTATGGTTCTCGTACAACTTGCAGGGAAATGACGTTATGTTCTCTTCTGATTACTTCATAATATGACTTTCATATAAACGTACATAGTTTCTCATAGGATTCAGTAGAAATGTAATGGTTTATAATATGAGACCAATTGCTGAATTAAAACAATCAGTATTAAGATCACAACATCAAAGACGTTAGTTATGTTATTAACTCTCCATTACTCGCGCGGATGACAGGTGTTACCCAAGACGAAGATGATGCATCTTTATATTGCAGATTTGTTTTTATATTTAAGTTTAAAAAGCTTTAGTATGAAATAAGTATGGTACAATTCTTCATATTCACTTAATATTGATTATCAGTTTGAGTATTTTATTCTGTGCAATGGAGGATTAAGGTTGCATTTGAAAATGTGTTTATCAAATACACAGGTGCAATAACGTATTATGGTTATTTAAACAAAACATTCTTACTTCAGAAGAAAATCGTATGGTATTATCAAATACGTAGATAATCACATTACAAAATTTGGAATACTAAACTCAGAGTTGATTTGTCTACACATTTTACATACATATACTAGAGATCGACACAGACCCACTTGCTACTTACACTGCACCATCAACGGGTTGTCTTACTTCGTGCTCTTCCACATAAGCAGCACCAGACCACATGACCCAGCAGCTCTCTCAGGATCCTCAACTGGTGCTTGGCTATCCACCAACAGTTTTGCCGTTCTTTGAATCTAACAAGGAAGGTTTTCCACAATAGAATTTCGTTCAATTTGAAACATTATATAAGTAATTTGTTTCTGGAACGTTAAATTATTCATTTACCACTAACCTTGCGCTATACTCTTAATGCTTTGTCCTTTCGTTAAATCAGGTTCAGCCCTTTCTTTTCGCAGTTTCTTGTGTTATCATTCTTTAGTTGCTCATTTTCCACTTATCTTTGAGGTATAACAGAGTGATGTAGAACTCTAGCATTCTTCATATTATTTTCCACTTATTTCTCACCATGACAAGGAACTTATAATAATTATAGAGCATCATTAGGCTAAAATTTGAAAAAAAAAAAAAAATCTTAAAATTATAGCATTTGGAATTTTCACCTATGGGTACCCCAAAGTGAACGCCTAAAGAAAAAAAGACGAGGTGTAATTGAAATTACGACGGGAAGCCAAGATGTACACAAAGAACCTAACATAGTAGAAAACAAAGTTAATGACACAATAGCCGAAAGATAACTGCCAGTCTTCCTTTTTTCTTTGCATTCGTGTTAGTTTTTTTAATTCTTCCATTGATACCTCATGGTTATGCCGGTGGTTTTGTGCGAGCTGGTGCTATGATAACATGTACCACGCGCATTTGGGAGGTTGCGGCTTCTATCTCCGTCTACTGCACACTCTGCGGTTCTTTTTAGTGGTTTCCTCTAGTCACTTAGACGAATGCTGGGGTACTTAATTTCATACCACGATTTCTTTTCCCTTCATTCCCAACTTGAGGTACGCTTTCAGGCTCATAATCCGTGTATAGTTGTGTCGGACAGGTGAAGCGGATGCTTGTGCACTGCAAATGCCGTTCTCGGTGCTGGGTGGCGTTGTATGGTCGTTGTCTTCACATGGGGAAGCTCTTTTCGACCGTGAATACTGGTGGATGCCGCGAGTCCTCACACGGAGATGAAGTGATCCCAGTACTTGTTAGGACTTCCGCGCCCATCTGGAGCCCGTGTATCTGCGATCCTGTGGTATCCTCCAGTTGTAGTGTTAGCCGTAATAGGTCTTTGTGGATTTCAGAGGTCGCAAGGTATGCCACTTCATAGTCTACACCTTACCTTTACTTTTTACCTGAAACACGAGAAGAAAATGGCATGATAAGCAAAAGATGGGAAGGAAGTCATGGTAGATCCGAAATAGTCCCAGTCACGCTATGTTGAATAATACGGTAGCTATCATCATCTAGCTGCGCAGTAGCATTTTCTCTTTTTAAAATGACCGGACTACTGATAGTATAGCTTGTTTCAGAACACTGAAATACTTAAAGCAAGCTTTGATGTGAGTCACTTACGTTCAGTAGCAGTATATCTTTTGGAATCAGAATCTAATCAAGATGTCACTGAGAGTTGTTTTTCCCAAATCAGGGGTCCATGATCATCCCATACCAACTACCGTAAATCAGAGAATAAGATTCTAGCTTCTTGGACGCCATTATTCCCAGAGTTATACACGAGATATTAGCGTTACATTAAATGCAACGATGGTCAGCGAAATAGAAAGTGGCGATAAAGAGGCAAAAGAAGCAGCAGGGGAGGAGAAATGAATTTAGATAATAGATCAACAGGAATATTAGGATTAAGAGTTCGTTTTCAGTGTTAACCATCCTGTTGTTCAACTAAATCGCATACAAGAAACAAACAATAATACAGGCACAATTTCCCAAAATGTGCAACTTTTAGAAATGTTGGCAGGCTATGTAGTATATATAGATTAAGAAAATCAAACCAGATGAAATTGCTTCGTTGTATGGAACTGCTGCAACTTTCCTGCAGATAAATCGCGACTTTCGTTACTTTCAAGTTTTGCATTACTTAATATTTATACCTATTTAATATTTTAAACAATTGCTCCTTTACCTTCAATAATTTAAATCTAAGGGTTAGAGCTGAATAAGTGATTTATTTGAAACGGAAGCTATACGTACACCGCATGACGTCACGGAAGCCATATGCTACAGAGCAACCTGCACGTTATACCTACCCTATTACTCTATATACCGTGGTCCCAGTATTCACCGAGCACAAAACTACAAAACGCCATAATAGTGGACAGTTGACCAGAGTCGAACACGGGACTCCCAAATGAGCACGTCACACAACATCGTGGAGTCAATATTGCTGGCTTCTAGGTTACTATATGTGTTTCTTAAACTAAAATAGCTGAGTATCAAATTGTTCTACTGAAAGACAGATCTTCACATGATAACATCCGTGATTATGGTTTTTAAGATAACAGAAGTTAGTTATTCTAAGCATGTTTGAAATCATTTCATTGTATTATGAGCTCAGATACAACGCTTATAAACGGTACATATCGTATAAGGATAGTACACAAGAGCAGAAGATATATCCTTTACCAACAAACACCAGGAAGCTACAAGCAGCTGCTGAAGGAGCCCATATCAAAGAATGCTCAGTGGAAGGCTCGTCACGGAGAGATATTCAAATAAAAATCACCGTTTTGTGCTATATGGCAGGGTATGCTGGAAAAATGTGGGCTTCCTTGTGACGGGCAATGCGACAGACTTTGAGAGCTCTCTAGGTGATGGCCATGGGGTTGGTGCGGACTATTGGAGAGCTTTGTCAACATTGGTGCATTCCGTCGCATCTCTTCCCCACCTCATGAGCTCTCAAAATCTTGCGTCGTTTGCTTTACTCCACTCTGTCTGGCTATATCTTTGCTGTTGTCATACTTGTCCTCAGCTAGTCTATTCGCTGTAAATACAAATTTCTTCGCTCCAATTAATTCTTCTTTGAGATTAGTTACCACTCCAATACTGCCATATTGTCACTCCTTGCTTTCGCTACACTTCAGAGTTGGTGTACTAGTTATACACTTTGTTACAGAGTTACCAAAGTTAGTGTTTATAGTTCTATGTGTCCTGTTCTAGTACTTTTTTCTTTCTCCATCACATATAGTAAAATAGGGGAAGTGTAGTAGGGGAAGTGTAGTCCGGTGTCGAGTTTTCACCGGAAATACATGTTTTGAAGCACTCTGAATCCAACAAAAGCATTTTTACAAAAAGTCTCTGTGTGTGTGTCTGTCTGTGAAACCAATAACTCAAAAACGAAAAGTCGGTTAGAAACCAAAGTCGGTATTTAAGTTCAAGGATGCAAGCAACACAGGATTTTGAAGAAAATCCCTCCACTAAAAGCTCCCTTTAAATGGGAAATGTTTACAAAATGTTGATACCTTTATGGGGAATTAAATGTATATTTTGAATTTTCTGGCATAGCCCATGCAGTCCTGTCTACTCTTGATGACTTTCGCATACCTGGTAAACCGTAAAATCCTACCACCTGTATAAGAAATGTAGACCTTGTTAAAAATGTATGTCCAAATGCATTTTTTATGGAGTGAAACATTCCGGAGATATTCCTGGTATTTTTATCAGTTTTGCAATACTTAAAAGTTTTCTCAAATGGAAGGCGGTTATCACCTTTTATGTCTTGGCCGTGTAAACAGAGCGGAATTTAGAAGCTTTAATATAGCGATCAGATATACAAGAACTGACTATCGCTCAAAGCTTACTGTAATCTCATGTTCCCCTTGCAACAACATGAAAATGAACGGTAAGATAATGTCTACAAATATCTATCTCGACTAACATGAAGACAGAGGAATAAGGGTTTGTAAGAATAGTTAGTACAAGAGTAGAGAAAATCATGTGAATGCAACACACCAGATTTGTTCCTTTCTTCTATCTACTGCCATAGAAATTTAAAAGTTGTTCTATTATATGGTCGTTTGTTTCACATCGCAATTGCCCATTGCTCTTACATTGCTCTGCATTTTGGAAAAAAAAAATGATTCAGTTTTGAGTGCCACCTCTCACTAATTTGGTGATCCTAAATTCCAAATATGTTATTAGTTTTCTCCTACCATCTCCAGATTTTAAGAAATGAAACTGCAGTAGGAATTGGGAGACAATCTGAGCCTTGTGTGTGTGTGTGTGAGTGTGTGTGTGTGTGTGTGTGTGTGTGTGTGTGTGTGTCGGTCTGAGTGACTCAGGTGGTTAGATGATCCCAAGGTCGCGGGTTCAATTCCGGCCCAGACCGATGGTTTTTAAGCGTGCTTGAAAACGACAGCTCCATGTCAGTAGATTTACTGGCATGTAAAAGAGCTCCTGCGTGACAAAATACCGGCACACCGGCGACGCTGATGTGATTCTGGCAAGTGACAGCGTCGTTAAACAACAAAATAATTTTTAATTTTTGAGCTTTGTGTGATGGAGGATTTTCGTAGTGGAGGATGAACTTTCCCACCAGTTCAGGCTCACTTTCTGCCGTTGCAGGCAACATTTCTCTGTAATATTCTCCGATGATTGACATGTCCTGTGGAACAGAAGATGTCAGATTAACACACTTATGATCACAGAATGTTCAATACAGAGTTTTCTCTGCAGTTAGACCAACTCTGAATTTTATTTTTGGGCGGGGATGTGGTGGCGTGTCTCAATGTTTCCATTGCTTTGACTGCTGTTTTGTTCCAGGATAGAACAGAGGGTTCCATGCCTCATCAATTTTGACCGCTCTTTAAAAAATATGGATCTGAGCGGTGCCTTGTCAAAATTTCTTCTGAATAGTCATCCGGAGTTCTTTCTGGCTTTCATCAAGCATTCTTGGCACCCAACGAGCTTCATTTTCAAGTCATCTTTAATAATACTCACCAGTGAACCATGGTTAAGGTCTGTATTAGCACACATTTTCTCTAGGGTCATTCGGTGATCATTCAGAATGAGGCTTTTGACACGTTTTCTTTGCAACCGTGTGAGATTCACATTACCATAGTCCAGTGCATCATCCCGACAAACACAGAGGACTTTACGGTAAATATTAACATACTTTTCATCTTTCAGAAAAAAAAATGATGACAGCACGCTGTTCTTTTCACGAAGATTCCATAATAAGCAGTATCCAAATAGCCTCTTAAGGAAACTGCCACTGTCCCTTCATGAGCACACTCTTGCAGTCAAACTGATGGTTCCCTTTCTAGACTCGGCATGAAGGCAACTGTCCACCAAACACCGTTTGACGAATATCTCCTAATATATCCCATCACGATATAATTACGTGGTTAAAGCGAGGTATAAGAAATAAAGGACAGAAAAAAAGAAAGGTTACTAAAACTTTTTACAAGGGGCCACCAGTTTTTGCGCACTTGTAATTGCGCCACATACATATTTGTAATAACGTTCGCCAGTAACTCAAACTGTTACTTAAGCAAATACTGGGATGCTTAATTTCGTTCCACGGCTTCCTTTCTTTACGCATTTCATTTCCCTGGTCATTTTCCAGGTCCGGTTGTCAGCGCGGTGGTTTGGGCTGCCGCGAACATACAGTACAGTTGCTTGCGCTCTGCAAACCCTTCTCGCCTGGTTGCTGGACGCCCTCTCTGAGCATCGATGTGAAGTTTCAGGTGGTGTGCTTAATGGCTCCCTGTCAATTGCTAGGATGTTCCGCACGTCTCTGTGGCGTTACCCTCGTCACCCTATGGGGTTGTGGTCTTCCTTCAACTAATCTCTCCATTCCAGTGAAATGTTAGCGTACAATAGATTTATACCGGGTCGCAGTAGTTGCGGTGTCCCTTTAAGTCACAATAAGTCGTTCCTCATAAACCGAGCGAGATAGGTCCACGGTAACGTGTGAGGTTCGCACTCCGGAGGCCGCGGGCTGCATTCCCATGGTAGAACCTTCCTGAGCCATAATTCTTTTTATTTACTTACCTAGTTACTCACTCACTCACCCACTTACCTACTCACCTACTCACTTACCTACTTACTTACCTCCTTACTTACCTACTTACCTCCTTACTTAGCTACTTATTTATTTTTTGAGCGGGGGAGGGGGGTGGGCTTCCTCGAGTCTCTTCTCCCTGTAGTTCACCTCACCTCACCTTTCATCTGTTTGATTGTTTCAGGGGTCTAAGCTTCGGCGAGAGTTTCTACGTGCATGGCAGGTGCTTGTTCTCTGTAAATCCTCGCACTCCGGATCAGGGGACGTCTCCGATTTCCAGGCTCCCGGGGACCTGTGATTCAACAAAATGGAAGACAGGCGGTTTACGAGCCTTCACTGGAGAGCTCAAAGCCGTAGTCCTCTGCGCCATCTTTCCTCACTTCCGACTACCCTTCGTATTCTCTCGCCTCACACCCTCCTTTCATGGGGCACAAATAAAAAATATTTCAATGGTCGAGGTGCTACGAGTCCCCGCACCGCCTTTCTATCTTATCATACGTCATGGATATAAAATAACCTTTTAGAAACACTCACGTCGGAGTAGCCACTGTAGCTCTGCCTTTGTGACGGAAGATATAATTCTGTCTATCGTATTATGTTTTGTCTGTGGACAAATGGTGCAGCATACACTATCAGCATCTATTTTTATTTATATTGTTTTAGACCTAAGATGGAAATTTAGGTTGTAGTATTAATTATTCAATCCGGTATTTACGTTGGCGAGGGAAAACACTAAAAAGCCCTAACTGGATTGCTTTGCCTAAGGTATTTAATCTCCGGACCTCCCGAATGTGAGCCCTCGCACTTTACCGTGGAGTCATTTTGCTCGACGTTTTAGAAACTAAAGGAAAAGTAAGTTTCACTTAGAAATTATGAAAATTTTCAAAACTTACTTTGTATTAATCAAACGGTAATAAACTAACATAAATTAAATTCTCCCTATTGGTTGCTACATCCAAATTTTGCATGCAAGATTTGGAGGTCTGGATTTAATAATATAGAATGATGTAGCTTCAACTATAATCCTTCCGTTAAACTCTACTTAAAATTGTGTTTTCATTTTTGTAAAGGCATACTATTAGTCGTATACAAAGTTTTGCACATAAAATTCAGTTCAAATACTATTTTTCCCTTCTTCTCTAGCCCAAGATTAAACAGGGAATGAAACTCTCTGAGCAAAGGAAATTCCAGAATGCGGCGATGTCAGAACTGGGGATGGGGCTGAATGTGAGAATTTGCTCAATTCACATCCCTTTTATCTATTCTGTGTCAAGTTAAAGCTTCACGCCTTTCAACACACCGCGACAATTTCAAGCTTTATAGCGAAAAAATCCCCCTCGCTGCTATACGTCGCTAATCGTAACACTTCCATTTTATGCAAGAACAAGTAAAAGAGTTTTTATAAAGGATAAAGGGGAAAAGAAATCTGCATCCGTTGGCAGGAACAGTCAAAGAAAACGCTTTATTAACAAAAAACAATACAATACCGAGTAATGATTATCATGTAAAAGATGTCGCACCGTGGCGCAGAAGCGAGGGGGGGGGGGGGGTGGGTGGTGTGGTGGACAGTAAAGCCCGAGTTACAAATTTTAGAACAAAGGAGTTAATTCTGCGGATTTCTTTTGATTGTCGATGTTAAATCTGGGTACAAAATGTGCAGACAAAGGAAATGTGGTACTTCGCACTTGGTCGCTATTATTATGTAATTTCTGTGGTTTCCTCTACCTGAATTTGCAGAACTCATGTTGTATTCAGAAGACGTGCTGCAGCAGTGGCAAAAGGCACACATATATAAACGCAAGTAGATTGTAAAGATCTGATGTGTGAAATAACTTCTTTTCTAAGCCCTCATAATCAAATACAAAACAAAGGCAACTCAAACAGACAAATTCATTATATGTAAATCTCACATCGATCCGTTACCACTCTGCTTTCAAGACCAAAGCAGCTAAAATCACCGCAGCTAGTTTGAGGCACTTCAGGAAATCTTACTACCAGTTCCACATATATACGGTGTCGTATAAGAAGAAAGAAAAGAAACGTAATATTTCACTCATAAATAAAATCAACATATTCTGACAAATATGACAAAAGTCCAGTCCAGTTACTTTTCTATCACATTATTTTTCTTATAAACTTTTGCAGAAAAACACAGTTCTCCTTTACTATTTTCTTCTCGTAGCCTTGTCTCTCTGTACTATCTGTCTCTCAAACACTATCTCTGACGATACAATCACTCGTTAAAACTTCTTCACTTGACGCGACTTATCTTTCATAGTTGCCTCGTACTCAGTGATACACTGACCGACTCAAGAACTGCCTGCCTTCACGCAAACGTCTACAAATAAGCTGGCCGCCGGACATTTCTAGAATGAGCTTTCAGACGCAATGCGCTCATTGTCACGCGTTTTCTCGCGCGAGTGGTCTGAGGAAGCTTGACTTTAAGCGCCTTACAGGCGCCGCTCCTGGTATGTGGTGTGTAGTAGCTTGGCTCCGACTGGCATTTTAGTGTGTTGCGGCCGTCGTCAACCTATTATAAACTCGCTATAAAAGTGCAGTTCAACGTGGAACCAGTTATAAAGCACCATTTCATACATTACAAATCTGATAAAAATGGCGCCCCACGTTGGGCACCATTTGTAGCTGTTTGTACATTATGAGTGTTTTAATATGAAATAATCTTATATCACCTACTTAGTTTAGTTTATTCCGCATGGCGGCACGCTTTGTAGTAGATTTTGAAGTTGCCCTAATATTACTCGATCTAGCTGTAGTCTTAAAGCTGTGAGATTCGTTCCTGTCTCTAGTCGTGGTATCGGATCCATGTGAAGTTTATAAGAATTGGGTTACTTAAAATACTTGTAACGTATTTCTTTTTATATTCTCATACTTCAACATCAATATACAATTTTACAAATGTAATGTTATCTCTCTCATCCGTTGCTGCTTATATAACAAACTTACAATGTTTACTATTCAGGATTTTTTCTGCTGCTATTTTTGGAACAAGAGAGGAACGACTTCTCAATGCCTCTGTTTTGCATTTGATTATGAGGGCTTCAAAAAGAGCTAGTTGTTAACCAGCCAGGGGTCACTCTCTGAGGATGCCCAACGCAGTCTTGGGCGAAACGTCATTGATTGGACCACGGCCTACAAACCCAAAAGCTACTATGCATTGGATTAACGCCGGCCGTGAATGCTTTAGCATGTGTATTAGACGTCAATAAAAATAAGTCATCACAGACTTCCATTCAATCATCTGTTAGGGCCAGTTCGTTCGGCTTTGTAACCTGATTTAAATAAATTGGTAATGAGAAATCACGGCCGTGAATCTAGAACTAAATGAACTAAAATATCTGCACAAAGAGGGCTCATTTTTACTATATAAATGTGCCGTGTATTTGTACGGGCAAACAGCGGTGTAAAGGGCGAATGTACAGCTTAGACATACTGTGTCGTTCCGTAATGTGGCGTGGGAGCAGTTGCTACTCCCTCTCGTTTCCTTATTGACACGCCTGCATTAGACGTACACTTTGTCCACACACAGCGGTCAATATAACTTCACAGTTCACTGTCTATAAAACATTATGTATAACTAGTAAGTAATAATACAGATTGGAAACCGAAGAAACGGAAACTAGGCCTTTCTTGGGGTATTAAGCTCTATTTCAGTTAACGTGGCCCGACTGTTTAAAATAGAGCTATAACCGCTGATATATCACGAGTAACACTGCAATCTGCTTGTTCATATGCTCACAACGGGAGTATACCTCATTGAATTTTGGACCAAAGTTATTTACTTATTTATTTTTATTTATTAGAAATAACTTATATAATACTTATGTAACAGATTGACTAAATGTGTTCAATAGTAAGCAATGCGGATTGGAGACTATTCAAACGTAACTAATTTAGTTAAATGGCCAACTGCATAATCAGAGACAAATAACAAAGAATGCAGAGATTTCAAACATAATAGCTGGTAATCTCACGCACTATAAACTATTCGCTTATGCCCACATTTAGTGTCCACTGACAAATAATTAATTTCAAAAGACTAACTAGACTACAAAGCATCAGATGCTGGGCTTACAATTCAACCATTAATACCAACCTAATTCACCGCCAAAACACATAATGTAGCCATGACTCCAAAGTCTCACTTAAGCTGATGTTCCATAAAAATCTGATACGTTGCATTGGCATGATATGGTCTATTCACTATTCTCTCTTCTTACGAAATATTAAAGGTCTGTCCACTTGTTGATAATGTTTAGATGCTTGAGTGTTCGCACTGACGTTTACACATGATGGGGCCCTCAGAAGCCCCCAATGAGATTTCGACAAATATCGTTATTTTTCAGCCCTGTTACGTTCATTATGAAAACTTAATTTTATAACGAGTGAGTACAGTTTTATAAAACATACCTGTGCTTAGATGAAATTAGGAAAACCTTAAAGAAAAGGTTTGGATATTAATTCCAGTAGAATAAGTTTCAATTTAATCTTTACCAACAATTATAATATTTTGGCATATAGTAACTTAGACTAGAATTTATATAAACTAGGAGTTGCACATTGGTGAGATGCAATGTAAATCAATATGGATGAAACATCTAAATACAAAATAGAAATAAATAAAATGGATGTTGCATTTACTTAGGCACAAAAAATATTAAGCTACACAGCATTTTACCCAAGTAAAGATTACACTCCCTGTCACAAAAGTCTATATATTACTGGAAATAGTCTTTACAAGCAAGTACACGATGTTCATTGCCTATGTTGTTACAACATTTTGAACAACACTAAGCAATTTTCCTTTCCAATTCACGAGGGCACAAAAAGCATCTTCTTCATAACATCTTTCTTTGGTGGATTATTGCATTTCCGGGCCTCTTTTGACACATCTAGCTAATGCTTGTAGGCCATTTATTTGCCACTTGGAATTATGACTCTGGGCTCCATATATGGACAAATAAGTTCTAGGCCAAATCTTTCAAGGAAATTCCCGTTTCATGTGATTTTCCATTGTGATATTCTGAATGTTCATTTACGAATAAACAGAAAGCATTTACAGGTGCAGCATTCATTATATTAGCCCATAAAATAGGACATCTCATTGTTTTTCCTTTAGAAAGGTAAGTACGTACCTTTTGGTTAAGAGAAGGCACACGAAGTAGGCTAAACGAAGTAAAAACCGTGTTGCCATTGTATACAATTTGAAAAGAGACGTGTATGGAAAAGGCCACCACAAGACGACAGACTCCATATAATATAAACTGCTTATAATCTGCTTTAATTGTAAACCAGGTATCCATTATATTAATTTAAGTGCACTTGAGTGTTGTTTTAACCATTAGTGTTAGGAAAAACAAAAATTTTGTGTAGTTTATCTTGAATCGATGTCGAACTATGAACTCTGATTGCGAGTATACACATTCAGTTATTCGTGTTGGCAAACAAGACACGTATCTGTCACTCTAAAGAGCGGGACCTTGGTGCTAATGGATAATTGTGGTTTGTGCCGACAATTTGGCAGCAGTTTCTAAACGTCGGTGCTCTGCATACATTTTATCCGCTTTGCTGCCGGTAACCGTGGTATTGCGGTGGAGTATAGGGAGGTTTCCACCCCATTGCCTCGCCCTCTCGCCTGCTGACGGCTGATAACACGAGATGCTGCTACCCTTCCCTGCGGCAGCCTCCCACACTCACACCTCTGTGATCACGTGCCCAAAAAAATATAAAACGCCCTACCGAAGATTGCTATTTGGTCCGTTTCCTGCTAGTTTTTATAATCACGTAAACCAAAGTTAATGTTATGTAGATACGAGTGTGCCACAGCATACTGTGTTTATATGTGTGCCCTCTATAGGTAACTTCCAATGCAGTACAAACCCTGGATATCCACTCAATATTCTCACTCTGTTTCAAAGGTGCATCGAAACAGAACTGAGAGCTTACTATTATGATTCAAGGAAACTAATTAGAAGTAACGAAGCTAGTTCCGCGTAACTTCTAAGACTATCGTTCGGAAGGTCCGCGGCTCAAATCAGACCAGGACCGTTCTCTGACTGGTTCCTCCAGGTCTTCATAGTTGGAAAATGCCGGGGAGGTACCTAAACTTAGGCCTGTGGAACATTTCCTTTACAAAATATCATCACATTGTACAGAAACCGAATTTAGTGAAAAGCAAGGCATCATGATTATTTAGCAAGCCCTTCGTAGCATTCCCTTCTTTCCCTCTCTTTACCCTTCTCCAATGACTGAGCAGTATTCATGCTGCTGGCTGAACACATTTATAAGCGATGACACGTGGTCATGTAAGGGAAGTGCTGATTATTTTGGGTGGTGCTTTACTCAGAAAGCAGAAATTATATTACAATATATCTAACAGACAAACTGTTTAAAGCTATGGTGGTGCAAATTTTAATTCCAGTATAACTATGGGGTGAATTTGTAGGAGGATTAAATGTTTTCTATTTTTAAATATAATTCTGCATTGTGTTTACTGTAAAGGTTTACACGTTTTGTGAATTTAAGGACAAAGTTAAAGCTTTTCTTATAACACAGAAACGTATAAATCAATAAATGCTGTCTGTTTCAAGTAATATTTGCAACCTTTTCCATAATAGGGTTAAGAATTTGGGGAACAATCTAGAGAAGATTAAAATATGGCTTTTCTATGAGACCAGGTGTATCTGCAACGTTCCTTCTCCTCATTACAGCGCCACGTCTCTAGCCCCATATTGTAAATGTCAGCAGCTCATTGATCAGTAGTTATCCCTTGCAGACCCCGTAAGACGATAAGAAACGGGGAGGTGCACCGATCAGTGCATTTTGCTAAATTGGTTTTTTGTACGTATCTTCAGAGTCCAATATCTGTGGTTGCCGTATGTACTGGTTAAACACTACCACCTAAAATATATTTTATTTATAGCAGACACAAAATTTGATGGTGGGTGGCAGGAAAAACTAGTTCAATCAGAGGCTTCGCACATCTTGCGATGTGAAATCCCACTTTAAAACCGTGATATAAATATTATTTGCTTCCACAAAATGTGTTTGCGCAATAAAGAAGTACAGTAACCTGATAATGAAGTGGTCAGCTATAAGCCGCCATTAAATTTTTTGTCTGCCATAGTATCTATGTTGAGTGTGAAACGAGGTTGTCAGTATGAACAAGCAGTTTGGTTTTCTTGGAAACAAGCTTAAAAGTAAATTGTGGTAATATTATTTACCATTACTTCCCAAACACATGGAAGCCATTGGGTTACTTGCGCTCACACTTATACAGCACAAGAATAGAGCGCCAAAGTTTATGAATTCTTATAGAACCATGTTGTAGAATATGGCTTTTAATCTAGAGATGAGAACTAAGAATTCGCAAATATGGTCTATATTAAGGAGAATGTTCCGATTATCAGTCAGCCCAGTTTTATGACTCTCAAGGAAGTATAGGTAGTGTGATAGGCACCCAAAATTACCATACTGAAGATATCTGTGTTTCAGAAGGGTTCATCCTCAACCCATCAACGCTAGTGATATTCTGTGGTACACATAGAGTACTGTTACTCCAAGCATTAAGTAGCTTTAAACCTGCGTGGCATACTAGGCATACTGCATAGCATAAATTTTGAAAGTAGGTACTATGAGGAACTATCTACCCTAAGCAGAATAAATAATAATTGATCTAAGGAAACCCGCCAGGAACAAAGAATTGGAAAAACAAATAACTAAATAAACAAACAGATAAATATTGTGATGCCGGCCTACGGCAGCGGTAACACAACAAAGGACTATCGGTGCCGGATTGCCCCACGCCACTGGTGCAGCACGTAACAATGTGTTCAAAGTTCAGCTTCCCTATACAACTCACGCGAGCGAACAGGTGATTGACAAAACCAAGCGGCAACACAAAGGATCCTGAAACCTTCGAGAGGCAACCCGAGGTCGACGTGTTTGTAGAAGTTCCTGAGAGGTCCAGTTTACGTCAACCCTGCTATATAAGGAGGCGAGGCAAAGACAGATACGGTTAACAGATATGAGTCTATCAGTGTGTCACAGAGTGCCAGACAGCGTGTGTATAATGCTGTCGTCATGAAAGGTACGTCGTGCCTAAGTGAAGCAGCTGTAAAGAGGGTCGAGTGATTGTATCGTCAGAGTTTGTATGTGAGAGACAGAAAAATTAAAGAGAGACAGTACAAGGACTGAGTCAAGGTTACGAGAAGATAACAGTTGGGAGCTGTAATAACGCGAACGCCTGTAGACTGTGTTAACGTTCTTGGAAGAGATCCGTGTGCTAATGCAAAAATTTAGAAGGCAATAAAGAGCAGAAAAGCATCTGGACTGATGTCGTTTTTATCGCAATGTTTTCCAAATTCCAAATGTTCTTAGCAAACACAGAAGATCATATCTAAATTAATATAGTAAAATTAGGTAATTAGTTTCAATATTGCAATATAAATGTGTTGAAACTAAGCTAATATGTATGCATAGATAACTTAATAAGGAACCAGTATAAAAATGGTTGTATAAATTAGATAAGTACTTTAAAACACCTACACTTTGAAATGCACATCTACATCTACAGCGCACACCGATTTAAGAGATATTTAAAAACATAATACTCATGAAATGGTTTCATTGTTGGGTAAAATTATCGCCAAAGAGGCACAATGAACATTATCATTTAAACTCAGCTCATCCATATGACAGTTTAAATTGGATTTTTGGAATAACACGCCATGAAGTTTGGGAGCAGAATACAACTATCTGGTGGATGCAATCTTGAAATTAAATGCGACAGAAGAGCTAAATTTAAGCAGTCTGGAGGAGATTATGAATATGGTATTTTAGAGTGTGAATTTATGACTTGAAATGCCTCTGTTTGCAGCTCTTTCGTGCTCTAATCCGTGCTGTAATGATATTCCTTTGGAGGACTGAGCTACCGTGTCAAAACGAGGAAGTTTTATACTTTTTTTTTCTATTTACACTGAATATTCGACCGGTTTTGTTTACATGAGCTGCAAGACTATTATATATTTTTATGCATATATGACTCCATGACAATTTGCGGCCAAAAGGATGTCTTTGCCCCTGACGGGGCACCCCCGCGAGGACCGATGAGGCGAATGGATCCTAGGCCGAAACGTTGCCACGACAGAGGAGGTGCCAGAATCAATACATGCTCCCAGTTATAAGCACCCCGGTGGAGGCTTGCTCAGCCTGGTTTCTCTTCCACCCCTTCGGCTTTGTGCTCCCAAGGAGAGTCGGAAACCGGTTCCCTTCTCTCCCTCGGGCCTGTAGCATCCCATGGAGGGCCCAGAAGCCAGTAGACTCGCCTTCCAATCCGGGGGACGAAATTTCCAGAACACATTGACACCCCCTGCCATGCTGCAGTCGCGACGCTCGTCCACGCTTCCAACCCTGAAAGTAACCTAACGGGATGAAGGGTGAAATGAAATGATTAATGTAATGACACGAAGGGACAGGAAATTTGGAGGATATGGAAATAATTCCTAGAATTCACAAAGCAACCCGTGGAAACCTTAAAAAGAAAACCTTGGTTCTGGAAGTTCGGCCACGGGAACTGAACGCACGACTTCCAAAATGCGAGCCTTACACATTACCGTGGAGCCATCTCTCTCGGTACGAGAACTATAAGTAGTGCTTATTTCCGCTTATAGAAATTCCTAGACCTCTAACAAGCTGCTATATATGGCATTTCGCGAGGGTGAGGGAGAGTTAGAAAGAGAGAGAAAGTTGCTGAGATAGTGATTGCGTTTCTGTTGTGACAAAAAGTGCTGTTTCTGGAGCGAGTTTGTCACCACTGCAGGACTTGCAGGAAACGCTACAGCTTCCAGATATTGGAGAACTGTTGTGTCGAGCTTCGAGTTGCGGTAGCTTTGGTACAGTGTGTAAATGACATAGGAAATTGCAGGATTACCAGTAGCATTGGTAGCATTGGTGGAGAAATAAACAGAATATAAGCAACAAGAATTTAAAGATTTAATAAGAAATTCAAATATGTATAATGATCACCAAGAACCGTGATGATTACTTTGGTCGCTGTGATAAACATGAAAATTGTACCCTTCGGTTCAAAATAACAGTATGATCGCTATTAGTGTCTTCGATCTGAATAATTGCAATATACTTAGAGGAGCTTCAAATGTTTTCGAAGACACTGTTTCGTAGGTGAAGTGGTCCTTTATATACCCTTTCTTCCTCGAGAAAGCTCAAAGTTTAACCTTCCAATTTCTAGAGAAATCTAATAAAACATGGTCAAATACGTAAAGAACGGGTCAGAGTGAAGTAACGCTCGATAGGTATGCAACATAACTAACATACAGGTAATGCGGGTAGATTCTTAACTGACCAATTCCACCTATGATAATCTGCGGTGGCCTACAGTAGTTTTACAACTCTTGGCCTCATTTGATGTTGAAATTCCATTCTCTTTTGCATGGCCAAGGTATAAAATAGTGAATAACGACCTTCCATTTGATAAAAGTTTAAGTATTGCAAAACCTACACAGATAACAAGGGTTATCTCTGAAACGGCTCACTCACGCAAAAATGCATTTAAGCACAAATGTCTGTTTTAACAAGATCCATACTTTTGTGTAGTAGGATTTGGTATAACCTGGTGCTGGGCTGACCACCCGCTTCCAGGTCTTCACTCTGACAGGTCCATAGGCTCCTCTGCTCCCCGACAGGGATCTGAATCTAGGCATTGGCTTGTAAGTCCTAGGGGGTGTGAGTCCTGGGTATATAAGAGGAGAATAATCGGGTAAACAAGAAGTTTTGTTCTATTTCTTACAGTTTACAAGTTATGCAAAAGTCATCAAGAGTGAACATGATTACATAGGCTATAGTCAGAAAACTCAAAACCTACATTTCATTTGTAATAAAATTATTTAAACATACGCCATTTTAATCAGAATTCTCAGAGCCATTTTTGAGGAAATAAAAATTTTCGAAAACATTTCCATGTAAGGAGTAGTTTAGAATGGAGGAATTTTCTTCAATATCTTTGTGTCACATCCTTGAAAAATATTATACTTAAATACCAACTTTGGTTTTTAACCTACTTTCCGTTTTTGAGTTCACGGGCAGAGACACTCACACGGACCTTTTTTAAACATGCTTTTTTGGATTTAGGGGGCCTCAGAACACATGCTTCCGGTGAAATGTCAACATATAATCTTTGGTTCAAATATAGTAATAAAATACTTCCTTTTACTATACGTAGCAGATACAGCAAAAAGGAATCAAACAAAACAACAAAAATTACAAGAAGAATCTGAATGTGTTCATACTGCATCAAAAAGTTCAGTAGATAGCTTGTAGCTCGTTATCCTTAAACAGAGGATTCGTTTTCTCGTATCCCGTGCACACTATATATTTGAATTCTATAAGATCAGCTATGTACGTGTTTGTATTTCTAGTGCTTCTAGAGGTTGGTTGTTTTTTGTTTTTTTTTTTTTGTTTTTTTTTTTTTTTGTTTTTTTGTTTTGGTGCTGAGATGGCGAACGAGTTCATCCACTAATTACTTTTATCACAACCCGGCACATCTAAAAATTGAATACCAAGGTTCCAAAGAAGAACATAATATGTCACCAATCTAGAATTCTTGTATCTGACCATATAATTATTACTGTATTCACAACATCCTTAATTTTGACTTCATGTCTACTATTCTCTCTTTTTGTGTATACTGGCATCAAAAAAGAACAAAAAGGAAAATCTCACTGTACCTCGGATCTACGTCACATTATTTATCGTTATACGAAGCCTGGACCACCTCATTGGTTGCTTTAGGCCACGGTGCAAGGATGTGCCACTGTTTTTGCTAAATAACCTTAACCGATAACCAAAACAAAATTACGTAGAAACGGAATACAAGTTTACGCTTTCGACCATATTGACAGAAAGGGGTGTTGAGTGCACTCAGTTTGACATGCAAACCTCTTATCATGAATGGCAGCCATACGTCATAGTGTAGGACAACCCTTTGTAGGCGTTAAAATCTAAAGGGAAAACTTGATGAGCGTCCAGGTTAGCGAAATGTGTAATGTGTGCGTGTGAAAAGATTTTTAGAGGATACAACTTACAGCTTGAGTGGTACTCATTAAGCACACAGCAAGGCAGACATTTATAAGAAAAGGTAAATAGAATAGAATTCTCAATTCTTTATCAAAGTTTGTTGCTGCATACAATCAAAAATGAATGACTGACTGACTGACTGGCTGATTGACTGACTGACTGACTGACTGACTGACTGACTGACAGACTGACAGACAGACTGACTGACTGACTGACTGGCTGACTGACTGACTGATTGACTGACTGACTAAACAAGTGACTGGCTGACTGTCTGACTGACTGTATGACTGACTGACTGACTGACTGACTAAACAACTAAATAATTTATTTATTGCAAACGCACATATGCCGTGTATGACTATATTCATATCACATTACATTCACACTCTCTTTGCTATAGGCTACGATGGACTTCTGCCTATTGCTGTTTTTGATTATATGGTGTCCGTCACAAAATTCCAAGAAAAAATAACCAAATAACCAACCATCCAACCACAAAACCAACCAAATAAGCAACCAACCAACCAAATAACCAACCGACTGACCTACAGACCAACCAAATAAACAAACAAACACATCCATAAACAAACAAGAAACAAATAATAAACAAATGAATGGATAAATAAATGGATATATGTATAAATCGACACACAAATACATACATAAATACATACATAAGCACATAATAGGTCCATACATAAGTACACGAACGAATGAATGAATCAATGAATAAATACACACATAAATAGATAAATAAGTAAATAAATACATAAATAAGTAAATAAATAAATCTATAAATAAATAGGTAGGTGAGTAGGTAGGTAAGTAGGGGAATAGTTAGGTATGTAGTTAGGTGAGTAGGTAGGTGAGTTGGTAGGTAAGTAGGTAGGCAAGTAGGTGGATAGGTAAGTAGGTAAGACAGTAGGTAAATAGGTAGGAAAGTTGGTAGGTAGGCAAGTAGATAACTAGGTAGGTAAGTAGTTAGTGAAGTAGGTAAGTAGGTACACAAGAAGGTCAGTAGGTAGGCAAATAGGTAAGTAGATAGGTAAGTTAGGTGGGTAAGTGGGTAGGCAAGTAGCTAACTAGGTTGGTAAGTAGGTGGGTAGGTAGGTAGGCAAGTGGGTAAGTATGTAGGTAAGTAGGTAAGCAAGAAACTAAGTAGGTAGGTAAATAGGTAGGTAGGTAAGTAGGTAATCAATCAATAATCGATCAATGTCTGAATCAATAAATAATAAAGCAATCAATCAGTAAATATACAAATCAATAAACATATAAATCAATATAAGTATAGACGTAAATAATGTAGAAATGTTTTGCCTCCAAGAAAACTATACCTACTAAACTGCTCGCAAAAGTTAAAAGCATGTGAACGCTGGCCAAGCGGAGCGCTGTTGCCAAGCGTAGGGCGTGTACCGGCAGAGATTCTGTACATACGAGCGTGTGAGATGCGTGTACCACATTCGGCAGCGCTGGTAGGAGGGGCAAGCTTAGGATTCGCTGGAGTCTGCAGTACGGCCCGCCTCCATATGCCTTTAACTTTTGCGAATATTATAATAGTTAATTTGCCTTCACTAATGCATTGCTGATCATAGGAATACAACAAGAATATAATGAGAAATATAACACAATTTTAGAGCCATTAATCGTATTGGCGTATTCATGTAAACCGTCTCGCAAATATATTAGTGTATACTTTGTAAGCAAGTTTGTCAATTATTATAATAAGGGGGTAATATGATTAATCCTAGAGATATTTATTCACAGAAATGTATTACATAAATCCTAAATCACTGCACACAAATATGTGCATTATATTTCTCTATTTCTACTTAATATTGATGTTTGCATTTGGTTTCAATCAGCAGTTTTAAGCATCTATATAATAGTTTTCCTCGCCGGAATGCGTATAAGACAAGTATGTGTGTGTGTGTGTGTGTGTGTGTGTGTGTGTGTGTGTGTGTGTTTGTGATAGAGTGAGAGTGATAGATTCTAATTATGTATCAGTGTATCGTTTGCAGAAACAGCAAGGGCATCAACCTCCCCTCTTTTCTCCCTTATTGCTGTGTCATCAAGTCACCACTTTCTGTGATGGGTAAGGTGAAGAACACGCCTCAAAAGATCCCAGGAAACTACGGAAAATCCGTCAGAGAGGCGTTGAATTATCATATACGAATTATTACCTGGCCATTCTTTTACTTTGTACAAATTATCACCAGATCATTCTCATTTTGGTAAGTGTCCCACAACTGTACCGCACAAATACCTGAAAAACAATTTATTACAAATTGCAAACCATCAACAATCAACATAGCAATCCATTTCAATTGGGCACCTCTGTTTTAACAACTGGTGTTTTAATAATTCATGTATTTTTCCAGAATAAAGGTTATTTGTTAATGCCAAAAATAAAGTGTGATTTATTTGAGATTATAAACTGGTCTTATGTTATAACAGGAAAATATCAAAATGCATGTAATTCTTGTGTTTCGCTGACCTCAGATGACAGTGTTAAGTCAGTCGAACTACACTAATCGAAATGAATATACTTTAGGTAAGTTTTCGTAAAATTTAGCACTTTCTGTTGAATATTTTCGATATAGTAATTAAATTAATGTTTTATTTCTGAAATAGCACAAATAAATGTCGTTTGACAGCCTGGCATTCCCAGATAAATTCTCTCGTTTCGCTCGAGAATTTATAGGTTTCATCAGACTCTTGCGATATTCCTTGTGAGAATATTTCGTTGTGTTGCTTAATGGTGATAATCGCTAATTCAATCACACTTGGTACTGAGCAATTATTCCTCGCTTTAGTCATTTATATAGTCAATGACTATTACTGTCAATGCTATAAAACTTATTTAAGCAATCCTTTTTGCTGGGTGCCTAATTTTATTGATAGGTATAAGAGATCCAGTCATCAATGCTTAATGATGCTACAACTCTTACAGTCTATCTAGAAACTACATAATTATTCAGGTTAAAATATCCGCTTGGCTTAAAAATCCGTAGCGCATAGGAGTCTACAGTGGGCACCTAAGGTATAAAATACACAATACAGGAGCTCAACCATCGGAGGAATTACAAGTGACTTCAGAAATGAAATCCTATTGATTACTGTGATCCCGCTTAGCAATGTCAACCCATATGCATCTTACTAATCAACTGAACCTTTATTGAAATAATTTTATAAGTAATGCTTTAGGCAATGGAGGAAAGCAGCTGCAGACGCAGGTTGCGGCGCGTTAAAGTTGAGACAAAAAATATCACACGAGCGCACCGTTTGTACACAAATCGAATTTAGTAAAATTCACTGTTTGAGACCATCTCTCTGTTTCTTATCCTCTCACGGGGTTTCGCAAGTAATGAGGCACAACTACTTACCAATGAACTGCTCACAGCTTTGCAATATGCGTAGCTGTTGTAATCAGAACAACAGAATGTTGGGAAGGATAGATACACCTGGCCTCGTAGAAAAGTCACATCTTAATTTTCTTTATATGTATCTGCAAATTCTTAATGACTATTATGGAAAAAGCTGCCAATATTATTAGAAATAAGTAGCATTAAGTGGGCTTAATGATTTTTCATTACAAGAAAAACTGTAACTTTATACTTAGAATCACCAAAATATGTAAAGATTTACATGTGTTAAAGATTTACACGTATTACATTGAAAAATATAAAAAGGTTAAATTCTTCCACAAATCCCCCCTATATTTATACAGAAATTTAAATAACTTTAGACCTGTCTCTGTTTTAAGTTACATCATAGTATAGTTTGCTTTCGAGTGAAGGGTTCTCTTCTAATAACTATGCAACAAACTGTCTCTCTTATGTGGCATTAAAATTTAATTACATTTCTGTGAATTTGCAGTTTCTGGAATTTGTCGAACTGTGTTACCAGTTTGTTATAGACCAATAATCTGGCCACGTGTAGTTTCTGATGTGTACGACATGGTGTGAATCTAGCCACAGTTGTAGCTTAATGAGTAACGATTTAGTGAGCCATCAGAAATAATCAATACCTCACCTTCAGCCGACGTGTCATTGGTTATAAGTATGTCCAGCAATATCATGTATATTGCTGTCATGGAGAGGGTAAAGAGAGGGGAAAAGGTGACGCTACGAAGGTCTCGTTAAATAATCATGACACCCTTGCATTCCACAGATTAACTTTGTGTACCTAAGGTGCTACATTTCATACGCAGATTATTATTCACTTGAATTTCTTTATTATATAAGCAATTTTACAAGCAGTTTGTGAATATTCATACTATTTCCTTTACGTTAATTTCTTTCGTTATACATTAAAATAATCACTATGTAGAAAATAAAACAATGCGACTTACATCTGGTGCTTAAAAGCCTTTAAAGAAGTCTTATGACATGTAAATAGACATTTGCAGTTCTGTTTTTGTAAAGTCAAACAGATTTGTTCTGCTTTAGTGAAAGAACTCAACATCAGCAAAGGGCTTGTTGATGAGACCATCGTTGTCGTATTGCATTAAGTATGCGCCTTTCAGACAGAACTGTACCCCGAAGTGGTAGAGTTAGAGCTGGCGGTTGTCCGATCGTATCTTAGCCAGCCATCCTTTTCCCTCTTAAAAGTTTATCTGCCAGGGCGGGAAACTGAATTCTCATTCCCGTTCTCCCCTTGGGATATTTCCCTACGGCATTGGAAAACAATATCTTGCAATAGGAACCACTCCGCGAGTTTCCCGGAGCAATATTGTATTGGGGTAAGACGAAGTCTGTCCACAGGAAGAATCCGAGCGTTTCCTGTTGTCTAAGCAGTCCGCAGGGGCGGTGCTTGTGTCCGTGTTACGTGCACTTGGCTCCATAATACGTTGCAAACCCAGCTAAATAGTGCATGCAGACTAAAACTGCGAAGTGTTTACATTGGATAACATTTGACGTGTTTTGGAAATATGAAATTTACATTTTGGTACCGGGCTCGATTCCCAACTGGGAGTGGGGTTATTTTCTTCAGTCAACATCATTTCCTATCCTCCCCAGAAAGGAAGTATGAATGAGAGTGCCAAAGTTTTATTTTCTTTTTCTTCCGACAAGTTTCATTGCTAGGTGTAATACCACATACCCTGTTCATCAGCTTGGGTAACAACTCATATCTTTACTTTAGCCACCATTATCAGGTGATTAATAGGATCAGTCAAAAGCCTATAGATTGATAATCCTAGAAGGCATGGTGGAACGATTTGTATCACAGAAAAGTGTATCTCTCAAAGCTTTGTATGGATACTATGAAGTTGTGTGTTTCGTCACTAGAGCACAGTCATAACAATTAACCCTACAGTAGACCATGTTATTTGATGCTTGTAGTTATTAAAGCTTATTATCTCAGGATAACAAACAACCTTCGTCCAGAATTCTGCAAGGATTTTCAACAGAGGATACTGGAAGACGGTTTCACTGAAAAAGTGATTTTCTGTGACGAGGCCATACTTCATGTCTCGGACATAGTGAGCCGTCATAATGTTAAAATTTGGGCCACAGAAAATCCTCATGCTACATCTATGATTCCCCTAAACTTGGTGTGTTTTGTACTGTTATGCTCTCTCTTCATTTTATGGAAGACGGAGCAGTGTATCTAGTTACGTTTAAACAGTGGCTAATGCCACAATTACAGGAAGACAGCCAGGACCTTATTCAGCAGCAAGTTGGCACCTGGGTAATTTTAATCATAGTGTCCGTCAGTACCTCAAAGCTACACTTTCACATCGTTGTTGGACTGAACGTGGTTCTCAAGCCAATTCTTCTCTTCTTCCATTGTCTCCAAGACCACGTGACCTAACCCCATGCGAGTTCTTATGGTGTTATGTTAACGATCATGTATTCGCCCCCCTTTGTGAAGCAGCTTAGGAGAACTGAAAGAGAGAATGAAATCCCATGCATTGGTCTATCTCTTGACAGTAATTATTGAAAATTTGGAGTTATTCTTAATTGGTCGCTAAGGGTCTGGGGGACCGCAACGTTTATTTAAACGTCCTAATTTCGAACGAACGCATCCACGCATTCACCTGACTAGCACATGTAATATTACTCATTACTCGACTGTTTGGTGGAGCGACACCTTTATCTGTTTACTTCCTTAGCTCCAAGAATGACTAACAGGTTAAGAAAACTCTGCGCACCTAGTCTTGGTACATAATACGGACATACGGTTTTCCCTCGTTAGTTGTGCAATATTGCTTTGTCATTGCAAGTACATAGTGCGTTACTACTTCTCACAAATAGAAGTAAAAGGTTTGACGTAAACAATCCCAAGGTTTTGGAACAAGTGCATCATCTGCCTTGTGATGACGATGCACTTCTTTCTGACAACTTGTATGAATCAGATGATTGTAATTCTGAAGATAAACTGAAAACGGCATCTACAGGTTCAGAAACTGATTATGAAAAAGAGGTGAAAGCAACCTATGTCATAGTAACACGTATGTTGTAGGTAACATCACATGTTTGTCCAAGGTTATTATTATCTATTATTATTATTATTATTATTATTATTATTATTATTATTATTATTATTATTATTATTATTATTATTATTATTATTATTATTATTATTATTATTATTATTATTATTATTATTATTATTATTATTATTATTATTATTATTATTATTATTATTATTATTATTATTATTATTATTATTTATCATTTTATTATTATTATTATTATTATTATTATTATTATTATTATTATTATTATTATTATTATTATTATTATTATTATTTATTATTATTATTATTATTATTATTTATTATTATTATTATTATTATTATTATTATTATTATTATTATTATTATTATTATTATTATTATTATTATTATTATTATTATTATTTCTATTGTTATTGTCATCTTTGACAGTACATTTCGAATTACAAATTGTATACCGGAACATCGTAATTTATTATCTTTCCATGTAGTGTAGTACAAATTATAATATATAGTGTATTCATAGTAAGTTTTATTTATCTTTGATCAATCTAGTAAGACAATGATAATTAAACATGTATATTTAAGTTGAATGAAGCTAAACCTTGGAATGAAGGAAAATTAAAATTTAAAAAATAAATGCAAGTATATGAGCACAAAAATATAGTGAGGGCCTACTAGGTCCTGCGCTACCAACGGTGTTCTAATTAACCCTAACGAAGGGTTAATTTGCCAAGTAGTATTGGCGGATTTATGCATTGCATTGTAAATTTGAAAGAGACATAACCCTAATAAAACATTTCGTTGCTATCTCATTTAACGATAATAATTTTAATAGTAATGATAGTAACAATAACAACAATAATAGTAACAATAATAACAATAGTAATAGTAGTAGTAATAGTAGTAATAATAAGCAATGGAAGTAACGTTGTGAGTTTAAGTATAATAGCAGAGAGAGCACGCACTTCATCAGGATGCACATCATAGGGCAGTATGACATACGGTTGATAACTTCGATTTGACTGCTACACTCCATTAGCATTTGCCCTCGTTTCTCTACAATTATATGCGACTCCGACAGCAACATGGCTTCCGCCTCCTTTCCTCATGCGACACCCTCGAGCCCTTAATTGCAACTTGATTTTTGATGCAAATCGCCGCTCAAGTAATCCCTTTCTTTTTTCCTCTCTCTTACTTTCTCAGAGACAAAGGAATACGATTATATGCATCTACATTTTATTATAAAGTTGTGTGCCGAGACGAACAAAGAATTTGAATCTTGGCAATGCTAATTCTTTCACTACTGCTTGTTAATTTAGACATGAGGTATCAATGCAGAAAAGTGAGAGAGGTCCAGGTGTTAATCAAGGAGGACACCTAAACTAAACTTCTTTCTTGAACCTATCTTGTGATCAAAATCGTACACTCATATGTGCGATAAAATAATGCTGATTATTCTCTGTACCACCATGTTAAATAGATCACGTCTCACTTAAACCCGGCATTGTAAAGTTGCTCGACCGGAATATTAGTTAAACCAAACCAAAGGTTAACTCCAGGTACCGTTTGATAAACATCTGCTTAGTTAAACTCACTGAACATACAATCACCGCAGTGCGGTCATGTTGGTATGCCGGAATGCCGAGAAAAGAAGAGGAGCGCTCATCATCATCATCATCATCATCATCATCATCATCATCATCATCATCATCACCACCATCACCACCATCATCGTCATCACCACCATCATTTTATCATTTTCACCATTTTCGTCACCATCTTCTACTTCTTCTTCTTCTTCTTCTTCTTCTTCTTCTTCTTCTTCTTCTTCTTCTTCTTCTTCTTCTTCTTCTTCTTCTTCTGACACAACTAAATGCGGTTGGCACTCGTGCTACCTTACAAAAAATTGAAATATTCTGGAATTATGACCGTTCACGGTGAAAATTATATGTAACGTTAAATTGAGGTCATAGGCAACCACTCATAACGAAAACTCTGATATGTTGCACTAACATGACTTTCTCTAGTCTTGTACTAACTGTTCTTACAGACTCTTATTCCTTTATCCTTTTTGTTAGTCGAGATAATCATTTGCAGAAATTATCTTATTGCTGATTTTCTTGCAGATGCAAGGGAAATATGGTAATACAGTGGGCTTTGAGCGGTAGTTATATTCTTCAGAGCATTAAACTTTCCTTCTCTTTCCACGCCAAACTGATAAAAGTACCGCAAAAGTCGCACAAATAACAAGGAATATATCCGAAATGGTCCACTCCACAAAAAATGCACAGTGACATAACTTGTTTTAACGAGATATACATTTTCTGTACATTAAGATTTGGTCTACCTCCTATGGCTTACCAGCTACGTAAAAGTCATCAAACAAGACTACATAGGCTGCAGCCAGAAAATTTAAAATATAAATCTCATTTGCCGTATCTTAAACATGTGTCATTTTAATCAGAATTATTAGAACCATTTGTGAGAAAATCAAAATTGTCGAAAAATTTTCCAGGTGAAGAGTAGTTGAGGGTGAAGGAATGTTCATCAAAATCGTTGTGTAGTATCTTTGAAATATATTAAACTTAAATGTCAACTTTGGTTTTTAACGAACTTTTGTTTTTGAGGTACGCTATTCACAAGCAGACACACTCACACATACACACACACACACACACACACACACACACACACACACACACACACACACACACACAGACGTACCTTTTTCTAAAGCTACTTTATTTGGATTCAGGGGCCTCATTTGACCCGGGGAAACATACAAACGCCGTAGACTTATACTTAGCACAAATTCAATAATTAAAAATGAATGAAAAAGAAACCTACCCCTTACCTGACGGGGTGTGTTGAGGCGCCTCCTACTGGGGGAGGATAACCCCTCAATGGCTCCCAAACCAAGGAAAAAAAGGTTCCTACCAACAAAACCACCACATTACCACCATCCGTTTATTGCATCAATACCATTGTACCAGCAAAGGACCCAGTCCTGATATGGTTTTAGTCGAGAGGCTCCACCAAGTGGAATCACCTCTCGTGACACCCTCCACAAGGAAAGAAAAGGGGGCCTCAAAGCATATATTTCCGTTGAAATCTCGACATCGAAATTTTGGGTCGAATAAATACCTACTTCCCCGGCTTACTATACATAGTAGAGAAAATAAAAATATTAGCATTTGCAGTAACAAGCTCAATTATCAATCCTACTCCACAAGTAAATTTAGTTGGTAACTAAAATGTAATGTTGGTAATGGTGTTGCTGTAACCACCTGTTTTTGGTAGTTTAGAATAAAGGTTAATGCTCTGAAATAATGGCATACGGAAAGGGGCATAAATGGTCTAATAAAAAGACCTATGTGCAGGGCTCTTATAAAGGGTGCACCCAGTTTTTAATAATAATAATCATCATCATCAGGTATATGGAAGGAGGCAAGCCGGAGCAATTTTATTAAAGTTCACGTAAGTTTGTAGGACCGTATATCAAGTGATGTATGGATTAATTGCATTACATATTTCTGACCTTTATGTTTACGATTGATTTTCAAAATATTTTTAGGTTAATAGCAATCCAATATTAAAATATGCTGTGGTTTTGCAGTTTAAACGTTCTCGTTGGTTTCTGCATTGGTCTCAAATTAAACGTAATAAGAGTTCGAACCTTCTTACAGGAAAGAAAAGGTTGCATGGTTTGGAGTATAGCAAGTGGGAAGGATAAGTCTATCACATAATCACTACACAGAGGACCCAAGGTACAGTCAGTGTAGAAACCTTATAGGTAAAGTTTTTGAATAACTTATATTCAATATTGTCACCATTTGCAGTACAGCATTCACTCCCAAATTCTTGTACAAGTTCAGCAATATGTCAATATTTCTATTTTCGTGCCGCAGACATTTTACTGTGTGGAGCAAATGAACACATTCGAAAGACACTATGGAATATAGGCAGTGTGTTTTTGCTAGTATTTACGCGCACAGTGACGTCACTGTCTGCAGTTGTGGAGGTACCTTGCAACCAGCTCATTTGGCGATAGCTGTATAAAGGCTTGGGTCTGTTTGGTAAGTCTGGATCTGCTTCAAAAGCCATAGTCATTCTACATCTGGAAGTGTTCCCTTAATTTAAGTTAAACTGAAGATTAGCGTTTATAAGAATAAACAAAAATACCTCAATCAATAGTTTAAACCTTACTGGGAATTTGGATCTTCTTTATAATGCCGCCTTTAGTCGTTTATGAATAGGAAAATTGGGGAAGCGGACTGCATATCCAAAACATTTTACTTTCTCTACTAAGTACTTCACGTTAAGTAGAGAACGTGTTATATTCAACCCAAAAGTTCATTACCAACATTTCATTGGAAATTCGGTTTAGGATCTATGTGTATATATGTGTGCGGGAGTCTATGAAGAGTATAACCCAAAATCGAAAAGTCAGTTAAATACTAAATTGATTAAAATTTCGTATGTTTAAGATATTCTCGACCCAGATTAAATATACATATCGAATTCTCTGGGAATAGCTTCTTGAATGAACTTTGATGAACAGGTAAACTGTAAGAGGCAGGCATAATCTGTAGATGTATATCTCGTTAAAGGCACATAATCTGATAATTTTGAGGGGAGGTTAACAATTTCTGAGTTAGTTATTTGTTCGATTTTACAAATGCTTAATATTTTCTGAAATGGTAAGTCATTAGGTACTCGTGTTTGCCTCCCTATTAATACCGGTACTGTATGTCCATTAAATAAATCATTTAAAATGGATAATAAATAATCTGAATAATAATGTTCGATAAAAATTAATAGAGAAACCCAGCATACACATTGCACACACTTTTGGGTCCTTTTTCGAAGTGAACAGATCCTAATTTTTTGGAGCCTTGTAAATGCGTGGGGATCAACGGACACACGAAAGCTAAGTTATACTAAAGTGTACGTATTTCAGGCGTGCAAATACAAGCACAGTTTTATTTTACTACTGACTTGTTTTATAATCCACATTGGTCATCAACGTCTCGTTGAAAATAGTGAAAAGATTGGAAACATTTATTGAAAGACGTTACGACCATCCTCCAAGGGCAACGTCCTCCCCTCCCGCCCCCGCCCCCTCCCAAAAAAAAAAGGCCTACGCATACTCGCGGAGAGAAATCTCAGTGCTCTGTTGGAAGCAAGGACCCAATCTTTGAGATATTATTAGGCGCCATGAGCTATTGTTGCTTCAGAAGTCTTATCAACGTGTGACCTACAAAACGCTAATTTGGCTTCAAAATTGTTGCATCGAGGGCTCGTGAATGTTGCTTCAAATTATCTTTGCACCCTGCGGCTGAATATTGCTTACAAAGAGAACGAAAATTGAAAGCCTTCACACAGCGATCTGCTCTTAAACATCTTGACTATCGTTTAAGCCTATTGTATTTCTCTGTTCCCATTGCACCTAGCAGCAAATATGCAATGGAATCATCTCTACAAACCCTTGTTTAGATTAACATGAAATACCAGTATATAAGACAATGAGCGTTTTAAGAACAGTTTGTACAAGAATGATATAGGTACACGTTTTGAAGTCGGATGAATAGAAAGCATTTTTAAAGGAAGTCCGTTTGTGTGTGTGTGTGTGTGTGTCCTGGTGTTTCTGTGAACAATACAAAAAAAAAAAACAAAAAAAAACTAAAAGGTCGGTTAAATACCTAACCTGGTATTCAGAGTGTTTCATAGGTCAGATTCAGCAATTTGAAGTAGAAAATGAGGGATATAAAAATGTTTCTCGGAGGTAACATCACTTGTTCCACACGAGCCTCGCAAATAAGTTTCATTGCTTCATCTATCCCCATGGTTCATACGTGTACTTCAAGGTCTTAGTTGAATATTAAGTGCGCATGGCTAACATTCCTGGAAAAAATAGGTTTGAATCGAATACTCTCAGTGGGAATGTTTCTTAATTAAAGCAACTTTCAAAATGAATATGAAAGTTTCTGGAATTACATCTACATATTACGGAGGTCTTGATTAACAAACATGACCAAAATATCATGAAGGGAAACCCAGCCATTGGATCACAAATAATTGTTTATCTTTGTTTTGTGTTGTATGTAACTGAATTCACTTCGCCTAGGTCTCGTATGCTGTTTAATATCCAGGATACAGCAGTTTGATTCCATAATTCTTTTATTTCAATTAAAGTTCCATTACGTAATGGAATTATATTATTTTTATACTATTTCATTATTCGGTGTAAACACTTCACAGATCACTTCCAAGAGCTTCAAAATACTCCGCATTTCATCTCGTAGCTTCCTTTTGTTCTAAATAAAAGTGGAATAAAGGATATTCTTGCATTTTTTATTTACAGGAAATTAACTCCTGATCCTCTTCAGTTGTGTTTCATCAACTATTGTAAAAAGCCTTCTCAGAACGTGTACTTTCATGCTATTCCATTTTGCATTTTAAGCCTCTTCGATAATGAATTACACGCACTGAACGGGGATTTCGCTACCACAAATAGAAACAAGAGGCTCACTTTAAAAATCGGATTATTGAATCAGTAACTGATATATGTGAAACTGCTGGGGATTGGACCGCAACTCAATCACGGCTTATATGAAACATTTAAAATCACAGAATTTATTTCCTCATATATAATGCAAGACTTGCAATGCACAAACAGACTAAAAGTGAAAAAAAAATCGCTGTAGGGTTAGTTTCATGTTGAAGAGAAGAGATTGTAAAACAATGAATAGAAGGGATTATTGTTTTGAAATATATTTAGTAGGAGTAAATAATACTGTGATCAGAAGCTGAGAAGAACATAGAATACTAAGTAGTTGATTCCCAGTGCTTAAAGAGTTTGCAGGAGAATTTAACAAAAAGAGCATCAAAAGCTAATGAAACATCAATCAAATGTTTAAAAAACTGCTTAAATTTTACCATCGTGTTTATACATAGAACAACCCCTAGCACAACAGCCCTCCGCTCGCCAAGGCTTACCGCCCGGTCGCTGCGTTCTCCACCTCTGCCCGCTACAGGCGTCATGTGTAAAGTGCAGTACTGGAGGGTGGGTCGTGGTAGCGTCACGATCCCTCCCGGCCAGTTATGCGGCCTTCGCGACCTGGGATCGCTACTTCTTTATTCAAGTAGCTCCTCAATTGCCCCCACTCCCCAGGGACCTAACGAGCCTGAGTGCACCCCGTTTCACACCTCCCAGCGGGGGGAAAAACATGTTTATACTCTACTGTGTGAAAATTGCAACACCAAGAAGGGAACGCGTAACTGAAATAAGTTTATGCCACAGAGTAGGTACATAATATTAAACATTTGATTAAATGTACAAATCTGCACATTACCTTTGAGCCTGAGTATTCAGTATTTGGTGCAGCCTTCGCGCGCTGCAATTAGGGCTGCTAAACGCCGTGACATGGACTTAAAAAGGTTCGGAATACTCTCCTGTGGGATCTCTTTCCATGCACGACCGCGAGCTGGCTACGTTAACCCTGATAACTGGAGGACTGTGATGAACAGGTTACCAACTACCCATATACCATACATATTCGATGGGCGGCACATCAAGCGAACGTGCAGGCCAGGGAAGCAATGGTACCCGTCATTCTTTGAAGAACGTTTGTACAATTCTTGCTATATATAACCAGGCATTTTCCTGCTGAAATGTGGCATGTGGAGATGCATAAAGCAAGTGCAGTAGCTCGGGCTCTAAAACCTTCATAATGTATGGTTGCTCTTCAAATTGCTCTCAATTCGTAGGAGACGAGATCGGTTGTTGTCATCAATGGCGCCCCGAACCATCACATCGATGTTTGTCAGCTGAACAATGTAGGCCTCCAGATTGCGCTTACCACGGTAAACCGGTACCGTCCAAAGCGTATTCAGCCATCACTGTAGGACAGGTTAAAGCGGGGTTCGTCTTAAAAGATTAAACTTTGCCATTCGTGACATTCACAATACAGTCCGAGACGCTTGTGGTTTCTGTACAAAGGAAGTCGACGCAGCAACATTGTGCAATCAGTCCAGCCCGCAGCAGATGGTGACGAATCGTTGAAGTGGACATTTTCACACTTGTTACAGTGCTCCAGCGTCATTCTAACACTGTAGATGAATTTGTGTGGTTCGTTATGCCATGCGGACAAGATGGCGATCATTTCGTGCTGTGGTCATATTGTTGATGCAGTATCCGATCTTCACGGCATACAACCCTCTTCTATCCAATGCTTCCAAAGACTCATTACTGTTATTGTAGAATCGATTGTATGAAGCTGAAATGTCACGGTATGACAAATCCGCTTAACAGAGGCCAATTATTCTGTCCTTTACGAACCGTGGCGTGTACGCCACGGAACATACAATTACTACGAGTTCCAGTTACACCACTTTAGTTGGGTCGTTACGCCACTGAATTGTCTAACTCAAGCCAGCGACGCAGGTAGGTGGCCCCTCGTTATCTTAACAACCGTCGCTAGGACGCACTTCGTTCAGCAGTGTATGTCTTTTGAACTCGGTACACACGCATATACCCTGCGCCTTTCTCCCTTACATTAGCTCTCCAGCAATCCATATAAACAGCGTCGGAAAGCCTCGATGTTGCTATCCACTACGCAAAGTTCAAGGTATTCCCAACAATGCTGAAATTTGAACGCCTTCAGACCACGCTGCAAGAACTACTGCACATACCGGCTCACCCCCCCTCGGGAGAACACTTCTGAAGCTCCAACGGCTCACTACCGTGGACGTTGGAAGTTTCAGCAATCCCTCACCTGACTCCTTTTAAATCCTCACAATTGAATTCCTAAGGGCGTAATCAGGGCTTTGGTCACCCTTCATTCACCTGGCTTGGTCCCATATGGCTGGCCAATATATCCGTAATCAGCAGGTGCAATAGCGGTACTGCCTCATGTTTACCCTGAATTACTTCTTCTTTTGTTTCCGGTGTAAGTGTTTTAGTCGAGAAGTGTCATAGTGGCGAAGCCCACACTCCCCACTGTACCCATTCAACACAGTGGAAGTCCATAAATGGACTTCTCCTCCACTCGAAAAATCTCGAGTGAGTTGGGGATGGCGTCAAATCGAGGCACATGTAAGAACCAGGAGGACATGACGACAAGGGTGAAACAGCATGGAAATACTTGGTGATATCTATCCATGATTTATTATGTACCTCAGAGAACACTATTATGGCCCGTAGTTCTGCTAAACTCTTATGTTTCCTTCAGCCTTTTCTATATTTATTTGTAGTTTTCTGGACGCAATGTTTTCAGTCAGAAAGGGAGTTATAGGTGTGAGCAGTGCATGAGTCCTAGGCTTACTCCAGTCAGTTTGGAAATGTAACAGGGCAATGCGGCATTACTAGTATTTTCGAAATGCTAGGTTGAACAATGCTCTGCAATGCCTCAAAAGCAGCGAACCTGTATGTTCGGGCACAGTGTATTGAGCTTTTATAACAGAGTGTACCTTTTCTTTTTTATTATATTTGAGGGTATGTGTTGTACCAGTCAGCCTTCATATTGTATTTCTCTGTAGCCCAGTTTTGTCAGTGAGGTTTAAAAGGTTTTCTTTGTAAGGTCTGTTGCCAGCTTGCTTATTTTCAAATCGGTTAATTCACAAGGTTACGTGGAAACCTGTGTATACCTAGTTGACTGGACTTCTGCTAGTCAAGTGACACTTTATCAGGGGGAACTTCATTAACTATTTTGTACAGTAATCACGTTACTTATATTTTCATGGGCATAATACATTATGTACTATTCTCAGAGTATAACCTCACTTATCTTATTCTATTTTTCACTGTATTTAACCAAATATATAAAGGTCCACTGGTCTAAGGAAATTATAGATGAGTGTGTGTGTGTGTGTGTGTGTATGTGTGTGTGTGTGTGTACTTTATACAAGGTGAGTCAGCCGCCCCTTATTTTTATGGAAGGTAGGCCACCCATCAAACGTCATGTGCGCTTTCGTCCAGTTTTGCGCTTACTAAAACGTATTGCCTGACGTTCTTAGAGAGAGGAACGTGCAAAACTCAGAGGAACAGTGGTTTAAGGGACAGAACGTACTGCTCGATAAACTACACCTCAAAAACTCGTTTACTGAGAGCGAAATTCGGTTTCTAGCCGATTTTACAAACTTTTTATTAGAGTATACATAGCAGCGTAATTTAGTAAACGCTTCTGATAAAAAGGAACTATAATATGAGTACAGTAACAACACCAAATAAAAAGAAAATGGCGGGCACTTGTACTTACAGCAGATAATAATATTAAATAATGGTTTATTTAAATTTTTTTCATAAACTACGTCTCGTGGATCTCAAACAACAGTCATAGTAGCTTTTATCATCTAAGTACTAACACTAAATCGCACAGCAAAGGATAAAAACTGTCTCAAAAGGCTAAATCAAACATGAAAACTCGCGAAGTGACAATGACATAACGCCTGGCATACAAGTCGTACTATTGAACAATAAACGTGCTTTCAGTGAAGTCTCGAAATAGCTGAAGAGAATAATGACTGTTACTTGTGCGCTAACTTTCAGGAACAGGGGTTCGCGTCTTGGCAAGTGCAATTTTTTTATGTTCATCAAAACTTGGACAGCGAATTCACAATAATCTAATTACAAAGTACCTAAGTGCATAAGACATTATAACTGAAATCGTTTTTGGTTGTCTGCATTTCGTAATAAAACACGTATAATGACTGGCATGGTGCAGTGTGTTATTATGAATGCCGACTCCCTTCATTCTCCTCGCGAAAGCTGTTGCATGATATTTTGTGCCATTCCTTCACCATGTATTCGTCAGACGAGTACATTGATATGCTTTTGATCTATGGAAAAACAAGGACCCATGCTCAAGCAGCTCAGCATCTATACCGGGAGAGATATGATAATAGACAAACACAATACCACAAAATGGAAATAAAGCAGTTACAAATTAAAATAATAACAGCTTTTAACGTAATAATTGGTCAGCCAATGTTATTTGTGAATATTACACGCTAAAAATAAATCAGTAAATGGAGGGGAATCGAACCACAACTACACCAGGCGGATTGCTTACGAATCTGTCACTCGTTCCAACTGAGCTACCTAGTAATGTGAGAGATAAACATTCCATTTAACATGCAGTACTCGCTCGTCCCAATGAATATTTGCAGAGGTGCCAACGTCAACTGTCCAATTACAAGTATATTTAGAAGGCGATGCTCTAGCATATATAGTAGTACCTAATAATTTCATCGAGTGTGTAACTAACGGCATCCATGTTAAATACTTGGGTAGAACCTAGCTTAGGAGACTATGTTTTCATGTTAGAGTATAAAATGAGGGTTGCATAAAACTGGAGAATAAGGGGCAGCTGATTCACCTGGTATATACTTTCCTTGCACTTGTGGGCCTTTATTTACAAGCACACACAGCACATCTTCCATTGAATAGGGCTCAGAATAGAATATTACCTTATCTCGTGGTCGATCGAGACATCCTTCCTGTACAGTATTTCTCTTTCATTTAATTTAACAATTTTCTGACCATCTCACCTGACGGTTAGTGAGAATGTGGCCTTGTGGTGTTTAACTGCAAGATTAGAAGTCCAGGCCAGGGTGGTTGCAATAGGACTCACTCACATGCTGATTTTGCACCCTTTTGACGTCGAGGGGGCACATTGACACTTTCTGCAACCCTTCTACCTTGTTTAACAGTTCTTCACTGATTATACTGAGCGCAACACTGACCTTGTCGGACAAACACAACATGGCTTTGCTTGGGCTACTTGTACCCTATCCTTAAGCAATCCGAATCACTTATTTCACGCACACTGCTCTACATATCCTCCAAGTTTGTACTCATTCAGGAAATTCTTTCATGATATTACCGTCTTCATCAATAGTAGGAGATTTACGAGAAAATAATGCGAAAAGGACTAAAGGATGTTATACATGTGTGGCACCTGTCGACAGATGAGGGTAATAATTTAAATCTTCAGGCTCCGTTAAGAAATCTTGCTGAGTGCATCTTCGACGTATGCGAATGGGATTGCAGGTGCTGACACAATGCAACATCAACAGCATATAAAATAATATGCCGAAAAGCTTATAATGCACTGAAACAAACTTTGGATTAGTGTGGTTGGTAACTATTCAAGTTTTGGAAAGTATTTCTATGATTAATTACAGCAGAGCACCCACAAACTCACATAGTAGATTGGGAATAGATTCATCTCCACTGCTAGTAACTCATATCGTAACTGCCTGACTCAGTTGATGTACTGACTCAGTTTATATAGGAACTCTTTTAAATCGCAGTGTCCTGCAGAAACACATATTGTCTGTTATTATCGTTAGCATAAGACAACATGAGTTTTCAAAAACCGGTGTTGCGGTTCCCTTCTGTAAATATACACAAACATTATTTGTGGGGAATGAACGCGTGTTGTTGGGGTTATGAAAGAAATATTATACAGTTTGATGGTTTATTTTGTTTATTTTGCAAGGACGTTATTTGGTGTATATTGTTATTGTTTTTGTCATTAATGCCCTGCTGGTGAGGCAACTTCTGTGCTATATATGAATATAAAAGATAACATTGGCTTCAAAAATCTGATGTGTTTCCCTCAGATGACATACTCTACTCTCGCACAAACTATTCTTACAAACACTTATTCCTCAATCTCATTAAAAATTTGTAGAAGTATTTGCTTATTTCCTTTTGGGTGCAAGAGGAATACAGTAGGCTTTAAGCGACAGTCAAATGTTTTAAGAGTGCTCGCTAAATGATTACTTCAAAATTCTGTTAAGAGTAAACAGGACTACATCGGCTACAGCCAGAAAATCCAAAATATACATTTCATTTCTCATAAAATATCTTAAACATATGGCATTTTAATCCAAATCGTTAGAGCCATTTTTGAGAAAATAAAAATTTTTCATGTAAAGGGTAGTAAGGGTAGTATGGGGTGTAGGTATTTTCTTCAAAATCTTCGTGTCGCATCCATAAAAGATAAACTTAAATACTAACTTTGGTGTTTAACCGACTTTTAAGTTTTGGGTTATGGTTCTCACAGCCCCGCGCGCGCACACACACACGCACACACACACACAAACACACACACGTGTTTTGTTTTGCATTCAAGTGGTCTCAAAACATAAATTAACGGTGGAATCTCAACACTGAATTTTTTCGAATACAATACAATACAATAGAGTCTATTAAATTTTGTAGAAGTTGTCATTTAACGCAATAGAGAACATTGGACAGCAAAGAGGAAGTGGTGGTTAAAGGTTACATTGAAAAGTAAAACTTTTCACACGTTATACTTATTTCAATCGCTGCTACACCTTTGCTGTGATGCAAAGAAGAAATGTACTTGTGAGGACAGGCTTCGTAAGTTTAAGAAATGGAGAAGAGACAGTCAAAGCTGGTCTGAAAGCAATCGTTGGTCATGTGGGGGGTTGGAACAGGTTGCACACAGACTTGCCACACTGAAGTGGTCTATTGAGTAACGAGCACACAGAGTTTCTCCAAGCAAGCTGGAGTTCCTTAGCTTTCTCTGCCGTCACGGTGGAGGGACTCTAATCGCCTACGATTGTTCGCAGCCTCTGTAATTCTGCGAGACAGGTCGCTAAGACTTCTGAAGCAATCCATTACTAGCGCCATTCTCTCTCGACCTCCCCGTCCGAGCCACAGCGTGATTTATCTGAGAAATTCCAAGGAGCTGTACGTTTGTAAACAAGAGTTGTTGCGTCCTATCGCCATTACAAGTAAATTACATCCCGGCCAACCCTCCATTCGGGAGCATGAAAATAGTAGCTATTGTCTTGTCTCTGCACAATTCATCGTATTCGCCGATCTTAAATGTATATACAGAACTGTAGTTAAGAGGGCTTTAATGATTAATGTCAGTTAAGTTTGCCAGCCGCTTGATACCAATAAGTTAGAACTTCAAGGCATTAAATGATTGCATAATACAGGGTTCTCAACATTTTGATCTTTCGAAAGCACAGATTGCTTCGGGAGTAATTCTGCACAAGTGTACATAAATTAAATTTCAAAACATAATCAAAATAAAGTTAAGACTTCAGTAAACTGTCCCTATAAATTCAAAATACAGCTTATCAAAAATGATCTATCCTATTTCAGTATCGTGTATTATGAAGGTATGACGCTCACAGTTGAACAATCCCAAGTACTACAGGAAGAAAAGCAAGTAGAAAAAGGTGGGGGATTCTAGAACGTTGCGCTTCTATTTCAAATATATAGAAAATTGTTTGAATTCTTTGCGAAAGAGGAGATGAGAAAGAAATGTAATTACGTTTTGTGGAAGACCAGTGCATAAAGATGGCCGAGCGAATGTAATGTGTTGCATTCCAACCAAAAACGTATACAAAGTTGTATGAATTGTATGTTGAACGGCGAGCAGAGAACCACATGTTAACGTGTTACATAAAATAAAAGCGAGTAGAGAAAAGCGTGTGAAGTAACATGTTGTATTCCTATTTCCATTGTATGTTAAAGGACCAGAAGGCAGGGATATCTGAATGGGCTGCGTAAAAGAAAAGGAGTAGAGAATATAACACATTGCGTAGTAAAATGGATAGCATAAAAATGTTCTTAAAAATAACTTACACGTGCCAATTTTCATGATAAACGATCAATCGGTTTTAGGCTTTATCGACACCCACTTCATATGCGAGTAGAGAAGAAGTGTGAATGTGTTACATAAAGGAAACGTGAATGGAGAAAAATGTTTGAACGTAATACTAGCATTTGTATTTCAATCATATAGACAATTATATGTATTTTCTGTTGAAGGCGAGTAAAGAAAGAAGTGTGATTGTGTTTTCGTAAAAGAAAAGCGAGTACAGATAACCGTGTGAATGTAATACGCTGCATTTCTATTTCAATCATGGATAATTTTATGAATTGTAGGTTGAAGTGCATGTAGAAAAGGATATGAGAATGTGTTATGTAAAAGACAAGCCAGTGGAGAAAACCATGTGAATGTTGCATAGTAAAATGGATAGGATAAAAACCTTCTCCATAAAAATACACATGCGTGTCCAATTTCGCAGTGATCGTAAAGCGGTTAAGGAGATTAGCTGTTACATACGTACACATATCCTTATATATACCGGGTGGAAGGGAAGTCATTACATTAATTTAAACGAGTGACAGATCTCGGTATTTGGAACACATTTTGTATCTTACGCATTTGTCTCTTTCCATTTCCTACGGAGATATTTTAGTTTTGTCGAAAATAAGCTGGCAACATTCCAGATTGTATGGGTGGTACTTTCACTAAGTCACTAAGTAGACAAACATCGTAGTGTGATGTGTTGTCAACAAATACCATGCCGTGTCCTTCCATGCTTACTGTGCGAATGTAGGCCAATTAGAATCGTTATCTCCCAAAACATTACACCTCCCTGCGACGCGTGTACAAGCGACCGACATGTTTACATCCAGAAACCGGTTCAGATCCGTGAACAGCCTTAACGCAACGTTGCCGACTTACTTCAGTGTGAAAAAGCTATCCGGAATATTCGTTTAATTCTTTAAAGTGATTAATTATTTCGAAGCTCTGTTTATGTCCTATAATTACTACCAAAGCTCCGAAACTATGTCAAAAATAAGTTACTCTACACATCTTAAAATTATATTAAATTATCTTGTACACTCTCCTGGAATTATGCCTCCAGATTGGAACAAAACCCACTTATTTGTTCGATCAAAGAACAAAATGTCATATGTCGTTATACATATATGTGTGTATAAATATATGTGTGTGTGTGTGTGTGTGTGTGTGTGTGTGTGTGTGTGTGTGTGTGTGTGTGTGTGTGTGTGTGTGTGTGTGTGTGATGTATGTAAGGTTAAATGTCCTTGGGTCACATCGGACGATGAATGAAATGGGTGAAATGATGTTCAAAAGGTTCTCCGGGATCCATAAAGCTTAAATTATTTACACATTTATCTATCAGGATCTCCCTTAACCCAGATATGAACTCGGGACCAAACTGCAGTATTCAAACTTATACAAGAAACAGAGAAAAAGAGCAAGTCAGTTTGTAACTAATTTCGTGTGCCATTATCGTCTAACATTTGCTGAAATTCAGCACAGAGCTTATGACATTCGCAGTTGTCCTATTGCAGCAGGTTTAGAAAACAGTATTTCAGTAATTCATTCCGGGTGTTTTTCTTTAAGTATCCGTTTATCTCCTCTATACTTTTCATGTTTTGTAGAGATACTCATAGGGGACAGAAAATTAAAGACAGTGTCAGGCTTCAAACATTTTAGGCATTACACCGCAAATACGTAGAAAATGCTTCACAAAACACATCACAGAGAAGGCAACCCAAGAAAAAATGGCTAAGCACGAAATAAACCTAAAAAACATCAGAACCCTTAGTCTACAGACAGCAATGCTACTATTCAGAGTTAATATTCTTCCAATACCAACATAAGGTATCGAAATCATCTGGACACATTTAAGAACTAAGAATTTATCCACCCTAGAAGCGATGAAAGCGAACTATATAAAGAAAGGAATAGGAGTATAAAATATGGCACGGTTAAGATCCGAATGTCTACTGACAAAGCACACGTTCCTCGAAGAAGACCTAACGGCAAGCGTGCCTCAGCATATCACCTGAGCATCAGAATATCCGCTGGTAACACTGATAGTGAAAAGAGAAGGTACAACTAGCTTCCTATGCTACAGGAGCCATGGTAGACAGATCATGGAAAAACGCAAACTTTGAATGAGACGGATTTCATCATTTAAGGTGGAAAAGCACACACGTCCATGAACCAAATATAGACTGTGAATGTTTACTTTGTGAAAAACCGTGCAATCGGTACCTATCGCGCTCTGTACAAGAACAAAGACAATATGTGAATATGCAAACATGTAAACTATTTAAAGGTACGGCTAATTGGTTATTTGGCTGCATTTATTTATTACTAAATACAATACTAATTTAAAGCATTAGTGAAGAAATAAATAAAGAGTTTTGAGTTATCAATCAGTTGTAAACTGTTATCGTTTTACTTTTAGATTTTCATGACTTTCGCTGTGGCATACCAAGCTCTCTGCTTACGTATTCAGTCCATTTCTTCAGGATTTGCGCATTAACTTCTCTAACGTTCTCAGCGTTTCACAGAAGGCGCTCATGATTCTTCTTCCCCCTTCTTTTCTGCAGGGATTCAGTGGTTCTAAAATTTTAATATCACTCAGTATTGTCTTTTTATTTGGTGCTTCCTTATGATTCTCTAAGAAAATGTCTTTGTACTGAGCTTAGTTACCACGCTGTGGGGAATTCCAGTATGCCATACAGACTCTCTTTCCCTGCCACCAGTATATTGCACATGTAGTCATCTGGTGGGCAAAAAAGTGTACTGAGATTCTCGCACTACAATTTATACAAAAGTTTTTGGGTGTCTCTTTTATGCTGTATGTTTCAATACTATAAGTAGCATACTTTTTATAATAGGAGGGTCGTTCTGGAATTATTTACAATAGTAGTTTATATACCTTATGTCTCAATATACTCCCCACCAGCTTCAATACACTGCCATCACCTACCTGGGAACTTCAACATGAAACCATTATTTGAGTAAACTACGTACTCAGTCGTGGACATATGCGCGCAATTCCTTATTGTTGTCGAAATTTTACCCTGTAGTGCGTCCTTCATGTTTATAGACTTTCTTCTCAGGTGGTTGGTTGGTTGGTTTGTGGATTTGAGGACGCTCAGCTTCTAGGTCAACAGCGCCCTTAAAAAATTCATGGCATTAGCCAGATATAAATTTGAATTAAAAATAAAATTACTAGCTACAAAGAAAATATACACATAAACGTAAAAACAGTTACAATAGCCAGATATAAAACAAGGTGATAATTATGTCAAAAAGCATAAAAAATATCTAAAATTTTAAATCCTCAAATTGATATTACACCCCGCTAAAAACTTTCAAACACCTGGAAACTCCTGCGTATCCGCCAAATCTCTGTTTGACGGTCCTGTATCTACAGCTCAGTTATAGCTAACTCGGTACCGAGTCGAGGGATCGCAACACAGACCAACAATATAAATGGACAATTTCAGAAAGGATACTCGTAGCTCTATTCCAGAACCTTCAACATCAACACGCACATCTTTATTAATGTTTACAAAGTCTATAGGTGAAAGAAACGCACCGTGAGATAACCAACAAAAGCGTTAAACTCAATGCTGAAGTGCAGCGTGACCGACGACATGATGCCTCAATTTGAAGTTCAATTCCTCAAAGAATTAGTAGGTCTGGTCCATGTACACCGAAGGGAATATCCTCTTCTCAAGAATCTTCTGGACTAGACACAAACTGCCAACTTTCATCTTCACCAGTCTCCGTTTCCAATCGGTTCGAAACTATCGAAAAATATGTCAACGGTTTGATAGTTGTTCATATATCTTTGGTGGTTGAAGGTTGAATTGCGTCATTGAAATCCACACTAGACATTAGTCGGTATGCTGCGAGTTTCTAACCACCACACCAACCGTCCATTAATCATGCGCTCCATCACCTTACAGACGCAACTGGTGAGGGAAATAGAACAGAAACTCGAGAGAAAATGACGAACCTTTCCAGCTTTCAAAATGCATACAACAGTCAGAAGCTCAAAAAACGGTATTCGTTTCTCAACTGAGAGGTTTTTATGTATTTATTTCTGTGCTATTTTACGTACTTCTGGCGCTATCGTGGTATTTGCATGGATTCCTGGTAACGTAGGTGTACCGGGGAATGAAATGACGGACTTGGCAGCAAAGGCAAGAACCACAGAATCCAGTATTACGATCTCTCGTATAATTTTGAAGGGCTTTACACTGAAGTGCGGAGAGCGGTGCTGTCGTACTACTAGTACCCACAATGGTCAGCCTTTCAGGTGCTGCTAGTGTGTTTCGCTGGCGCACCTTCGAGGCTCTGCAACTGCCTGTCAGACTTGCAGAAGATCTGGTGGTCGATAAACCAGTGATCGAAAGTGCTTTGACGTTTTTAGCAACGGTGAACATGAACTGGTGTATATAAAACTTTAGATATCAAAATCTATACCTTTTGAGCTTTTTATGACTATATGTTTATTTTGTAGTGAAATTTATCTCTGACTTTTGCCATGATCCTTTCTATAAGGGTGCTGATGACCAAGTATTTGAGACATTTAAATCTATATTATCATCATTCCTTTTAAACATCAGACTATCGCTTAAGCCACTACCCTGTACCAACAACGGAATGTGTAAATCTGTGTTGAAAACTTATCTCAAATAACAATTAGTGAGGGGGATAAGATTTTGTAAGAATTCATGGAGAAGAGCGAGCAAATATTGTACATGAATGCTACAATTATTTTAAACTAAAACTTCAGGGTTGCGGCTAGGGCTATTTTAGATAGCCCTACTTCAGGGACTTGCGACCCTACTCACGAGATGCACCAGTTTCCCTGCCCGAGGGGATAGTACCTGAAAATGGACCCTTGCTCAGGGATACGTGTGAAGACGCCAATGGCACCAACTGATGACAGATTGGCAAGGAGAGTAGAGGGAGCAACCCTCCATTATGGGATTAATACATAAGGAAATGTGGAAGTGGAGCTTAGTAGTGGCGGCCCCTCCATATTTCTGACCCTGCAGAGTTAAGCTTAAGCTTAAGCTTAACGCAGTTAAGAGACATTATTATCATCACTGATTTTCCTGCAATTAACCAGGATGATTTTGTAAACATGATACAAATTGTATAAAGTAATGACAGTGCTAATGACAACATATGGAAGTGAAAACTAGACTATGAATAGGACAGAGAGGAAAGAACTGACATGTCGGAGATGAAGTTCCAGTATCTGGGTATACTCTTCTAGACAAACAACAAAATGAGAATTATTATTTATTTATGCCAACAAACTTACTGTTGGTGTTTTTAAACACACAAGCCGTGTGTGGGCAAAGTTTGAGGGGTAGAACTGGAACTTAAAAATTCAATGCCACAACTGGGATTTGAGCCACACACCTTCCGCTTACCAGGCGGCTGCTCTAACCATTGAGCTATTGTGACAAACTGTCAGAATGGATTAAATTCTCAAACCAGTTCGTATTTCTCCTGGTAAACCACAAAGGCAGTCTCACATCAGAGACAAATGAGAAGTTTGAACACATGTATATAATCTAAATGAAAAAGATAGTGAACGTATAATAATTGGTATTAATACATAGTAAGGATGAAAGAGGTACAAAAACCAACAATTTTATTACCTTTGAAATCTAGAGGATATTGCCAGGTAGGAAGACCAAGAAAAAGATGGAGAGATAGTATTCAAGGATGGAACAAGTCTTGTGGAAGAAGAAGAACTAAATCTTTTAAACCTAATTCACATATGCATATAATAATTCTCCCAATATGTGCTTCTTTCTTTTTTCTGTTGCGATGAATCGTAGAAAACATGGAGCACCATTGAGATGGATAGTATTAACTGTCCTGAAAGTTATTGTTTCCAAGTTTATCAACTTCTTCTTCTGTTTCTTCTTAGTCTAAATCCCCTATCCGTGTGGAGGACTTACACCACCTAGAACTTACTAGTCTGTGCTTAGTCAGACGCGGAGCAGACGAGCAATGGACCGGATAGAATGAAGACCAGGAAGCGGGTGGTCAGCGCATCAACAGGTATGAGAATGAGGAAGAGGATGATATGAAATGCTGGCGAAATGAGTGATTGGACAGATTATGATGGAGCAGTGGGTGGAATGAGCGGTGGGAGAAACCGGAGAAAAACCGGAGAACTCGGTGAAAACCCGTCCAGACGACGCTTCGTCCACCACGAATACCACATGCAGGTCTCTGGGGTCGTAAGGCCTTGGTGATATGGAAACCGATCAACTTATTCTGTTTCCAAAAATAAATAATTAATTGAACTGTGATAGCGTGATACTACTAACGGCCACCTGTATGTTCGCTTGCTCTGATGCAGTATATTTTTACATAAAACAATTTAAAGAATATATTCTGGAATTTTTCATTCTCTGCAGGCTCGTACTTTCTCTACTACGTATAAGTAGGGGAAGTATTGCATTCGTCCCAAAATTAGATAACATTAGAACATACAACATTATATGGTAGACGCATGCAAGTGGGTAAACGGAATTTAAAGTAAACACTGCATGCGGTACTGGTTGTAACTTGTTTTTCTTTCTTCTCCTTCTGTTTCTTGAACCTCTTCTTCGAATAGGTAGTAGGTTGCCTCTATCAATGTCTCAGAACCTTAGACATCAGAACGGCTTCTTATACGGGTCAACATAGTATGTTGTAGTATAGTCCAATTATAATGTTGCTAATGATTATTAGTAAAACCCAGACGGGGGATTGGGTGCAACGCATAGTTCCGTTCAACTCGACCACGACTAGCTTCAAAAGATCTGTGATTACCAGCCAATTCTGCATCGTGGTTGCTCGAATGCCTAAGTGCTAACTAGAGGCAAAACTATGATAGCAGATGTTCCCTTTCTCTACCAAAGTAAAATACCTGCCTCTTTACATATTTATGAAGGAATATTTTAATACGATTTAATCTACTGAATTTAACAAAGAAACGCCTGTCATTTACGGTCCAGCACTACCATACTTGCTTAAGCTCATATTTTTGGCTAACAATTACAACATTATCATCAGGGTTCGTGGGCACTATCCCATGTTTTTGTATCGTATGGCAGGAAATATAAGTTAAATAATTAAGTTTAAAGCAACTAATTCCAATTTTATTAAAGCGTTACCATGGCTGACACACAATTGAATGACCGGTGGCAGAAGGAGTTGCTCAACACAAAATCAAAGGTTTGACACGACTAGCGGTGTTATATAGTTGGACAGCCTATGAAATTACTCTCTAAAGCTGCTGACATAATATGTGCGCCCTCAAAATCTATTTACACAATATGAAAGGGAAAGCAGTGGCCAGCTATTAACCGCCATTAAATTTTGTATCTGCTATTGTTATATTGAACGTTTATTTGTATTATACGTAACTAATTTAGACACACATTTTAAATTATGTATCTCAGATAGTCCATGGTACATTTTCAACATTGCTAGCAGTTATTTCTATTGTTTATAGGTTCAATAACATATTTGTTTATGGATGATTCCTAATGGAGGAAACTGAATTTGTTAATACCTACCGTATACACTGGAAACTATATGGAAACCAAATATAAAAATATTAATTTTCTATACCCTAGTTTTTTTGTTGTGTGTCCATACTGAACTGAAGCAAGATTATTATTCCAGAAACTGACCAATTTCTGAGCAATTTTGTTAATTTATGTTCATATGCAACAAATACGTTTTGGGGCCATACAACAGGTAAATAATAATAATAATAATAATAATAATAATAATAATAATAATAATAATAATAATAATAATAATAATAATAATAATAATAATAATAATAATAATAATAATAAATAATAATAATAATAGGCACTGACATTCTAGAAATGTTAACCCTTAGAAATAGTCATCACTAAGGCGCGAATTTCGAAGACTGTATCTTTTCTCTGATAATGTAACGGCAATACTATGTGGAAAATACACGTGTCTCATAACATTTGAGTCAAATTAAATCACATATAAGGGCCGTTTTTATGTTTTTATACTTTTTGCACGTTTTTACCTTATAGGGAAGTTTTTACAGGGTACAAGTCATTAAAGCCGATCTAAGAGCTAATAAAGGTTTTGTCGTGCTTTGCGAGTTTGGTTGCATTATTTTTGTTTTAATAGAATCAAGTTTCAAAACCTCAAAATCTAAAAATGCTTGGTATATTTCTGGAACTTGGCTACCCTATTCATATTTTCACAACTTTTGGACTCATCAGTTACAGATTAAGACATCCAGCTAAACGGTTGTAAAACAAATAAGTATGGAGTGTTTAAGGAACCGTCGTCAACTGGGTCTTTAGGACCAACATTGTAAAACAAGCATTTCCGCAAAATTGACAATAAGTAGAACTGGTGAAATCTATTTCAAGTAATTTAAGCCGTGTGGAAAGTGAAGAGTGTAAACTTGTCTAAACTAAAATGGAAAATGTGTTGAACAAGAACATGATACGAGGGTCCAAAATATGAATAGTCACAGAAATGTTTTGTTTATCCCAGTTTCTCAAAGTATTCTCCCTGACACTATGCAGTGTTCCATCCTCCGGAACCCCTTCTGAGACATCCATGCCACTGAAGTTTCTGGCAATACAGATAACTCCCCATCGTATGCAGAAACTGCTTCTTCAGAGCTAGAAAATTAGTGATCACGAAGCCACTTCTTCACCATAAGGAACAGGAGGAAATCATGTGATGCCAGATCGGGACTGTAGGATAGAAGAGTCAATAGTTTTGCCCCTGTTCCTTATGGAATTACTATTGTTACATTAGTGGTGTGAGGTGATGCATTGGCAACAATGTGCCCCTTACACGGAAGTATTCATGAAGAATGGTTGAAACACTCGGGGAACTAATCCCTAATACCAGCTCAGCGTTCTTACAGGTCCGTCTTGGATCTTCCTTAACCACTGTTTTTACAGCAGTCACGTTATTACGTTGTTGTCAGCCATGTCTGTTGCTGGTCTGCCACTCTTATCTTCATCTTTAAGAGCTTGTGGCCCCCTTTTTAATTCTGCAGAGCACCAGAACACGTGGCACATGACAAGGAGTAGTCCCCAAAAGCTCCCATCTAACGCTCAAGTAACTGCGTTTAATTTAAGCCACATTTGAAGTTGTACAAAATCATTGCACGAAAGTGCTCTTTCAGAATCTCCATTGCACTTGAAAAAAGGTCACAGTTCCAGACTTCAAACGTTAACTGAGCAAAATTAAATTGCACAACAATGGTCTGCCTAGTACCTTTGCATAACCATTGAGCCAATTGTTTTGACAAATCAACAATGACTTCCCCAGTGGTAACCAATATTCCGTGTATCAATGCATAGCTTGCAACCCTCTTAAAATTGCAAGATTGCTGATGTACTGTCAAGTAAGAAAAGCTCTCTCGATGAAGCAGAGCAGAAAACTCGCAATATTTGTTGCTTTTAGCACGCCCTCGTATCTTCTGTAAACGTTTGAAGAAGCTTCTCAATTTGTAAGTTGGTAATAATTTGTTGACAACAGACAGTCCCTCAGAGTTTAAAATTTAGAAAGTTGCTTGTAACGTATTCATTATTCAGTGGCAAAGTCCAGTTGATATGGAAGGTGATTTTTAAATCATTCTGTGCTCTTTAATGTCATTGTAAATGAATTCTAAGCTGAAAAGTTCTTAATTTTAACGTCATCTTTTAATATTCCTTAGTCCATCAAAATCTGAGCCTTAATTATCATATTACCTTTAATTTAATGCATGGATTACCTGTGTTTACGATATGTTCCAACTTCAGACGTCAGCGAATAGTAACATGAGATCCGTGTTGAGCAGATGGAGTTGTAAATTCTCAGTTGGACGCCAGACAATTTTAAACCCCTAGGTTTAGACGTTGTAGCTTACGAACGAACCCACCTACGGCCTGACTAGGACACCTAACATTATACTTAGGCCAACTAGACACTGCGCGCCTGCTTTCGTTACCTGTTGCTGACATAAGTTTTTCCTCGTTAGTTGTGCAATGTTGGTTTCCCATTGCAAGTAGTATGTTACTACTTCTCACGAACGGGAGTAAAAGATATGATCTAAGATGATTAAGATATGGCGGTGGAGGTGGTGGTGATGATGATTATGATGATGATATATAAATGATATAAGCTAAATGAAGGTCAACATGCGAGTGAAGGAAAAATAAAGTTTCAAGCATAGCGAGGGCCCACCAGGCTCCGCGCGACCAATTGTATTCTAGCAAAGCGCTCGCCTAACGGAGGGTATGAAAGACGCACTGCGCTGGCTTTATACATGAAGCCCTTCAGTTTGAAGAACGGAAACTCTATGACACCGGGATAAATTGATAACCAGGATTTTTCTCGTCAGATAAATTATTATTAAAATTTTACCATCATGTTCGGAAATAGAAGCAGGTCACCACACGATTTTCTGAGTGCCTTGTTTACCTCATCGCATTTTTCTCTGCCTTCTTGAGAACCCTGAACGTTCCGAACCTTCACAACTGAAGTGTGTGGAAGAATTTCATTTCGTCTACCAATTTCATTGTGTAGATGTCTTGCACAGATACGATAACATAAATCCGCGATTCCAAGAGAGAACACAAATAAATGTCCTGCAGTTTGCGTTATCTCTCAGATGGGCAGAATTAAAGAAAATTCAGCCTCATAAAAAGGAATACTTTTTTAGACAGCTCACATTAATAGTAGAATTCGTAACACAAGACATAGGAATTACGTTTTTCGTTTATTGCACTAGTGTGTTACACTTTTTATAACACTCCTTTGTTACTAATCTTAATTTCACGGTTTAATAAATAAATTTGGTTTGATTAGCCTTTAAATTTAATTAGGTGTTTTTATTTGTCATTATTCTTTTTATTTTATCATGGCGATTATATTATCAGTTCATTCTACTTCAGTTAATGGCAGTGTCCTATCCTATTCAATATTCTAAATTGAAATTCTTTTGTCTGTGATCTGCATAATAGAGAGCATGGCGGAAGTGTAACATTTGGTTCTGTTACAAAAAATATATATGAATAAATAAGTGTAAGAAAATAGAATATAAGTTCAGAAAATGGCATGATATGACACATAAAATTAGATTAGATTGACTTTGTGTTCAGCGACTTCACAAGCAGAGATAAAGACCCATGAACATTGAACACATCATTGGAAATGTGCAGTATGGTGCATAGTGTGATAAACTTTCGATTTAAATGTTGACTGAAAGGAAATTCGCATCAATACAGGGAATATGGGAAAATAAAAACAAAAGAAATAAAAATAAAACAGCGATAATTTACGAGTGGAAACGAAATCAAATCTTCCCTTTTGTTATAAGACTTTATATGTATTTACAAATACAAATTTAACTTTGTTTTACACATTCAACAGGCTTTTCCTGCCACATCTCATCGTTTTCTTATTTGATTAAAAATTCACGGCTTCTATTGTGAGTTCCTCAGTAGACCTAAATTTAAGTGGCTTTCGAGCAAGCATCAAAAGTAATTGACAATGATTTGCCAGTAAGGCAGCCAGGAGCCACTTAACCCATAAGTATTAACAAGATAGACAATTTGTCATTCAGAAACAAAATGATTTTGAGCATGGGTACCCTTCAGCAGCAATTTTTAAAAGCATTGAAGTAATTAACTTTTCCCTTAAGATCATTAAATATGTTTATGCTTCATAGTGCTTCTGGAAGCAAGAAAGTTTTTCACTGGGATGGTGGATGTTGCTATTTTGTCTAGCGTGTATCTCATGAATATCATTGTTTGCTATAAATGTGACTCGATTGCATATAAAGAACTGTAGGATATATATGCATGGCAAGGTTAATATCTTCAATCTTCTAAAGAGGCCTGCACGTCTGTTAGGGTGTTCAAAATAATTCGTATAACCTTCTTTTGCATGAGGAATATTTGTTTGCTCTCTACTGATTTGCTCCAAAATGAAATTCCATATTCTATGATAGAGTTAAAATATGGTTAGTAGGGGAATGTTACGTAATTTGTACCGTCGCCTAATTGTACCACCATAAAAATCACTTGCTTCATAAATGATGCCATCTACGTCAAGCTTTGTGAACTATACCTACTCATCCGCCATTTTCCGAAGGAAGAATTCTGAGTAGAATTGTGCAGAGACGAGATGAACGAACTTGTTTTAGGCAGTTGGAATCTAACTTTTCCATTATCTATCTAAATGAAATACTTGCGAAAGGTAAGTGAAACTACACAGTGCTATATATTATTCAAAACTAAATTAATATGCTGTAATTCTCCTTGCGTTATAGACTTGTGTCACAGATCATTAAGCTGTAAGAATTTAACAAGGAGAACTTGTCGAAGTTGTGTATGTTGTACCAGCTTCAGTTTCGTATAATGCACCGGTATAACATAGGAAACTTTGATTATATACTTTTATATCATAATGACAAATGAAAAAATACATACATAATTCAGTTCATTAATTATAAGGTGTTAATTTCTGTTTAGTAGAAATATAATAAACTAGTTTTTATTTAGTTCAATGAAACACATTCATTTTTGTACTTTTAAACTAGTTAATCTCTCGTTACAGATAATAAAGGTTGTTACATAAATATAGCATTAATGCAGACGGTTATATGTTTAAAACTTCGATATTTCATATTCTGATAGATTTAATTGTCTTTCTTTGTAATAACTACTCGTATAATCATGTGTACTTCATTTCAATATGGAAACTAAGCGGCAATAAGACTTGTTGTCGCTGCATATATCAATGGCGATCATGGAATAAATGAATCTGATTGAATACACAATTTTCCAAAGCCTACAATACTAAGGCACATCACAAAACTGTTGCTAATTGGAATCTGAGATTTTTGGAAGAACCGCGGTATGTAGGAGCAAGGAAATCTGTAGAACAAGTATCTCTGTACTAATTTCGATGGAAAATAAATTGTTTGTGAAAAATGTATGTGGTACAACTTAGGAGCACAGCGGTTGCCTAATGTGTACCAATTGCAGACATTTACGTAAATAACTGAACCTAATGACTTCATGCTAGCTTGAAATAAACTTGCCCTTTTAGACAAATCATCCTAACATATTTGGAATTAAGGTTCTGCAATTGAAACAATTCAAAAGTTGTCAGCTACAATAATTAGAAAAAATAAAATGTGTAAACTGGTACAAACTGGGCAATTCTCCCCTATATTAATTTAAGTGTATCTAAAGGACCCACATTTATCAGTGCTCGGATAGCACAACAGGCAGAGATAAGTTCATGTAAGATATACTTAATGTGAGCTTTCCAGTCTATGTAAATGTCTGTCTACTTGAAGGCCCACAAATTTTATATTGTCTGTTTGTTCAAATAGCATGTCGTGAATCTCAATATCTATCGCAGTGTGTGATACTTGATGCGTTATAAATTTAACAACTCTTGTTATACCTTAGATTACAGGTAATTTGTTAGCTTCAAACCAGTAACAGTTGCAGCTCAAAACACAATACAATTAGTTACACATTCATTTGTTTTTACTAGTTGCCAACACACTAGTACCATCGTTTCATTGACAGGCGTCAGATAATCAATACCAGAGAGTCAACAAAACATCAGAACATCTATATTCTTGCTGCATACAGCTTTTGATCTCAGACTAAGCGTCATTTCTTTTAGCTGTGTATAGACCTCAGATCTATATAGTATCCTTTTATTGTTATGTTATAAATTGAACGGATGTCTGAGAAATAGTGCATGCTACACAGGTTAAAAGTGATTATCCTGTTTTTAAACATTCCTACTCAAAAAGAAGTCTTACCTTAAACAGGTGACATAAATAATTATAATATTTCTTGTTATATTGCTCCAGTAATTATAAAGCTGAGTATTGCAGCTACCAGAAATGCAAACCCTCATCCGATTAACAGCTACCCTGTATTGGGTTAAGTTCTGACGGAAAAACTAAAATCATTCTTTGCCGAAACTACTGACTTCCATGTAAGAGATACTCATGCACAGCATAAGAATGTCATCCTCATTGAATTGGTTTTGGTATATAAGAAACTTTACTTTTGTTGAGAAAAGAATGAATGTGAAAGACAAATAACTATCAGTACTATCGTGCAGTGGTATAGGCACTTCCTTATCTGGAGCTTCGCACGGAGTATTTGGAGAGATAAATAGATGCGGTACCGCTCTCATTCGGCGTACACATCTCAAACACTGATTAGATAGCCCAAATCCTTTGAAAGTTTCGTTTTCTTCATGTTCTATGGAAACTTCCAGTGATTGTGATAATAACCCAGCGTATTGTTGAGTGAGAAGTAAGTTAGCGAGTGCGTTTCTGATGCGACATGAAGCACTGGCAGTTCGGTGTGTTCTCCGAGTGAGAATAACACGCGGCTCTTATGTACACCCAGTGTTGGTACTACAGGGTACTAAGAGAGATCTTGTATGCAATTATTCAGCCAACGAAGATTCTGTCACACTTAATATGAATTTATTTTTGAAAAGTCTTATTGTGAGCTTCATTCTCTTCAAAATCAACATCGAGGACCTAAAAGTACTCGAAAATGAAAACTATGAAACAGCATAAGGAAGTTACTCTTTTGCAATACTTGATATAGTTAATCATTGCTAACTCATAGTTGGTAGTGGAACTTTCTTTATCAATTCCCATAGCAGCAAGGCTAAAATTGGCCTCTAATACTTTCGGCATCAGTAGGAAATGACGTCACACCCAACAGCAGTATAACCTAAAAGGAAGTTTAGTAATGAATCGTTGGCAAAATATTCAAACATATGGATCATTTATTGATTGAAATATTACATGTGAAATTTGACATGTTAACATTAAGAAGCGACTCAACCACGAACTGTAAGATACTTATCAGATCTCAAATGCCTGGGAAAACTCAGTCCTGTGGGCCTCGTATTCCCAAAGTGCACTCTCGACCTGGCAAGTATCACTTAGAGTTCATAGTAAGTATACTATTGGTGCCATGGGGAGGTTTTGTGAAGCTTAATTTTGCATATTGACATAGTATACAACCCCACTTCTTGTACAATTTGCTGGATGACGTGTCATGCTGATAAGTTTATATTTATTTCACCAACGTATGTGTGCACAAATTTGTTAAAACTAATATTCTGGATTACATAGACGCATAAATTTCAATTATTTAAAATAAAAATAAAGTGGACAATAAATAGGCTTAGCACACTGATGTCGATTCGTCGTCCTCCTTCCGTACTCCTACGCCGACTGCTGCTTTCTGGTCTCCTGCTCCGGCTGCTCTGGCATGTGACTTTAATCTCAGGGTATGCGTGGGTGTTTGCGAATAAAACCAGAACTTCGATGAAACACTTTTATTCTCACCAAGATAAGAAAGCATGAGATTTGCCGATCGTTATTAAATTAGTTGAGTCGTTACCGTGTCTTTACTAAGACAGAAGATTGTGAATATTAACTATAATGTGTCCTCACACTTGAGGATCCGGAATACAAGTCCCGTGACTGAAGATATGGGCGACGAGTGTAGTGACCCGCCGGGATCTGGAGAGCAACTCTCAAAGACCCTTTCTCTCCGGGTTCTCGCAGGCAAGTGCCTGTGCGTTATGACGCTCTCTGTACCTTTCACTTCCTAAATAGCAACAGGGTTTCGAAGAATCGACCATCCCTTGTTTACCTACTCAACACCTGCGCTGAGCGATTTCCACGAAAACCGGTATTACTGTGTATCAGGCTGACTACCTGGACTTTACCACTAATGACTTGTTTGTACCTTTTCGTGCCTTTTGACAATTTTAGTCACAACTAATATTCCCAGATCTCGTACATTTATACACGTAACAATTTTAACACTTTCTGATTATCTAATTCCGCCATGTGATGCAGTATTATATCCATAATTGTGGCGTTCATAATTTCGGCTTCAACACTGACTACGGAAATTTTTAGTTTGCTAAATAGATTCAAAGATAATAATTTACAACAAATGAACAATACTGACTAGACTGCTTTTGTGGTCTGGTGGTGCGCATTCTAACTTCAAAATATGAAGAGTTTTATTCCCACCTAGAGGGTTTTCTTTAGCCAGGATTATTCCCCACTCTCACTAGTGTCTAGAGTTATGATTGAGGGTGTGAATGTAGGTATACATATAAAAACAACCTAAATATCAGCAGCTTGAGCAAACGAATGAACACCATTGCCATAGGTAATTATTTGTTCCAAAGGCAAATTCGCCGAAACGACCTAGACGTTATAGATGGTACATGAATGGAACAAACGAAAATAAAAGACTAATATATCGCACCACGTCTAAACAAAAAATATGATGTTCAGATGGAAA
>CM060966.1:37050986-37108486 GCA_030765045.1 Tenodera sinensis | reverse complement strand
CCCTCAATGTATTCTGAGAACTCATTCTATGCATCTAAGCTTTACCTGACTACAGCAGTTAAGAATTAAATTATTAAACTTCAAGCAACTTCAAGAGTTCGATTACTCGTAATGTTAAAGTTTCTATGCTACTTTAATCCTGCATCACTCATACATTTCAAGCAACTCAGTAATCTCATTACTTAATCCTTTAATGACTATGTCGGAATCGTCATCATACAATTTAATTTATTATGGAAGCGCGGTTCGTTACAAAAGGTCTGTTAAAGTGGATCAAGAAGACAAGAAATAGCAGCCATGGAACCATGCAGGCTCTCACAGTACTGCAGCCTATTACTTAAGGGAAGTACCTACTGCACTCAACACAAAAATTCGATACCGAAATTTCACCTGAAATATATATTTTGGCTCTCTTTGAAAGTAAAACAGCATTCTTTGAAAAATGTGTGTGTATCTGTGCTTGTGAACCGCATAGATAAAAAACGAAAGGTGGCTTAAATGCCAAACTTGGTATTAAATTTCAGCATCTTCCATGCATGCGGCACGAAGATTTACAAGAAAATCCACCTCCCCTAAACATCCCTTTTACATGGGAAATTTTTTAGGAAATTCTCATTTTCTCGCAATTGATTCTAGCTATTTTGGTTAAATTACCGTATATCTAAGATGTTTTATGCTAAATTAAGAGTATATTTTTATTTTTCTGCAAATGTCCTTAGAAGCCAGCTTTATTCTGCAACACCTTTGCGCAACTGGTAGACCTTAAGAAAGTAATAGCACAATACTTACTATATATTGTGAAATTAATCATTTCAGAAATATTCCTCGTTTTTGTCTGGATTTTCTCGTACGTATACTCTTCTCTGATGGGAAGTCATTCGTTTTTATGCCCTCCACATGCAAAGAGAATGGAATGTCAAAACCACCACATAGTGACCAGTTCTTAAAGGAATGGACTATCTTTAGCGTAATGTCCACTTCTCATTGTACTTAAAAGGAATCTTCTTTTTCTTCTTCTTTCTCTGACTACCCTCCCCTTATGTAGGACTTACACCCCCTGTGCCTAGGATCAGACGCCTGTCGGGGAACACAGGAACCTATGGATCTGACAGAGTGAAGACCTAGAAGCAGGTGGTCAGGCAGGCACCAGGTATGATAGTGAGGAAGAGGATGATATGAAATGTAGGCGAAATCAATGATTGGAAGGGTAATAATGGAGCAATTGGTGGAATGAATGGCGGGGAAAACCGGAGAACCTGTAGAAAACCCGCCCAGACACCGCTTCGTTCACCACGAATACCACATGCGGGTCCCGCCTAGGTGGTAGGCGAGCGGTCTAACCACTCAGCCACGACGCCGCCATTATACTTTCAGACTCAGGTAAGGATGAGGAATAATTCTGGCTAGAGAAAAATTCCTACCTCTGCCGGGAATTGAACTCGCAGCAGGCGGGTGCTCTACCAACTGCGCTACGGGGCCAGTCCTAAAAGGAATCATGTAATAAAGCATTTACTTACATAAATGCTTATCCCAGTTAATGTGGATTATATAAAAGATAACCGGGTGCAATGGCTCCGCGGTAACGTGTAAGGACACGCATTCGGGAGTATGTGTGTTCGATTTCCGTGGTCAACCTTCCTGACCCATGGGTTTTTTGGGGGTTTTCTCGGGTCACTGGGAGAATGCTGGGAAGGATATTTACATGTCCCGCAAATTTGCTATCGTTATATTTCATTTCATTTCACTCCGGCTGCGTTGCCACGCCTCTCTGTGATTTGTGATTGTGCTCTGTTCTCAGTGGCGCAGTTTTACTCTGGGTGGCCACTAGTCGAAACCTGGATGGCATGCTCCTTGCACGAACCTCGTGTCGAGATGAAGAACTACCTGTACCTGTAGAGAATCGCCCTCGGTACAGGGGAAACAGCTTATCGGACATTCCCAAGATTTCAAAATGACCAACATTACACTAAGCTGCAGACGAAATTACTCCAGAATGCAGCTTTGCCAACGTACATAATAAAAGCATTATTTCTGACCTCAAATATCACAGGACTAACATTGTCTTCAAACGATAATAATGCTTGAACTTGGTTACCACACAACACATGATGAACATACTTTTGGCAAAGCTTGTTCTGCAATAACACTTTTGTATACAATCACTTCCGAACACTAAATATTGCAATATATATTTAATGCGCTACTGTGTTGGGAACACAAAAGTAACAACTATAACTGCATATACTACTCTAAGACAATTCAAGACAAAATCACGGAAACATGAGTAACAAAATGGCGTCCATATATTAATTAATACGGCGTCTAAACAGAATCTTGTTTTGAAATCTATCGGTTGACTTCTCTGCAACGGGTTAAAGAAAGGATCTCTGTGACAACATAACGGATGCAATAACACCAACTATGACCGTAGCCTTTTCCATGATCATATTATACGAGCAGTTGGTGGTACTAACGCTGCCTAACGGATGGGATATCACAAAGTATAACCTGATGCGCCATAATGGGGAAAAATGTCACAGCTGATTTGTAGGGTATCCCAAGAAGCTGTGTCCTCTATAGGTATCTCCTTGTGGCTCGCCGACCACCCGCGGTCTGCCGTACAACATCCCAGGGATAAGTGTGGAATTCTCTCAGTCAATAAATCAACTACGAGAGAAGCGGCTTTAAGAAGAGTTTGCACAAGATTGAGTAATGCAAGCCATCTTAATGCACACACTTTTGTATTCATGTGGGATCTTTTATTTTTGAATGAATACTCTTACTGCCTAGACACCAAAAGTTACTTGCATATGATCCGTAGGCTAACAGCATATACCTACCGGGTGAATCTTCTCATTCTGAGGATTCGTAACTAGACAAACCTATATTTTGCAAACGATGCGAATCCAGGTTTAGCACCTTATTCACCAGCCCACTGATTAGGCTACGGTGGTGTTCGTTGGTAACATACTCTAGTAGCCTAATGGTTAACATACTGGAAAGTCATGGTGAAGGTTGCAAGTTGAGATCGAGCCTGAGAATAAACGTGGTTTTTTTTTTTTTACTTCTGTTTAGTTTTGAGAACGCTCCAGCAAATCATGTGTTGTTTCCGAATGCACCATAAAATAGATTTGCCTTAAATACGAAGTTCTAGCCATTCATAGTCTGTATTTTGGAATAAAGCGTATCTGGACATGCGGTGGGGAAACACAGTAAAATCAACGGAGGTAATATGGGCTTGCAAACGTTATCTGATTTGTTATTGCATTTTGTAAGCTCTCTGAACAGGCTATTGGCTTTCTTTCATAGAAAAGAATAGTCTTAAATGGCAAAATATTATATATTGTTGCCATATGTTTCTAAGTAATGATTACAATGTCATTATTCATTTATTTGTGATGTTCATTAAAGCACATAATTTGTGGTTTCGTGAAATTCACATAAATAAACTTATTAAGAGAAACGACTTTCCCATGCCAAACTATCAGTTATAATCAAACTTATTAAACATAAAAATACGTTTAAATGCAGATTGAACCTATAACCTTCACCACTGAAGACCAATGCATACACTGTTGCACTACAAGAGCAATTTACTTCATGCACAGTGGTAGAAAACACTCATTTCGGCCGAAATTAATACGACACGGTCCAGTGGACAGTGTTTACGATGTATCCGGTAACCACCGGGACTGCATAGCTTCTCAATCCGCAGGCTGAGAAAACTCTCCTGTATAATATGTAAACTGATTTTCTTTTATTTTATGTGAGCATAGAGGAGGCGTTCATCTGCTATGGTGCGAGCACTGCCGACCAGAAGCACTGTTTCACTATAAGCGTATTGAATTGAACGTTTAAGCCCCTTCTGTTCGGATTGGGTTAGTCTCGACATGGCAGTGGACCAGCACGGCCAGGAACCTCAAAGTCTATAGGGTCCACGAACTACTGATCAACAACTAAGATAATCAGCGTGACCGCGTGCCAAGGAAGACGGCGTATATGTGGATATGACAGTGAAAACAAGTGATAAATCCCAAAAGAAGTGAACACTAGTGTCAGGTGTGAAAAGGGTGAGACTTAAGCCCAGAGGTCAGAGGGGCGAAACTGAAAATAAGTTTAAACATTCTAGCTTGAGACAAATAAACTATCAAATACAAAGACTCTTGGTGCTACAGAGTGAAAAAAATAAATAAATAAATAAATAAGTAAGTAAATAAAACATGTCTTATTTATTCTAAGATTCTTGATGTGTATGCTTCCTTTAATTCATTTTGGAATCATTCTGCACAAAACTCTTATGCTGAGATCGAAATACCGTTTTATTTTCAATTGCTTTAATATTTTTCTATTTTCAAGTTAATGTTCTAGGGGTTTATGCTAAGTTAGTCTGTTATTAATTAGAGCTTCTCGGGTTACCAGCTATGCAATGTCTGGGAGATCGTTCGAGCTTTCGGCCATTAAAATCTATAGCCATCACCAGGAAATTAATAATTAATAAATAGCCATGTCACATTTATGGCCTTCATCGGGAACTGCATAACAAATAAACGGCCATCTCAAAGTCAAGGCCTTCTTTTATGTATTTCTGTCCAAGTGTGCTTAGTGTAGGCCGTTCTTCCTATTAAAATTATTTGGCTCTAATTTAATTTCAGTTTTCGCTTTTAAGAGTTTGTAGTAATACTGGTTACTGCGGGAGAAAACCGCAATCTCAACAAATAAAATTATGTGACCTTTTTCGAGACTATGCTATGCTGCTGCTGCTTTTTCTGTTGTAGTAATCCTAAATTGCTTTTGTGTTTAATATAGCCGAAAGCTCCAACAATTTCATAGATATATACAGTTGGTAACTAGAGAAGCTCTAATTAATAATCATCGCCGTGAAATATTCAAATCTTATATGAGTCTTATTATTTTCCCAGTATCTTCCAACTGGATAGCACTACTTTTATTGTGAAATAATGCGTATATTTTTTCGTGTTCCATTTTATGCCGTCTTTAACATCGGAGGTCATATTGGCGACTTTTAACCTCATCAAACAATTCCTTAGCAGCAGTGATGTTTACTCGAGGCTTGTTTTTTATTTCTTTTTTAATTTACAACGTTAAATTCACACACACACACACACACACACACACACACACACACACACACACACACACACACACACACAGACACACACACACATTCACACTCCCACTCATGCTTCCAGATTTTAGGGAGGATAAGGGAATAATCCTGGTGGAAGAAATATTCCCACCCTCCCAGCCGGGATTCGAACTCGGGACCCCTTTCATAGCAGGAGGTACTCGCCCGACTGAGCTACAACGTCAGTCCACACGTACATTTTGTTGCATAATGAGATGTGTGTTTTTTTTTTTGTTTTTTTTTAACCCTTTTATGTGCTATTAGTAATTCACGTATTCTTTTAAGGCACTTTCTGGATTCCCACATGATATGAGAACTAGATCCCTAGACATGTTTAGGCGTAGAAAATTTATCAGTAAGGATTCAATTTTATGTTGTATTTAAAGAAAGCTACATTTAGTTTGCATGATCTCGTCTGCAATTATTTTGCATACCGTATGTAAATGAACTCCACACATTCAACGGATTTGTATTCTGTCCTTTGTTTCTGATACGTGTTAAATATAGTTTTTGCATTTTTTGCTGGTATTAGACTTCATATTTTAAATTTTTAGCATGCAAATTAAATATAACATAACCCATCATGCATGCATGTCCCTTATTCAAATGCAACTGATATTTTCCTTGTAGTTTATTTGGAGAAGCAAATAACTGGTATGCACAAATAAACGTCAGTGGCACCTTCACACATGTCTTGCTAATCCGTCTCTATGTATGAGGTTTTGAAAATAATTCTGATCATTCGTTGTTTCTGCCTTGATTCGCTTTTTGGTCCCCTCCAAGATAAAAGTTTAGCTGATGTTCATTGTAGTTGGAGTAATAGTAATTGTAATAGTTGTTGTAATAGTCTGATTCAGGCGTTCAAGGGGAATTTGTGTTACTTTACCTTAGTGTGCCGCTTTGTTAGTTGTGTTTCTTTGAATTGTATTTATTAGGTACTTTTGTAGATCGTCTTTGTATTTTGGGTGAGCTAGTCCTTTCGAATATGAAATTATTTTATTTCTGCTTGCTTTACTTCGTGGCAAAGAAGAAGGTCATTATTCTTTTCTGCTGAAATGATGAGTTGGATGGTTTCGTTTTCACAATAAATATCAAAATTCATTTGTAACGCTTTCTTTGTACTGATAAAAACAATTATTAAAATCCATTGTAACACTTTTGTATTGGCTTTCATTAAAAAATTCTTAATATCTCTTCATCTTCTATCTACATGTGTTTTTGAAATTACTTTAAATCAATAAACATATACAACTATGTTATATTAAAAATGTAGCTCAAATACCTGTAACAATATCTCGAGATGTAGTTTGAGAATATCGTTTTTTAAGTTCGTGACGAAATGTATGTGCTTTTGTGGGGTTTCTTTACTTGCAATTTGCTTTGAAAGTACTAAATTAGTTTTGATAATTATTTTTGGATATGCAATAACTGCTTGTGAGTAGTGATTGTTTAAGACGCGTGTGATGGTTTATTATAGGAGTGTATATGCACTTAGATACTTTCCCTGTGAGTTGTGTTTCTCTATTCGACGTGATGTCATTTATTTATATTTGCACCCGAAGTATACTCCCACAAGTTGGCATTACTGATAATCAATACTGTATATCCCAATCACTATTTAAATTAACACTTCTACTCAGTGATTTCTCTTCTGAAATCTTGCTTCTTCTGCGATGGTCTTTCATGTCTGATGCGTTCAGAACTACTACAGCATCTGTTTGTCCCGTCTGACATACAAAAGTTTCCTGTTTAGTCTAACAAAATGTGCTGTCTGCTCTGGATTATTCTGTCTAGGGACAGAAAGTCAGTACGTGAGCAGATAGTAAACACAGGAAATAGGATACTGAACCTTGTAAACACGCAAGGTAATTTAATAATGGCTTATTTGTGAAATTAGCTACTATATTGATTTAATTATTATGAACTTTATCCGCTGCTTCACTCGCTTGAATGTATTATGTGTGGCCTAGAGCATTATTATCTATAAAATGTAGAATCAATAAAGCTTACATCGCCGTAGTGTTTCTTCTTCAGTAAGATGTTCATAATTATCTAAGCAAGCATTAGTTCCCACCAGTAGTTGTCACGTGACCCAGATACGAGGGGCGTCCAGTAAGTTATCTACCCCACTATCTCACATCGCTACAGTAGGTATGACCTTGGACATGAAGGTTCGGACCTGCTTTGGCATGCCTCAGACCCAGTTACAAATCAATCTGTGGTAAATACTGTCTCTTAGACTCTAAGACGTAGAGGATAGGCAAGTGCAGTACTGTGTGGGTCTACAATGAACACGAGGGATTTAGAACTTTGAAACAAATCCATGAAAGGATGAATATGGTGATGCTTCACCATCCTACTACCAAGTAAACGTTTGCTCAAAACAATTTAAGTGAGACAATCCACGTTCAGGTCGGCCAGAATATATTCACAGGAAATGTGCCAAAAATGGACGACATGATTTTGGAAGATCGTTGTTTTAAGATAAGTGTTATACCTCATAAACTGGACATTTCAGCTGGCACAGTTTTTAGCATTATCTATAATTCTATACAGTCTTGTTGATGTCAAAGGTCAGTTTCCGATGGATGTCAGATGTTGATGCCTGACGGAAAGCATGCCATCAGCAATTTGATGAAGAGAATTTAGATATGCTTAGAGCAAACCCAGAAAACTTCGTCTCAATAATTGTTGCAGCGGATGAAACATGGGTTCATCATCGTAATCCAGAGACCAAAGAAGAGTTTATGTAACGAAAATACAGGTTGTCTCCTACTACCAAGTAATTTCATGTGCAACAATAAATTGGAAAGATCATGGCAATAACTTTTTGGGATTCAGAAGGCGTTCTACTTTCTACACAAGACAACCATTACTGAATACACCTATGCTTCCGCAACGGTGGCTTTATGCGAGAATATAAAACAGAAACACTGTGGAAAGTAGTCGGACGGTGTTCCGCTGCTTCATGACAATATACCGTCACACGCTGTCTCGCCTATCGCAGGCTGCCACACAGGTTCAGAAACCTTAGAAACACTCCTGTGTGGGTGAAAATTACCCAATGACAATATAGTCAACGCAGCTGTAAAGGGTGCTTTGACACTCTAGATTTTTAATTTCTTTTTCTGAGGGTATTCAGTCAATAGAGGCAAACTGGACTAAGTGCATTGCAGTCAAGGGAGACTACATTGAAAAATTATCAGGTGAGTTTCGTCATCAGATTTAATTTTCGTGTTCAGGTAGTTAACTTATTGAACGACCCTCGTAAGTCTGGAACACTACAAAAACAAACATGAATAGGTAATATTGTTCCGGTTGCGAAACAAAGGGATAGGAAACAACCTCTCTTAATTAATTCTAGTTTCATTGGACGAATAAGTAGATTCTGTCTGAAATGCAAAACATAATACTTTCATTTTCTCTCGAGTGCTCAAGGGGCACAAAGGAAGTATTGTCACCATGGAATTGAATCAATAACATCAAGGAGATATTGTCTCGATGTAACAGTCAATTTCAGTACTAATTACCTTGATGTATGATAATATGAATACCGGCATAATAATATTAATAGTAATAAAAACACAAGGTGATTAAAATCCTTAAGGGAACATGTACATCAAACGGGCTTTACTTGCAAGGCATTACATAAAATCATACTTTACAGAAACTATGAAAAATATCAAACAGCAATTATTCAGAGATACTAAATGCTATTAATTGAATAGCCTCTGTCAGTTTCATTATTCTAGTTTAATTATTTTATAGTACATATAAACACTTTTAACTGAATATATACATCAAAGCTTCATCAAATCTGTACATAATATTTAGAAAGCCAGCATAATCATTTCTGCACTTATAAGCTAAGATAAAAATAGTATTTCTTGCAATTCAAATATTGACATTTTTTCTGAACATTTTGGTTTAAAATAGTATATGTCTAGTTTATATCTATGAGTCTTGTACCATTCAAGATAAGCATAAGTTATAGCATAAAGTCTGCTTGCCCAATTATGTATAAAAAGGAACGCTTATCTGATATTAATTAGCCAATTAAAATCCAAAAATCCAAAATAAAAGACATCCAAAATTATTATCCGTGTATTTATCAAAATATATCAACAGTCAATGTTTCAAATTTCAAGAATATTAATCAATGAACATAGGCATAATTGCGCAGGCGAATTTTCGAGATTTGAACAGCTTTGAAAAATATTTTATGGTGCTCCTAGCATAGGGCAATAAACGTTACCACCATTCTTTTATACACTGAGGGGGTTTACCGAATACTAGGGACTGGAGCGTCATTCGAAAAATATGTTGGCTGCCGTTGAAATTTAACAGTTCAAAAGGACAACTATTAAAGCCAAATTGGAAATAGCCAATGATTAAGAAGAGGTGTGTGTTTGTGAAAGAATATCCAGAGTCTTTCGGCAATTGTATTTATGTCAGTGTTCGAGGGAATTTCACGCAAACTACAACGTTAGTCGCTTTAGAAAAAATACAGAATTGTTTTAGAAAGCGCAAAAGCCCGATATTTAAAAATTACAAGCACAAAGGATATAGTGTGCATCGTGTGAAACAGTCTAAGAGTTTAGATTAAGGAAATTCTCATCTAAATAACGGTGACATAGCACTAGCCATAGAGGGCTCCCAGGGCTCCTAGTAACCAGTAATACCAACACAAATAGTGCACCTCGTGTTTCATTCCAGGAGAGCCCCAGAGAAGCCAATTTCCTTCTGTTACCACAGCCCAACGCAATACACCCTGTTCAGATGAGCCACACCACTTGTCGAGGCTGATCCTAAGATAACAGCGCCTCGGCCACAACATTGAGAGGATGATGAAAGGCACCGAGGCCACAGATCATAACTTAGACAGATAAGGTCAGACCACAAGACATGGTACAAAGTTTAAGCTTCATGAAAAATTTCAAGGTTCTAAGTCTTCTCGTTCTTGCGGACCATGTTCCTAAACGTGAAACAGAAAAGAAGTAATGAAAATAGAATACAATATACTTATACATTTATAAAGAATACAATAATTTGAATTGGATAATGCAATCCTTCCCTGAGCGCTGTTGTCATTTTCATATACCACCCCAATTAATGATATTGTGACGCCAGTCACGGCACACGACAAACCACGGCTGGGGTCAAGCTGCCACACACACATACCAGGCGCACACATCAAAGGCGCTCAGGGTGAAGCTGCGCCACACCACTCAGCGAGAAAACACGTGGCAACAATAAGAGCGGCAGAACCAAAAGGGATTTTCGACATTATTCGAGCAGTGTCCCGTGGCCGGCTTATTTATATAAGTTCGAGAAATGTACGGGTTACGTCATCCTCGCTATAAGGAAAGCAAGTCAACGACAGCCAGTTTTTACTTTTAGTGTGTATTTGTGTGTGTGTGTGTGTGGGTGTGTGTGTGTGTGTGTGTGTGTGTGTGTGTGTGTGCGTGCATGTGTGTGTCAGCTGCGTGAATATGGTCGCGTCGAAAGGAAGATAAAGTAGTTAATGAGTGATGAGTAATTGTATCGTCAAAGTCAGCGGTTTGAGAGACAGAGAACAGAGACAGAGAGACTGAAGAAACACGGCAAATTAAATATATTAATATTCACGCTTGGGAAGTGTATTTTAAAAATTTATTGACTGAAAACAGGGGAAAATCTTTATAAGCAATTTAGTAATGTAAGGGATAAAACATACAATATTGAAGGCGTGTATTTGAACAAACAGTAACAAATGTAATAAAAGAACTTATGTAGAATAATAAGAATGCAGGAATTGGAGGAATCCTAACCTAATTTTTGAAATATGCTACAGATTAACTATATGAAGTTTCGGAAAAATCTGTTCGGTAAATATGTAAACACATACAGGAACATTGGAAAGTAATATTTATATCAATAATTCAAAAAGTAGGGGAAAACGCGAGTGTAGGAATTATAGGGAAATGATTGTTCGTAATATTTTTAGCTGGCTCTATGCAAGGATTATTACAGATTTTATGCACATAAATTAAGGAAATGCAGGCCAAAGAATACGTGGGCTTCAGGACAGGAAGATCAGCCCCTTCATTTAGCATTTCTAGATAGAGAAGTAGCGTGAAATAATACACGTTTATGTAACTTGTGGAAGGCTTTAAACTGTAATATTAATCCTATTATAGTTAAACCAAGTCGAAACTTATATGGAAGCTCTGCAGCACAAATATGAATACAAAATTTTCTCTCAACTGGACTTAAACCTATTGAAATTGCATCAGTGATGCAGCCTGTCGCCATTAGTTTATAAAATATATCGACAGAAAGATTGGAAAAACTGGAAGAAAGAATGAAGGAACATTGGATTTCAATAAAAGATGGTACTATATATTCACAACAATATACTATTGACCAGTTAACTTTGGTACAAAATGAAGAAGACATTGAATGCGTCACCAGCAAATTAATAGGCTAATAGAAAACTTGGGGCATTCAGAACTACACGAATAAAATAAAACACAGTAACATGAACAAAGTAAGTTTTGATACTGGAGAAAGAGATGGGAACGATTACACATACTGAAGTGTTCAACTACCTAGAAATTAAAGCCATACAATATAATAAACAAGGTAAGAAAATGAATACAAGAATAAGTGCTGGAAAATTCATTATCGGAACACTAAAACGGTATTTTATGAGATCAATAGATACGAAAGGAAATGAAAGAAAAAATCCTCAAAAACAATTGTTATAAGCATTATGATATGTAGATTACAAGTATGAATAGTTAAATAGCTTCTTTACCTGTTTATCCTCCCCTTATGTAGGGCTTACAACCCCTAGGACTTACCGGACAGTGCCTCTGGTCAGACGCCTGTCGGGGAGCACAGGAACCTATGGACCGGCAGAATGAAGATCTAGAAGCGGGTAGTCAGGCAGGCACCAGATATAAGTTGTTGTTGTAGTGTTTAACGCCCGCTTTTACTACTACGGCACCACAGGCGGTGACACTGATGATAGATGAAGATGGAGCACCGGTGGAATAAAAGTGGCGGGGGAAACCGGAGTACCCGGAGAAAACCCACCCTGACGCCGCTTCGTCCACCACGAATACCACATGCGGGTCCCTGGGATCGAACCGGGCCGCCTAGGTGGTAGGCGAGCGCGCACCAGATATAAGAGTGAGGAAGACGATGATGAAATGCAGACAAAATCAATGAATGGAAAGGTGAAGAAGCAGCAATCGTTGGAATGAGTGGCGGGGAAACCGGAGAACCCGGAGAAACCCGCTCTGACGCCGCTTCCTCCACCACGAATACCACATGTAGGTCCCTGAAATCGAACCCGGACCACCTTTGTGATAGGTAAATGATCTAACCGCTCAGCCCCTGCGCCCCTTTGAAACAATATCATTTAATCATTTAATAAATAATTGATGATAATTGAAATGGACTCCTGGAAGCGGGCGGTCTTCAGGGATATCCAGTTAGGAAATGAAGTCATTAGGACGGGAGTGGATGTCAAAGGTAATATATATTGCACAATACGAGATTGTATATTGTGGTATAAGGATGGTAAATAAGGGATGGGCAGTGGAGTATTAGTAAAAACATTTAACACACGTGAATTCTATACAATTTTTGGAAGCTAATTAATAATTTAATATGGCGTATGAATTAAATGTGAAATATTAACCTTGAAACATAACATTCATTTTTCCATGTGTCTTATTAGCTGTAGCATCTTTCGTATCTCTCTTTAGATTTTTCAGGTATGAGAGAAGTACAGCCTATTTTACAATTTTCTTCGATTTCAGAATCAATATGCTCGTTGGTCAGTCATCCTGATTACTATGGCTTATTATTGATTTGAACACGGCCTGCTCTGTTTATCTCGCGGAACGTGTATTAAGATTCAGTGACTGCGTTGTATCTTCGATCGTCATTACGAGGAACTTGGACTGATTCCAGTGTTATATTCTTTTAAATTACAACGCATGCAATATAAATAAGAGGACAATTATTGAGGTGGTAAAAAGCAACAAGGTTTGATTACATTTTATATCTGTATTAATTAAAATATTGTTAAGCTTGAAAGTGTAAAAATGCCAGCGGATTAAGCCTTAAAATACGTAATATAGGAGGTTGGGTTAAGTTCGTAGATAATTTATTTACCTGCAATATCAATATGACCGGAAAGGCCATGAAATCTTACTATCTCACAAAAAAGGATAACATAGGAGATATGGCCACGACGAGTAATGGAATGGGAACCAGCAAGAAGGAAGGAAAGTGTGAGACCATGGGTCATATGGATACCAGGAGTTCATAGCTAAATAAGAAGAGGAAACATTGAAGAAACTTTGTGGACAAATGAGGACAAATGGAGCAAACGAATTGCATTTGCTGTGTAGTCTTGAGTTACCGGAAGATGTAAATACACTGTAGAATTCTTAAATAAAATAAATTGGACTTTATAGATCTAACTGTGCAGTTTTGGGTACATCAGCTAGCACGTAATAAAATCATAAAATAACTTTGTTATAGTGCTCGTTTCCCATGCACAGCTATATTCTGTAGAGGATGTCCTAAATGCAGCACACGATTCACATTTTGTCGTAAGAATAGAGTTCTTGGTGGCTGCAGTTTCTTTCAGGAGCAGCAAGAAACTTGCCACAGGAAAGTCTTCCCCATCCCTCAGCTCAGTTGATGCATGCGCAAGCATAGTAAAACATCTGTCGCATCCCGGGTTTTGTGTAGGTACTTGTTCCTTTTTCTTGCCTCAGCATTTTTCGCTCTACCGTGTTTTCTCCTCTTAAACAACCATCGAGTTCGCGATCACAAAGAAACTGCTTCTGGCTTGGCAATAAATCACGGAAAAACATGTCTTCCCTCCTCACTTATTAACATTTTCGAGATCATAAACGCTGCGTTACAACTTCACGGAGTCAACCGCAGACCGGATATACTTCTTAACTTCGCCTTCGTCGTCGTCGTCGTCAACACAAACAAAAAACAGTTGCGACAGAGTTGTTAAACTTAATCTGCAAGTCTTTTGTAACACTACGGCTGTACGCTAATTTCGGGCGAGATTAACACCGAACCTTTTTCTTAATGTTTGCTGTTGGAGGCAGCCGTTGATGAACGGTGAACATCGTCTTCGTGACTAAAGACTCATCAGGGTTTTGTTTAAGAAGTGGTGCAGCATTATGTTCCTTTGAGAACACATTAACCTTAGATTAGCTTTGCGATACAAGTACTGTCGTTATCCTATTAATTATGGATCCTGAATAATTATCTGATTACGGCTTTACGAGCCTTAGGACAATATAGAAGTGAGTATAACATCCGTTTTATTGTTTAATCAATTAACGATCTTTGCTGCTCATCATGCTAGTAGTACTTTCTAATTCTTTATGTTGATATATAAGCTGGAGTTATTTAAATCCACACATACATGTAATTTAAGAAAGGAGACTAAGGAAAAGGTGTAAGGTTTATATAAAATATTCTAACAAACACACAACTTACTTAAACTTCTAAATTTACAACATAAAGTCATATAATTTGCTTTGGAAATATAAGGTTATATAAAATATTCTAACAAACACAAAACTTAATTAAAACGTCTAAATTTACAAGATAAAGCTACATGATATGATATATTTATTCGTAACAATTCTCATATAGACGTGTATGTACACGCCGTTATAAAAATTAGAACTGTATACATTGAAACATTGTTCAAAACTTATAACTTATAAAGTCTCTTACTGTATAAAAACATTGATCAATTAACATATTTTTCACTTTTATCTTAAGTTTTTTTATATGGCAGTGTTGCAAAGGCTGCCTATTGATAAATCAAATGCCAAAAAAGCTTGGTGACTTTTCATATTTAGCTAGCTTATGATTTTCAATGGATACTAATAATGCATAACGTGTCTGAATTTTTGTAAAATTTATATTCATTTGAATAATAATTTCAAGTGTTCATTTGAATTTATTTTCATTTGAATAAGCTTTTGATGATATGGATGGAAGGAAATGTTGAGAACGTATATTGTTTAAAATAAGGTTTGCATGAATCCATACTTTTCCATTGAAAAATACTTCGTATAGTTCTTTTCTGAACAATGAATATTCTATTTGCGTTGGAAGAATCGCCCATAGAAAAACACCATAACTGAGATAGGAATAGACAAGTGAAATGTAAACAGAAATAAGTATTTTGGTGTGAAACACATCTCTGAGTTGCAATATGGCAAAATTTGCAGAACTTAATATTTTGACAACAAAATCAGTATGTTCATTCCATATTAATAAACAATCCATATATACACCTATGGATTTGAGGCATTGTTGATTTTGAATTTGCTTTTCTTTAAATTCTACTGTCAAATTTATGTCCATGCTGTAAATTTTAAACATAAAGTTTTATCAATAGTAGTAATTAATTTATTATTATCACACCATATTTTAAGCTAGAGAAAGCCAATTTAACTTAGTGTACTAAATCGTCATATATATCTGAACAAGCAATAACAGAGGTATCACCTGCATAGAGTAGTACTTTACCAAGAACATCTATAAAATTTTGCTTTGGAAATAGGAAGCAATGGTTCCCTTCCTTTCATAGATTAAAATATAATAAAAGGTAACAATGAATTTAATTTTGAGATTTATAGAAAGTCTACTCAAATGATAATTACAACTATATACATAAAAATCTATTGCCGTGCGTCAGTTTCACAAAAACTCGAAGACGCCTCGACCTATTTTAATAATTACTTTTTCTTTTGTTCGCCTTAGTACTGGGATGGTTTAGAAAAAGAGAACATTAGAAAAACCAAACGAACCCCCCCCCAAAAAAAAAGAAAAAAAAATCTAAAAAATCCAAAATGGTAATTTTGTATAGGAATTGCCACTTCGGATTACCTTCAATATATGGTTTGTGGTGAACCTATCGTTTTACAGCTGCATCTATTCCATTTAAAATAGTGTTTTTATAGAAAAAAAAAAGGTAGTGGAGTTTGAGAATAGATTTGGTTAAGTAGAATTTAAATATATTTGGTGAACATTCATTTTGATCAGCCATTCTACTAACGCAAATTGAATTTTCAGGCTTAGAAATAAACAAAAAATGCATTCAATTTTGTTTTAGCGATACTTGAGGAACTAGGACAGGCTTAGAAATAACCACAAAATGTGACGAAACTACAGGAATTAATTTGAGGATTTCAATTTTGTAAAGTTCTCAAGGTAAGTTCAATAAACCTGAGTGACTGTGAAAACAATTACGTGACGTTTCACAGTGTTCATTACAGTGCCAAGGAGAGGACGAGCTGACGTAAGTCGTCGAAGCTATTCATATATGTATCCTTTGAAAATATATTCGGTGTAGTTCGTAACACCCTATATAACATTATATGCATATAATGCTTTACAGTTGTCATTGCCTGAAGTATTTACCGGAATACCTGCAGAATCAAATGTCAACAGTTCAAAAAAAGGTCCGCTTCTTTTGTCTGTGAGCTATAGCTACAGACGAAATTCACGCTCAGACTGCACCGGGTAAATATGCCTTGTAGGTCTTCTTGCTATGTAGCACAATATTTTCTGTGGGACTGTGTAGCGCTTCGTTCAACATTTGCATTATTACCCTCAGGGCTCAACACGATGGCTTTTAGATGTTTTTCAATGAGACAGTTTCACATCCGTGATTTATTGCTATCGAAATGTTTCTTGGGTGCAAACATTGACAACACTCTTGTTACCTTAGATACTGCTAGCATCGAATAGGCTGAAAAAGTATGCGTTATATACCATGAGTTTCACAATTCACTTCTCTACTTGAAAGAAGTATAAGTATTTGAAAATAAAATCCCCAAAACCATGAGTTTATCAAGAATAGTAAAAACCAAACACGTTTCCTTTTGTATTAAGATGATATGTTTTAGCAAATCTATATTTTTGTGCATTATTTTGTTCCTTTCCTACGATTTACCAGGTACAAAATAAACATTCAGCAGGCTGTTGCGGAAATAGTCAACATATCCATGTTGTTTACTATGAATATGTGGTTTGTCTTAAATATACAGTATTTTAATTCAAATTATTACACAATTTTTTTAAAATGTTAAAAATGGCGGGACTTTTTTTTTTCTAAAAGTTAGTTTTGGTGCGGGGATATTCTTGAAGATCTTCGACTTATGTCCTTGGAAGACCCAAGTCTGGAATTTAAACAACTTACCACCTGTGCTTTATACCATTTTTTTTTCTTTTTTCATTCAACGAGCCTCAAAGCACATTCTTCCTGTTAAATCTCGGACCAAATTACCTAGCTGTCAATGGGGTTTTAACTCAACTCACTCCTGTTAAATATCGATATATAAGTTTTGGATGGATGCAAATACTTCCTCTGCTTAATGCACGTAAGTAGTATATAAAGTGATGTACCAAATACCATATATATTATAATTAATTACAGGATAAATGAAATGCAAATTTTGCATTTTTGTGTAAATCCTGTTAACTTTATTTTGAAGGAAAGTTGCACAATACTTTATAATCACCAAGCGTTTGATAGCCAAAACATGCTAGAAAAATTTGTGGACAACTTTAAAAGATTGAGTATACCTATTTCAAATAAATGTTTTGTACTATAAACCATTTTCGAGATATCTGTTATAAATATTTAGAACTATTATATTTAATTGTTTCTCGAAATTGCATTGAAAAAGGACGCAATTTTAAGGTCAGTACATAGTGGCCAGCTCTTAAACACTAGACTATCGCTATTCTCAGTGTATCCATAACGAAATATGTTATGAAGCTATTTCTCCAAAAAGTTATCTCGATAAAAGTAAACCATATAGAAAAATAAGTTTTCATAAGAGTAGTTTCTTACCCACTAATAAATGTAATATGAGATAAAATAATGTGCATATATCATTCAAATTTTAATTTTTGGTGCTCTGTCGTAGATACATTTCTCATAGTAGTAATTGCTTTCTAATGGATAATTAGATCAAATAAGGAACATTACTTGTTGATTTAGTTCCACTTGCACAATAGTGTGCATAACATATGTACCTGTGAATGACGTTTACTGTTTCTGAAGTATTTATTATGGTATGCTTAAACTTCCCCTGAAAGATTAGTGACCATTCCTTGTCTCCTGCTAATAACATTTCTGCGATATTTGCCATAATTAATATGCAATTGCAGAAGGATAACCTAACATAGGTTGCCATTGCTGCTTCCAGGGCCAAGCATACGAGTTCAGTCACGTGGAAGTTTTCCAAGATGGGAGGCACATCACATAGGGAAGTTATCAAAGTGAAGTTCTTGGGTACCAATTGAGGGGCTATTTGTTTAAGAGATGCCGAATATTTCTTTGAAAAAGGACTCACATGAACAGATGGAGGAATTTTGTAAACATGGCTACATATCGCCCTCTAAGGATACGGAAGTGGAAGGTAGACGTGGTTCGTTTGAGCTTTCTGCCTTGGTATTCACATCTGCTGTAACAGTGATACAGTAAATTCATATCCTAATGCTCTATTCTATTATAAAATTCAATAAAACTGTGAGGCTCTTCTGTGAGATAATCATAGAAGCGAGAGAGAGAGAGACAGAGAGAGAGAGGCAGAGAGAGACAGGGAGAGGGAAAGGGAGGGAGAGATGGAGAGAAACATAGATAGAGAGAGGTACTTTTTGCAGTGTTTGAGGCCCATTCATATTGCATACGGCACCGCAGACAGTGGAGATCAAGACTACATGAAATTAGATGAATACTGAGAAAGTAAATTTTAGAAGAAATCGCCCAAGTAAACTACTTGGTGGCCATTTATGAGTATTGAAGGAAGTTCAGGGACGACTGTTCTAGCTGGATTTGAACCGCGGATCACCCGCTCACGATTCTGTGTTTTAACGGGCTGGATGGGTGTGTGTTTGCGTGTGTGTGAAAGAGAGAGAGGTAGAGAGAGAGAGACAGAGAGAGGGAGGGTGACACTGAGTGTCTGTGCGTATGTGCACGCGCGCGCAGTACAACTTTGAAACATAAATTTGGAAAAATTCCAAATGGCATACTGCATTCATACCATATATCAAGGACATTTCTACTAGCAAAACATCTTCTACAGGTATAAACCTTCATGTACTTTTTTCCTTCCTTTTTTTTCAAAACGGAATTCAAAAATCTCTTTCCTTAACGTTTATAATAATTATAATTGATTGTAATACTCTGTGTTCCAATTCCTCAAATTAAAAATAAAATGGCTAACGAATTTTCTCTGAATTGTTCTTCAATTTTATGAACTTAAAGACAATTAAAGCCAGACAGGAATTAATTATACCACGGAAAAGTTGCAAACTATATAAATATGCACTTCTTGTTTACAGCATTTGTTTCTTCTTTCTTTCCTTTCTTTCGTTGTTTCTTTGTTTCTATTTTTATTTAAACTTACATGTTTTTCCAACTTGAGGTGATTTATCTATTGGAATAATTTGAAAATATATAGATAATAATAATAATAATAATAATAATAATAATAATAATAATAATAATAATAATAATAATAATAATAATAATAATAATAATAATAATAATAATAATAATAATAATAATAATAATAATAACAATAATAACAATAATAATAATAATAATAATAATAATAATAATAATAATAATAATAATAATAATAATAATAATAATAATAATAATAATAATAATAATAATAATAATAATAATAATAATAATAATAATAATAATAATAATAATAATAATAATAATAACAATAATAATAATAATAGTACTTAATGAAAATTATACTAACAGCTGAATGTGATCTTTGTACGTTGCATGCACCTTGCTAAATTAATAAATGTCGGTCTGGGTGGCTAATTTGGTTAGACACTGGCATGCTCATTCCAAGGTTTTTGAGTGTGCATAAAAAGACAGCTCCAAGTCAGTAGATTTACTGGCATGAAAAATAACTCATGAGGGACAAAACTTCGGCACACCGGTGACGTTGATATGGTCCTGGCAGTTGACAGAGTCGTTAATCAGCAAAATATTTATTACTTATTACCTTACTAAATTTTAAAACATTTGTAGCTAAGTTTTATCGTGATAAACGTAAACGGGACGAGAATCTGTGAAAGGTGAAAGAGATGATGTGTCTCAAATCAGGTAGGTACTATAAATACGAAAATCTACATCTCTTGTATGCTATGAAGCACTAGTATTATTCCACAAGTACACTCACATCTGTAATATTCTCCTGGTGGAAACTTTTTTATTTTCGTGTAGCGAAAGACCCTATAGCAATGTAAGAGAGCACGAGTCACTCTTACTGGAAAATTAATGTGAATTTCCAATAATGGATTCGGCTTTCCAAGCCCCTCTCAGGCCAAGTAGGCAAACAGATCTCGTGACTTGTAGCTTTATAATGAGATCTGTAGTCGCATAGGAACGCGTATTACTTCAATTCCCTTTGGATTCCGGTCCATTTTAACAAACCCTTTTCTGTATTGACGACTGTGACATTGGTATTAGCAGATGGAAACCACCAGAATACGGAATTGAGCATAAATAAACAGAAACATCGACTGCTGGCACATCGGGATGTTGACATAGGTGATGTCTGCAAATAGGGATTCTCTTTATTCGATTTAGCTTCACTCAGTATTTTGTCTGCCTCTTCTCTTGTCAGGAATTCAATTTGGTTTCGTTTGTACTGGATGCTCTGGTATAGAATCATCAATATCAGGCGGCTAATTACCATTTAACAGCAATTAGAGAGGCCACGTTTATCGTCAGATGTCGTACAGGCGCCTCTAGTCACGATGGTAATTGCTTCCATTGTTTGAGAGGAGAAAGCACACTGATAATGAAACCAACTGGCTATCAGCGATTCTATCCGGATTAAAGAAACACGGGGGTCTTTTCATTGTCACCCTTTTCCTGAGTCGGTTTGATTTTGCAGTCCGCAAACTTAGTGTGAGCTTTTGTTCCGGTAGCCATGTGTTCGCGCCCAAATGCAGCACAGAGCCAGTAGCGTCTGGCAGTTCCATGATGACACATTACTCAAACATCCAGATGAAAAATCAACATTTGGTATGATCCCTGCAAATTTGAGCTGAAATACTTCTAGGAACCAAAGGCATTCAAGCAATTCATTTGCTTCTCTATGACACAGCGGTAAACTTCATCTTCTTTTGTATCGCCAAAACCAGTTCACATTAGAAACATTCTAATTGGTGCAGAAAGCTTTGGAGGTTGGTATTTGCTGGTATCCTTAGCCAGTTTTATACGAAAATATTTGGTAGCCACACGTTGATGATGCAACGGTTAATTATTTTGGGCGCCAGTGAAAATTATACTTTCACGGTATCTCCAAGTTTCCATTTCTAAGCCCTCGTAACCCAATGCAAAGTGCAAAGGCATTGGAAACCGATCGTCGTCTTTTATTATAATGGTTCCTAAGAATAAGGAAGGGTGGCGCCATGGCCGAGCGGTCTTGGCGCCTCGGGTTCGATCTCGGGGGCCCGCATGTGGTATTCGTGGTGGACGAAGCAACGCCTGAGCCTGTTTTCCCCGCGTTCTCCGGTTTCCCCCTCCATTCTTCCCACAAAATGCTCCATCATCACCTTTACATTCATCTGTTTCGCCTGCATTTCATATCATACTCTTCCTCATTCTTATACCTAATACTTGGCTGACACCCGCTTCCAGGTCTTCACGTTGTCTGATCCATAGCTTCGTGTGCTCTCCGACAGGCGTCTGACCCCAGGCACTAACTTCTAAGCCCTAGGGGTGTAAATTATGCATGAGCGAAGAATAATCAGGAAAAGAAGAAGATGAATGAAGTTATTGTCAAAAGTATTGCAAATAACCATTTATGGCTTTCCCAAAACTTGATGGCAGGTGGCTCAATATTAAATTCAATCATAGGCTTTCCATGCCGTGGTGTGTTGTTTAGTTAAATACGTTGTGAAATCATCCTGTAAAGCCAGTCATATAAACATCATTTGCACCCACAAAATTTATTTGCACAAACGGAAAAAGAATAGTAATAGTCAGCTATCAGCCGCCATTAAACCTTGCGCCTACCATAATTATATAATCAGCGGGATTGTTAACAGTACTAGAAGAAAATAAATAAATGTACAAGTTATATAGTAAAAGTGCATTTATTTCGAATTAGATATTGCGGTATACATCGATCCAATACCTCTGAGAAGGAAAGAACCTTATTGCTTACGTCTATAACTACACTGAGGCATTCAAATGATCGCCTCGAAACAGCTATGAATTGCACCACAACGCCAATTAGATTACTAATAAGAGGAGAGAAGAATTTATATTGAATTCATATTGAAATCTCATATAATAAAATCCGCTACAACGTGCTTAGCTGGTTCCTTTTTCTGGCTGTAGTTCGAATACTGAAATCCCTATCCCAGGATATGCTGGATGCGCTTTTCAGAAAAGATGACACGAAGTCTTCCTACAAGGTCTTTCAATGGATGTTTAAGGTACCTAAATAAAAGTGTGACAGTGCCAACCGGTGAAAAACTATGTAAAAACTCACTATTTAAATATAACTGCCATTGTTATGAAAACTTACAAACTAAATGATGTTAATCAGTACAGTGTGTGGTAGCCCTCATCTAATTCTTTTTTCCGGCTGAGGCTCGAGCACTTAGATTCCTATCCCAGGACATACGGTATGTGGTTTACGGGGCTGTACAACGTGAATACCATGGAAAAAGCGAAAGCACTTCTACATTTGCAGTCACATAACGTAAGCACAGAAATTAATAAGTATTAGGACATATTAGATGCCCTTCTAGAAGATTTCTTGGAAGATTTTCAGATTCGGAATTCTCAAATCTAACCTGAATCTTTTTTCCTTGCCCGAGAATGTTCCAGTTGAGCTTCAACTAGAACTTACTGATTTATGCTGTGATCCTAATCTAAAAAATCTGATGTGTTGCGCTCACATGACTTTCTCTACTCTTGTACTAACCATTCTTATAAACTCTTATTCCTGTATCTTCTTCGTGTTAGTTGACATAAACATATGTACAAATTATCGTATTGCTTATTTCCTTGTAGCAGGGGCGGCCGGTCCTAATGTGCTTATGTGCTACAGCACATAGTTAAAAGAAGAGAGAGAAAATTACTTTATTTTATTATTTTCCCCTACCAAGAAAATGATATCTTGAAACAGACACTCCGTTGTGTATTGTTAAACGATTTAAATCGTCCGCTGAGTTACACGTCAGCATTCAACCTCCAATGAAGTATGAGATGTGCTTACCACAAGGACACCATCGAGAAAAGGCAAATGCGCTTGCGCCAGTTACCCTTTTTCCTCCCCGGCATGCACCAAAATTCTCCACAAACTGCGCCTTTCTGTGCTCAACGAAAAAGAGCCAAACCAGAATTGCCAACATTCGTACTTGGTGCTAAAGAGCTTAGGTTATTAAAATTGCACAGTATTTAATTAGAAAACTTTTCTCGTGTTAAAATGTGGTAACTAGTAACTATTTTCAATCCTTATAGTAAATAAAATTAGACATATGCAGTACAGTACGTCTAATATTACGTGAATATGACCTGCATACACAATAATAGTGGATTGCCTAGTATTTCAAAACCAGTGTTGGCGCACGTGTTCAGACCATTCATATACAAGCGTAGATAGCTCCAGCGGCCATGCCTAAATAATATTGGAGATTTTCAAATCTGTTTGGTGGATGCAGTATTTTTATGTTTAGTTAAGCGTTGTGTTTTTCAGTTTCCGAGGTGAGTGACAGCTTTAGACGATAGTGAACAGACATGAATTCAGTTGATAGTTTATTTAAAACATAATTTTCTTCTAAATCTTTAGAAGATAAAATACATATTAAACAATTAGGTAGGTCAGTACCCAACTAAAACTTAACACAAAAAGTGAAAGGCGCCGGCAATTGAGAATATACACGCCAGTTCAATAGGAAAGCATATGACGCATGTAACTGGATTTGTGGCTGTGGTATTAGAAATGCCCTGTTCTGCTTTCCTTGCCTTCTGTTTAGAAATGTGATGCATTTAGTAAAACTGGTGTTAAAGATGTCGGCCATCTTAACTATTTAATTAAATTGCATGGTGAAAATAAGAAACACATCAACAATGCGTTGGATCTGTCCATGCTTGGAACAGTTAATATTGCCACAACATTAAGCAGAGCCTACCAAGAGAGTATTATAAAACACAACCAGAAGGTAGAAAAAAATAGACACATTTTATCTAGTATAATAGACTGCATTAAGTTTTGCGGTGCCTTCGAGCTTGCCCTCAGGGGGCATGATGAGTCATCAGAATCAGAAAATCCTGGAGTATTTTTAGGACTCATAGATCTTAGCAGTATTGACAATGCAGTGAAGGATCATATGGAGTCAAATAAAGTTTTCAAAGGAACAATCAGATACAGCCAGAAATGTCGACATGATTAAAGTTAAAAGCAATGTGACGACATTCATTCAGGTGATGCATAATATCAGGCACTTTCTGGAAGATCGCGACGATGAAGAAAGAATAATTTGAAAGACCTGCCAAACGTCGAAGAAACTCTTCCATGGCCAATGATGCAAAGGAAATATGCGATCGAATCATAGAAGAGGCTCGCACTCGTTTTCAATCTCTCGATCACTTAAATTGCGAAAAAAATTCTTAATTGTGAGAATTTGTTGGCATTCTCAAAGCAATTCCCAGATAATCTCATTGATGAAGTGGGGCAAACTTATCCCTCGTTTGACAAAAGAAGGCTTAAAACAGAGCTAAGTGTGTTATATTCCCGACCAGACTTCAGATATATAGCTGGTGCTGCTCCTCTATTGCAACTTACTATAAAGCAAAATTTAGCACAAGATACATTCAGCGAGTTGGCCAAACTTCTAAAAATCCTAGTGACAACACCTATGACAACTTCTGAGCCAGGGCGATGTTTTTCTACTCTCAAGAGGATTAAAACGTTTTTGAGGAATTCCATGAGCCAAGACCGCTTGGTGGTCCTTGCAATGCTCTCTATAGAAAAACGTCTAGTGCTGCAAATCGAAGGATTCAATACAAAGATGATAGAGAAGTTTGCCAACAGGAAGGATAGAAGAATGGACTTCAAATTTCGCCAGTAGGGTGAGTGCTATTATTGTACCTACTTCTATTGTTATATTTGTGGTTATCGTAGTAGCACATGGGTTTAAAAAGTCACAAGCCGCCACTGCCTTGTAGGTGCAGGGGAATGTTAGAATACAATAGGCTTTGTGGGATAGTCAAATGTTTTAAAGCTTTGAGATTCTGTTGTCTTTGCACACTTAACATAAAAAAATGAACAAAGATGATCCATTTCACGAAAGTTCTAAGTTTTCCGAAACTCACACACACAACAAGGAATATCTCCGAAATGGTTCACCCTACAAGAAAATTTATTCAGACATAAATTGTGTATTTTAGCAAGATCTACATTTTTGTGTAGTATGATTTCGTCTATCTCTAACGGTTTACCAGTTATGCAAATGTCGTTCAGAGTAAACACGACTACAGGGGATATAGCCAGAAAATTCAAGATATACATTTCATTTGTCATAAAAATATCTAAAACATATGCCATTTTAATCAAAATCGTTAGAGCCATTTTCAAGAAAGTCAAAATTTTCCATGTAAAGGGTAGTTTAGGGTGTCTTCAAAATCTTCGTGTCGCATCCTTGAAAGACATTAAACTTAAATACCAACTTTGGGTTTTAACGGACTTTTCGTTTTTGAGTTATACTGTCCACAGACTGACACACAGACACACAGACTGACACACAGAAACACACACACGGACCTTTTTCTAAAAATGCTTTTTTTGGATTCAGGGGGCCTCAAAACATATTTCCGGTGAAATCTCGACATCGAATTTTTGGGTGGAATACAATACTTCCCCTACTTACCAGTAGAGAAAGTAAAAATCTGATGTGTTGCACTCACATGACTTTCTCTACTCTTGTACTAACCGTTCTAGAAACTCTTATTCCTATATCTTCTTTGTGTTAGTTGAGATAAACATTTGTATTATCTTATTGCTTATTTCCTTATAGGTGCAAGGGGAATATTAGAGCACAGTAGGCTCTGACGAATAGACAAATATTCTAAAGCTTCTGAAGGAAGCTGTGCTAGAAATTTTTATACCTGAAAATCCTCGCCCTCAGCTACATTCATACATCCATATACAAAATCAACAATCGTGTGCAGGCAAGTCACAACAACAATATAGAAACAAATCTGTGTTGTATCAAGCAGGCTTAGAAACTAGAATTTAATATGTTTTGAACTGATCAGTTTGGTGAAAAGAATAAGATTTACTCCGACATTGTAACTCCCACAAGGAAAAAGGATAGCAAAGGATAGAAAATGTGTCAGTAGTACTATAGAATACACACTAAGAGTAGGAAATTGTACCAAACTAAATTTTGATTACGATGGGACTTATGGAAATTATTTGCACTGTTTCCTGTTGTTTGTTTCAGGAGAGCATGTTTGGATTTGGCAGCACCTACCTTGGATAGTGTTACATATATAGTATATATTTTGCATACTGCTTGGTTGCTAACACTGTCTCATGTATTAATTTTAAACGTTTAAATAAACTATGAATGCCGTATGAGACAATCTCAAATTTCAGGTTTTTCTCTTAATACATTCTTTTGTAAACTTGTGCAGAAAATAATGTATATATTAAAGTGAAATTGCTTTTCAAAATCTTACTAAACATAGGCATTAACATGACTTCTTTGTTTTCTTTTTGAAATAGTGTTGGTTTTTTTGTACATAGTTGTTGCTGTATGTTCATTTAGAATCTATTTGCTTTTTTATTTTTTGGTCACTAAGTTTATCTTTCAGAAGTTTGTTTTAACATTATTACTAATTTACTGTGTACAAAAAAAATTGCATTACACATAACCTTGTGATATCCTCTCCTGTTTTCCTCTGCCATTAACCCAATGTGTAGTTATAATTGCTGTAAGCTTTGAAATTCTTGAGAGAAAGAAAATAAAAGTATATTGCATAATCTCAACAATTTGTGTGATATTACACTCTCCATCGAGTTAGTAAAGTTATGATTAATTGAAGACATAGCTATTCATACATAAAAAAATATCAAGTTTAGAAGTGGCTTCTTCTTGCCAATCTTATATTCAGAAATTAATTGAACTTCTTTCGAAGTCATATCTCGCACGCTCATGAATTGTTTACAGCACATTTCACATATTAATGTAATGTGCGTTACATCAGCTACGGGATAAGAATGGTTTACCGCATATGGCTTCCACATAGCTCACGTAACGCGTATTAGGCTAATATGTGATTATTATGTGAGAAGTGCCGTAAACTATTCACGAGTGAGGGAGTTGTGACTACGAAAGAAAATCGGCATGTGATGCAGGCATAGAGAGGGGAGAAGGTGGCTAGCGCAGCTCGGTCGATATAGAGGCGTACGGCTTTACCGACGGAATCCTTAGTTCGCAAAAGTACCAGTCGAAATATCTGACATCAGCGCCATTTATGACATCACCTTTTAACACAGAGTGGATCATCTGGTATAATCTGTGGACCGGACAGAGTGAAGCGGATGTCAGTCCAGCATCAGGTATAAGAGTGAGAAAGAGGATGATGTGAAATGCAGGACAAATCTATGAATGCAAAGATGATGATGGAGTAAGGGGTGGAACGAATGGCGGGGGAAACCGGAGAATCCGCAGAGAACCCCTAGTCCGCTTCACCCTCCACGAATACCACTTGGTGATAGGTGAGTGTTTTAACAACTCCGCCACGGCGCCAGCTGTCTTGAGACTTGTTCCTGTAATTAATGATTTCTCAAAACTATTAAGATTATGGAACAGCGCAAAATGGGAATAATATATGCCTAATTAAGTTCAAAATGTGACCGCAAGAAGTTTTAATGTGGAGTTATTTTTATTTCATATTACAGGAGCAGTTCTGTTTCCTTTGTATTGTAAGGTTAAAAGTTATATAAATATCCCTTATCTTTTGTGATTTAATGTTTTGATTTTAGAATATTAATTTGTTTTCCGATAGTTACGTTATTATTGTAATTCATTTTGAAACCTTATTACAAAACTTACCTAAATAAATACTTCTAACCAAACAATAAGAAATATAATAATAATAATAATAATAATAATAATAATAATAATAATAATAATAATAATAATAATAATAATAATAATAATAATAATAATAATAATAATAATAATAATAATAATAATAATAATAATAATAATAATAATAATAATAATAATAATAATAATAATAGTAACCACAACTACAATAACAATAGTATAATGTATATGTAATGTTATGTAGTTATAATGGTGTAAGTAAATATGTGGACTGACATGAACATTTTCAAATCAATTCTATCAAGCTGCACTTACATGGAGCACTATTCGTTCTTTTGTTTTCTAAATAATGTCGTCTAACGTATTTGATTAAATTATAGATGTCTGCATGAGTAATAAAATGTGTATAGTTCCTATTATTCTGCGAATAGCTGTGAGCTCTTTATTCTCGATTGCTTTTGTATAGTTTGTATTACTAGTAGACTAAAAAAGATACAGAAAATCGTTTATAAGGAGAATATAGATTGTAATAAAGCATACCATTTATCTCAAAAGTTTTGCGTTATTGTTTCCCAAATATTAATTGCTATACGCTTCGCCTGTCTGATACATTTTCCTTCTTTGTCTGAAGTGTTGTGTTAATAACAGTCACATTCTTTGCTTGTAATGGAAAGAGTGTTTGATTTTAAAGTCATCATATATCAACTCACTTCAGAGTTGTGCATGCATCTTGGATGTGCAACTAAGTGTGGAGTATACCGAGTGAGGTGGCTCCGAGGTGATGTGTTAGGCTTGCATTCGGAGGTCATGGATTTGATTCCCGTGGCCAATCTTCCTGGTCCATGAATTTTTTCGTGAGTTTCCCCGGGTTACTAGGCGAATAATAATTACTTTCCCCGAATATCCTGTCCCTCCATTACACCTCACTTCGCATTCCACTTCACCTTTCATCTGCCGGCGGGAGTTGCGGCGTGCATGGCAGGCATTTGCTCTCTGTAAATCGTCGTTCTCCGGATCGGGGAAGGTCTCCGAGTTACGAGCCCCCGGTGAGGGGATAGGAGCTGGAGTGCGATCCTACCATTGGGGTGTTCAAATAGTAGTTGTTAGGGTCCTTGGACTCTGCTATGTCTCTCCTCAGGTTCGATAACTTTGTAACCTCTCACCTTACACCTCCTTTCTGGAGAGCGCTCCGTCAAGGGCACAGACATAAAAGATCTTCTATAGGTCGAGGTGCTCAGTTCCTCCTCCGAACATTGTCTATCCTATATAACTAGAAGTTATTTCTGGGCTGTTATGCCGTGGTCTACTGGAGTTAAGTGTTTCCAGACGTTTCGTCCACAACTGCAGCGGACATCTTCAGTGGCGCGGACGTAGTCTTCTCGGAGAAGTATGCTTAGCGTCTTAAGTGTTGACTCTCCGAGCTGCTGTATTTGTAACTACGGCCGCGCCACTGAAGATGTCAGCCGCAGTTGTGGTCGAAACGTCTGGGAGCTGTTACTCCAGCTGACTAAGGCATAACAGCCCGAAAATAACTTCTAGTTATATTGACTCCGGTGGTGAAAGCCTACGCTCTCTCATTGTTTATTCTATTCTATCTGTGGAATAAGGTTATTTCTGCAGACGTTTACAGTAACTAGATGATCAAGTTTCGCAAGAATACTTGCAAATGGCACAGCAATTAAACGATACCGAGTAGTGAAAACTATGTGAACCTCAGCACAAGTTTTATATATGTGTTAATATGTGTTATGTATTTTATATCGTTTATACATTATTTTTCATTTTCAAAATATTTCACTTTTGCTCGGTGTTATATACCGAAAATTCAGTCGAATAAGAAATGTGTGATCTAGAATGCTCTTTAAATTTATCAGCAAGTCCTGAGTGATTTTGGACTGCTAATACTTTCATTTATGGAGAGTACTTATGAATCTTAAAATATTCGAAAGAAGAGGCTCATGGTGAAATTTCGGATCTCTTTTAGGTCTAGATTTAGATATTCAGATTATTACAGTATTATTTTTAGCTGCACATTGTTCAACCCACATTGACAGCCTTCTCCAGAGTTGCACATATTTGCCAAGATGTATTGATAAATAAGGATAAATGGGTTTCTGAGCTATGGGGAGGGGTCATTAAAATGTCTTGTCAGTCTTCACTTAGCCCGCGAGCCTAGCCTTGACCGACCCTGTGTGGTACTTGGAAAAAACCATAGATTGCCTTACTGTTTCCAAAACCTACCGAACCCTTATTTTAAATCGTATAATCTTTAGAAGTGTGTTAAAATAACTCTTATACATTTCAGTCCTTTAAATACAAGCTATGCCACTTGACGGATCAGAACATAAATGCGTGCATTTGAGATATTGGAGTATAGGACAGTAAAAGTTATACAGTATCTTATAACTTCAAGAAACTGTTTCTAATCATACTTCTGATGTACATAAAGCGAATTTGATAAAATGGAAGGGTATCATGGTTATTTAACGAGGCCTTCTTTCCCTTTCTCCAATGCCTAAACAGTATTCATGCTACTTGTTGCGATGGGTGGACATAGTAATAACAATAACATGAGAATAACATGAAAGAGAAGTTCTGGTTGTTTCTGATGGCTCACTGAACCAACAACTGCTGCATATTTCACACCAGGCCGTATACATCAGAAGCTACACGTGACCAGGGTATGGCAAACTGGTAACATATTTGGACAAATTTCAGAAAATGTGTAAATTCACAGAAATATTTAAGAGGTGGAATTAGGACTGAAAAATTCAATGGGAAAGCCGGGATTTGAACCACAGATCTTCCGCTTATCGAGCGGCTGCTTTAACCACTAAGCTACCATGGACAACTTGCCAGTATGACGTTAAATTCCCCAGCTGATTCGTATCCACACACGGCTTGTGTGTTTAAAAATACCAGCATTAAGTTTGTTGGCATAAATAAATAATAATCGCAGAAATATAATTATTTTTAACGCCACCCAAGAAAGGCGGTTTATTACATAGGTATCAGAAGAAAACCTTTTCTTCGAAAACACAAGCTGTATTATAATACGAGTAACAAACATGTTGAAAGCTATTTCAGTCTGTCTTCTAAATATAGGCAGAATTTGTAGAAGGATTAAGTGTATATATTTTCAATGTAACATTGCATCTACAAAGACCAAAGCAATGACACACAACATAGAAGCACCAATTATAATAGACGGCATGCAAATTTACAACTACAGTGAATACATATATTTGTGTCAAGCAATCAGCCTAACACAAAAATGGGACAAATAAATTGGAAGAAGAATAGGTCAAACACGGGGGAAATTCTGGGGACTCAAATTCCTACTCCTAGACAAAGAGATTAACATTCAATTAAGATTGGGAACCCTACAAACCTGTATCATACCGGTGCAAACATATGGTAGACAAACCTGGACGCTGACAAAACGACAGCAGAATATGCCAGTGCAAAAAGGAAATATCTTGGAAATTAAACTGCAAGACAAAATATGTAGTGAAGAAGAAGACGACGACAAGAATTCTCAAATGGAAATGAGGAGGACAAGTGACCAGACTACCTGCAGACAGATGGACCTATGCCACCACGATATGGGACCTAAGGAGGAAAGGAAGAGGGAGATGAGCACAAAACTTCACGGAAGTGATTGAACCACACTGGACACGATTAGTGAGGAAAAGGAAAGAGTGGAAAATCACAATTTTAAGTTTAGAGCAAAACACTAACAGATCCCAGATACCACAGGTGTAGTGTAGTGAAGAAAATTCCGGAAAATGGAAAGACACTAATTTAGGCTTAGAATAGAGTACAAGCATTACACAATAACTAATGTAAAGTGAAAAGACTCGTGTGTAAAACGGAACTAATCCTACCGGGGGGAGGAGGCCCTTGCCTGCAAAGGATTTAATGGCTCTTGTAATTCCCATTCTACTGCTAATTCTAATATTGCATTATGTTTACTATAAAAATCTTTAAACGTTCTTGTGATTCTAACGTAAATTTAAAGTTTTTCTTATAACACAGAATCGTTTAGCTCAATAAACGTTGCTTATTTCAAACAATATTTACACTATTTTCCACAATAGGCATAAAGGACTTGCAGTTAATTTTAAGAAAATGAAAAACTGGCTTTCCTACGAGTGTTTCAACCCTCCCGTGTCATTATTACGGTGTCACGCCTCTAGCCACGTATTGCGTCAGCAGTTCATTGGTAAGTAGTTATGCCTCGCTCAGAGTAACACCACTTAGACAATAAGAAACCGAGGGAAGCTTCCAAACGTTTCTGTACTACAAACCGAAACATTTGACCAATATGAATAAATCTTTGGACCCTACGCTTCAGGCAAGAGTTAAATTTATATGCTATTCTCATCTTTAAAAACCATCCCCACCTTTATGTGAAACCTCTTACAGAAAACATCCGAATAGTGCTGGGCAGGAGAGCTTGTATTTTATAAATATGCATACCGTTTGAAGACTGGCAGGGCACACCAGAGCGATGGCCAGAGTACATCGCTAATGGTATTCCAGCAGTCCATCCATCAAAATGAGATTAAAGCATTGTCCATCTCATGCATCAGGGATTTTAGTGCGTGATTGCGTGTTTGTATTTGTTTTTTAAGCGAGTGCGTGTAGACAGCGAGTACAAAAAATACACAGATGCAAGTCATAAAACGAAATCAATCATTGGAATTTTGTCAATTTGTCCCAGAACCACTCCTCTCATGCCAACGTACGAAACAAACGCACGTTTTGCCCCTGCATGTGTAGAGGCACATTCGACACGGTTGGGAGAGAAAAAGGGCCAAAGTGGAATAAAAAGAACCGGGGAGGATGGTGGGCGACCCACGTGCGGAATATTGATAGCTCTATTAGTAAGGCCCACAGTTTCCTGCAGCCTTTGTATGTGCGTTTTCTATTAATTCATTTCGTTTTCGTGGTCTGGGTAGAAAGAGAGTTATGATAGCTCCCGCTATCAGTCATTTAGCAGCTGCCGGTGCAATTTGTGATGTCACGGTATATTTTAGGGGACTTGCAACACAGAAAATGGGGTCGTTTGCAAAAACTATAACAGAGGTGACATTGTCAAACTGTATTCCTTTGTAAAATTGTTTTTCGTCTGTTTATATGCACATAATATTAACCATTTCGTTATTTTGTATTTATTCATTTACTTGTTCATTTATTGATTCCTTTGTTTCCTTTGTGGGCAACGCTTGAAATTAGCCTTCGTCGGTCGCTAAGAGCCTAAGAGACCCCTATGATGATGATGATGATGATGATGATTAATAATAATAATAATAATAATAATAATAATAATAATAATAATAATAATAATAATAATAATAATAATAATAATAATAATAATAATAATAATAATAATAATAATAATAATAATAATAATAATAATAATAATAATAATAATCATGATCATAATATTGGGAAGATAAAGGAAAAAATGTTTAAGGCCAATATTGAAAGTAAGTCGTGTGATGAACACATATAACGCTTTCCTCATTTACTTACAGCATGACCGTCATTTAAAAGAACATGCCTCCGTCGCGCAGCTGGTAGCGCGCCTGGCTCTGGCGCGGAGGACCTGGGTTCGATCCCCGGTACCAGCTGGGAGGTCTGGTACGGAGTGCACTCAGCCTCGTTAGGTCCCTGAGGGGCCAATTGAGGAGCTATCCTGACAGAATGGTAGCGTCCCTAAAAGGTCAAGTAGTCGCCTTATGGTCGGGGGAGTTGGTGTGCCGACCCCTGTCACGCCCAAGCTGCACTCCTCCGTGACCTTGGCTTGAGGCTGGGGGATTCAGTGGCTGGGCGATGAGGGTAACCTCTGCAAAGGGGAGGCGCCCTAGGGAAAAAATGTTTAGTAACGTCTTTCTCCTTGGACGACCAACGACGTAACACGGAGTTTTCTTGAAATTCACCTATTCTCGAACCTCTCACAAACAAGCCGGCAGAAGAAAGTTCGCGAGCAATGTGGAAATGCTGTGTTCTGCTGCTCCATTGTCGTCCGCCACGTATTTGCAGGCAGTGTTGAAAGGCAACTAACCCGAGGTTCTTTGAGGCACGCGGTCGCCCAGTGGTGTTAGGTAGCTTGGACCTTGAGCGTTTGAGACGCGCGTCCGTCACAATATTAAGATTCATGGCAAGCCCTATTTCTGACGTTATAAGGTTTAATAATTATATACTACAACTAATATTACTGGTCCTGCTACTAATAACAATTAATAGTAGTGGTAATAATATCATAATCATAACATTGTGAAGATGAGGAAGCAGATACTTAAAGGCCAGTATCAGATGTAAAGTCAAGTGATTGAAAATTGTAAGCAGTGCTTTCGCATTTATTTTTAATATGAACTTCATTATTTAAAATAATTACATGTTTAGAAACGCATTCCTCTTTGAACGACCGATATGTTGTGAATGTAATCGTAAACACGAGTAGTACAACACATAAAGAAGAAAGCTCTCCAATCTGAGAGGACTCTGAACTGCACACACTCTGCAGGTTCATGCATGTTGAAATTTCCTATTTGTACGACATAGCGTTTTTAGAAAGGTTCGCTCATGTTATTTACTCTGTATAAACTGAAGCAACCATAACACAGTGGTATGGGAAGAACTTCTGGCCTCCTTGCTGATGACATGCGTGTATCAAAACAGAAATTATTGTTCATTCCATGAATATCTTAATACCTTAGTTCTGTATTTTATCTACTTTTCAATGAAAACTTAGTCAGAAATCGCAACATGAGCTGTTCTCATGTTGAGCTGTTCTCATAAAAACTGACATCTCCCACTGTTTGCAGGTAATAATCCCCCCTTCTGCATATTCATAGTTGCCTCTGCTTTTGTGGATGTTTGTCTTAGCATTTGAAAACTCTCTCACCAATTTTCTGCCTTTCTCCCGTGTAAACATTTCCCTTTTTCCTTCCATCACCTTATTTCCAGCTGTCCCATTTTAATCTGTTTTTGTGTTCTTTAGTTGTTTACTTTTTCTCAAAATTACTGTTTTCTCCGACAGGTTTAGAACACTTTCCGGTGAGTTTTGTTTTTGTGTTAATGCCGCGTAATATATGTTCAAAATGTTTAGAAGATATGTGCTTATTTTAATTTTGTTTTTGTACAAAGTGATAAATATCAGACGTCATATGGAGACCTAAAGTACGAGTTGTAAAGTTTAATTTCTAGCCACAGATCTACTAAAATATCAAGGCAAAATATTTAGTTTCTAATTTTTAGTAAGTTATATACCTATATGAGGCTATGAAATGCAAATCACAGCGACATGGTCACGAATCTCAGCTAACTTTTACTAACTTAGGTCTGGCATACATCAAAAGGGACTTCAGATGGTTGATTGTAACCTCTCTGAAAGAGGAATTTGACATATCAACAAAGATGGTTGAGGAGTTTACATTTAAAAAGATTACAAATTACTCGCCATGCTTTCATTATAATATTCTTTACATCAATTAAGTAGAAATCAGAGTGAATGGCGATCATAAACAAAGGAGTATGACTTTCAGGTGGCCTACTTCATCCGGCATCAGCGTAAGCAGATAACCCTTCGTGCGTTAAAGTAGTCTTCAGAACTCCAAGGCGCATGAGACAGCAGTGGCGTGTTCTGTCTCTCAGCGAGGACGTAAGGTGAGAAGCAATTGAACTAGCATGTGTAGTCCGTGATGATGGACAATAACAGTATAAACAACCGAAAAGGTCTCACTTTACTTACAGGAGCTTTATTTTCTAGGGAATAAATTCACTCCTTTATATGGTGCTATTGTCTAACTTTTGAATTGCACATTTTAAAATGCAAGTATGAGGGCACGTAATGTTCCATTGCCATTTATTCGTTTCTTATAAACTTTATCGCTGTATTTCGTTATTATGGCTATTATTTTTTATTTTTGCTTGTAGTTTATATTGTGGTTGTTATATGGCTTACAATAATGTATTATTTATATTATATCATTATATTACTATGCTATTATTATAACTAATTTTTATTTTATTATTATTATTATTATTATTATTATTATTATTATTATTATTATTATTATTATTATTATTATTATTATTATTATTATTATTATTATTATTATTATTATTATTATTATTATTATCATTTTGTAGGAATAGACGTACCATTCGTGCAAAGTTTACCTCAACCAACAACTCTATGGCAATGATTTTGCCCGTAGTGTAGAACAATGCACGAAGGTGACACCCTTGTCCTTTGAAGCGATGAATGTTATTTCAGCAAGTATGCCACTATGAATAGACACATGCGCTACTGGGCCCCTCACAATCCTCATTGAGTATGAAACATTTTGGTGAGGAAAATGTTATGGGAATTGTCTTTCTCCCAGTCAGACTTAGAGGACCACGGATTCTGGAAACCTGCAAGGTGAGCTTCAGGAGTTTCTTGGTGAGGTTCCGGTACGACTTATGCTAAAACACTGTTCCCAACAAGATTGTGCATTACCTTGTTATTATGAACCTATTAAAGTCCATTTCAACCAGCTGTACCCTGGTTGCTGAATTGGCCTGGGTGTCATATCAAGAATATTGCGTTTAAAATAGATCGCCTGAAAGTAGCGGTCTTACGTCAATCGATCTTTGAAGCATGTGCCTCTCTCGCAACCTCAGTTCTCAGAAACGAACAGAACGGCTGGAACATTGTGTCAATCAACAAGGTATCATTTTGAACACCTCCTCTATGAATGAAATTATATCAGTGGCGTTTGATGATGGTGATGGTGATGGTGATGACGATGACGGTGATGATGATAACAATAATAATATTAATATTAATAATAATAATAATAATAATAATAATAATAATAATAATAATAATAATAATAATAATAATAATAATAATAATAATAATAATAATAATAATAATAATAATAATAATAATAATAATAATAATAATAATAATAATAATAATAATAATAATAATAATAATAATAATAATAATAATAATAATAATAATAATAATAATAATAATAATAATAATAATAATAATAATGTGTTTATTAAAATACAACAATAACATTAATAAGAAACGAACAAATGACAGTGAAACATTACGTGACCTCATGCTTGCGCTTTACAACCTTTAATCCGTAATGTTAGACAACAGCACCTTACACAGATGTGAGTTTATTCCCTGGAAAATAAAGATCCTGTAAATAAAGTGAGATCTTATCGGTTGTTTATACTGTTGTCTATTGTCACGGACTACACACGCTAGTTCAACTGTCTCTGACCTTCCGTCTTCGCTGGGAGGTAGAACACGCCACTGTCGTCTCTTGCGCCGTGGAGCTCTGCAATTGTTTTAACACACGAAGGGTTGTCTATTTACGCGAAACTGGAAGAAGTGAGCCACCAGATATTACCATACTATGTCTAATTGGCAGATAAAATTAGACTCGACTTTACTGTTAGAATTAGATATTTAGACACTCTACTATTTTCAGTCGATCAAGTTTTTGTATCTAGCTCTGGTTTCCAAAATACGCTACGTATATTAAATAACACTGAGCATCAATGTACTGTAATAGTATGTATAAACACAACACAAGTTTTAGCCTTCAGTGGACTAAATACCATAAGAGCCAAAATCACATTAGATGGAAAGCCCGTTGAGCAAATCACTTGATTGCAATGTCTCTTATTTAAACAATAATGACATTTCAAACTACATAAATTAAAGGTGTGCGTGTCAACATAAAGGGATTTTTATAAGTACGGGAAGAGAAAATTAAAGCTTTATAGAGCAGAGAATTTTGGACTTAAACTTGAAAAGGACACATAATTAGAACAGTTGAAATGGCGCTTTTAAGGAATGTTGTAGGTTTAATCTTCCAGATACAAAACAAGTGAAGAACATTCAAAATGAACTGAGTATCTTAATTGAATAGAAAATATTGAAATAACTGGAAGGACTTGCCGATAGAATGAATGACAGGCATAACCCAAAATTGGTTTAGATTAGAAACAATTACGTAAAGGAGTTATTGGTAGACCAAGAAAAAGACGGATACAACACTTTTAACCAAATTCTATGAAAGCAGAACGAACCTTGATGGCTTAAACCGTGAAATGTTGTCGTTCTTGACGATTATGATTATGATGATCAATTAACTAGGCCAGAGGGCTGCCACTCTTCGTCGGTTGAACCTGATAAAAATGGCGTTCACTTTTCTGTTTTTCAGAACAAAAAGTGGCAAGCTTGGTAACTACTGACCAAACCCGGTGAACCCCAAAGCAAACCAAGGATTCCTAAGTGATTTGCGACCCACTCGGAACAAAGCGGAGCGGCGGAGGTCAAGCACGATAGGGGGTGGTACCGACAACTATGAACTTTTGACTAATTCATAAAGATGCGTCTTGTTCTATCAAACTATTTTAAGAAAATTTGTTACCAAAACTTGGCCATAAATGAGATACAAAAAGTCGTGTACTAGTATCTTTAAACTTCTGTAGTAGCTCTGTATTAACATTATACCAATATCCGACAGAATTCTGTCTTAAAATTGATATCTAATATCGCTTTCCTCCATATAACAAGTGAAAGTTCACGAATTACAAAGGCAAGTTATTGTTCTAGAGAATATTTTTTTGTAAAGAAATTGTTCAGTATTGTAATGGATGCCTCTCTAGCAAATATATCCTATCTTTAGTAAACTAATAAAAGTTTTCAGACAGATTATTAAACTATAAGCGTGTCCTAGAATTTGTTCAGACTATCCATACTCCCATTTCGTGGATAACAAATCTGATGTGTTGCACTCACATGACTTCCTCTACTCTTGCACAAACATTTATTCATATATCTACTGCATGTTAATACAGATAAACATTTGTACAAATTATCTTATTGCTAATTTTCTTTTGGGTGCAAGGGAAATGTATTACGCTTTAAGCGACAGTAAAAGTTTTTAAGAGTGACCGCTATATAATGACTTGGAAATTTCCTTCTCTCCGCATGACTAAGAGATTAATGACGACCTCCATTTTAGAATGGTCTGTAAGTATTGAAAAATTCCTACAAATAATAAGGAATAGCTACAAAATAGTTCACTTTACAAAATAATAAATTGATATAAATTGTGTTTTAACGAGATCTACATTTTTGTATAATGTGATTGGTCCATCTCTTAGGGTTTCCAAGTTATGCAAAAGTGATCGAGAATAAACAGAACTTCATCGGAAGTCGGAAAATTCAAAATATACAAGGTGTAAATAAATAACACCGCTGGAATTTTACTACTACTGTTAGATGGTTCATAAGCAATCAATTTGAGACAGGAAACCTATGGTCTAGCATTACAAATTAAAATTGTTTGAGGGTATGCACACCACTGATTATGTCCACTGGAGCTGTAACGCATGATGAAAAAACAAGCGGGCGAATTTCATAGCCAGTCTGTACAAACGTATTAAAAGCGCGGGTTCAGATACCCATAACTTCATACTTTATATGTTCTTCTCTCTCTATCTATCTCTCTCGGTCTCTCTCTGCTTCTCTATCTCTTTCCCTCGCTAACTCTCTCCCTTTCTGTCTCTCTCGCTCCCTCTCGTCCTCTCCCTCGCCCTCTCTCTCGCTTGCTCGCTCTCGCTCTCTCCCACTCTCTCTTGCTCGCTATCTCTCGCTTTCTCCCTTTAACTCTCACTCGCTTTCTCTCGCTGTCGCTCTCTCTTGCTCTCTTTCGCCCTCTCTCTAGCTTTCTCTCGCTCTCCCTCTCGCTCGCTCTCTCGCTCTCTCTCGCACTCTCCCTCGCTCTCTCTCTCGCTCTATCTCTCTCGCTCTTTCCTGCTCTCACTCTCTCTCTCGCGCTCTCTCTCTCTTTCTCTCTTTCTTTCTTCATAAGCGTATGCTTAATCTACTTTGATTTACACGAAACATTTGTGTCATGTAATTTTTCATTTAACTAATGTTTAAACTTTCTTTCATGTTTGTTTAACTATTATTTACACTTCTATGACCCAAATAGTATGTACAACTGAGAATTTTGTTTTCACTTGAATGAGATGGTTCCAGCCTAATTAGCAGCTTAGAAACAAGTAAACAATTGATAAGCACTTGGAAGAGCTACTTAGATTGAATTATTATAAAAATTATTAAGTTGAATTAATATATACCAGCAGAACAAAGGTAAGGAAATAATTCGTAAGTGTAGGTTTCATATATTGATGCATTAATTGAATCTGATAAAAAAATTAAGCGATACAATAAGAGCAAGAATAAAGGCAGGGAATGAACTTATTATGCAAATAAACAGATTTTCTCTAATGAAATAATAACCAGAAATAGCAAACTCAAAGTTTATAAAACATTAATAACGCCAGTAGTAACCTATGTGTTTGGAGCTTGGTCTACCACAATGAACAATGGACAATGAAAAGGCTTTGCGATCTTTCAGGAGAAGAATACTAAAATGAATGGACCTGTACATTGTGGTGCACAGAATTGGAGAGTGAGAAACAATCAGTTAATAAATTATTTAGTAGAAGACAAGATAATGTTAGATTTATGAAATCGCAGAGATTTAGATGGTTGGGACACTTGGACAGAATAGAGGATGAGCGGAATCCAAAGAAAATCTGAAAGAGAAAAATATTTTCACAAGGAAGGAAAGACAAATCAAAGTGGATGGATTGTATCTAGGAAGATCTTGCTGCAATGGGAGTCAGAGACTGGAGAAGGAAGGCGCATGATAGAGGAGAATGGAAGAAAATAGTAGGGAAGACTGTAGAGCCATAATAGAGACGGTGCAGGTTTCAAACGAATTGCTCAAAATGATGACCTCTAACATCAATGCATAGGCGACATCGACATCGACGCGAGCCCTGTTGAGCTGCGTTGCGAATCTGATCACTGGCAACTAGCGTCTACTCAGAATCAATTAATGATGAATACACCATAGTCTGAAGATGACTCCAGAAAAAAAAGTCATCAGCTGTGAGAAGAAGCAAAATTAAACAATACTCTGTGCATTGCATGTGAAAGTCGTATTTTGGTATTTTGAAGCAAACATACAATATTGCTCTCAAAATGGAAAAGAAAGAGAAAAATTCCCATCCCCTTTTCGGGGTTTGAAGTCGATGTCTTGGGTTTATTAGCTCCACAGTCAGTCAGCGTAAGTGCGTGGCCAAAGCACACGATTTAGAACTGCCCTATATTTCTGTATCCGCTCGCCACAACCTGTTATCCATTGCAGCGGCGTGCAGCCCCATGTTAAGTTTCCAATTTAAGCTCTTTTGGTAACGCTTATTTATAAATGCTTCTTCAGAGAGACAGCAGACAGGCTTTACTAAGTTCCTAATAAGCACTATTTCGATTTCAGTGGATAATGTTGATATATTTCTTTCTGATTATGATTTACTGGTCATAATCTCTAATTACTTTGAATACGTATAACTTATTAACTTGACGTCGTAGACAATTGGTTTCTTGTCTCAAATTGATTGTCTATGAATCCTCTATTACCAGTAAAATTCGTGCGGTGTTATTCATTTACACCTATATATTTCATTTGTCATGAAATATTTTAAACATGTCATTTTAATGAAAATCCTTAGATATTTTTCAGTAACTACATCAAGATTTTCCAAAAATTTTCAATATCAAGGATAATTTAGGTGAAGTTTCCTAAAAAACCTTCTTGTCACATGTTTGAGAGATATTTAACTTAAATATCAACTTTGGCTTCTAACCCACATTTTTGAGTTATCCCGCTAACAGATGCACACTCAGACACACACGCAAACACACGCGACTCTTTCTCTAAAAACGCCTCTTTTTGTTTCAGGGGGCCACGAAACATATTTCCGTTGAAATCTCGACATCAAAGTTTTCGGTCGAATACAGGTCCTTCCCCTACTTACCATACGTAGTATCAAAAGTAACAATGACATAAAACTAACTATATTCTAAGATAATAGTTATTTCATAACCATGGAGGGTTAGCTAATTAGATTCTTCGAGCTCCAGCCCACTCTCGCTACAGGAATGCTATCTGAAATTTACACCCCTGTACGATGAAAATCAATTTATGACATAGACATGCATACAAGGCTGATTGGTTGCCGGTTCACTTTATGTGATAAGCGGCAACCTAGAGTACATCGGAATTCGCGCCTTGTGGGTAAACACATTTATATAAAAATAATCACAATATTCCAAAGACCTTTCTTCAACACTCTTTTATCTTCCCCTCTTTCCTCATTTGATGGTTTAGGAATATCAGAGCACAAGTTTCTGAATCTTTTGTATAGCAGGAACTTATTCCGTGTCTTTTCTGGAATATATAAGTGGGAGAGGATATCTTTATGTTCATTCTATTTGTGTTGAAAATATTCTCACGTGTGCTTGTTGAAAGTGCTTTCTATTGCTATGTGTGAATATTTTCTTTCTATGTATTACCTCAAGGTTTATGACAGGCCTGGGCAACTCACGGAATACCTTGAACGACCTTCACTTTTTACCTACTAAAGGTACAGTTAGTTATCAGTGCAAGGCCATGAGCAGGCTGTGCTCTCTAAGCACCAGTTGCCCAGCCCTGCTTTATAGTATGCAGAGAGTTTTAAAAAGACGACCTGTTGACTACTGCTTTCTAGATGTCCATTAAAGTCAAAATTTTACATAATAAGTATAGTATTTAGTGTTATTAAACACTACAGACCATCTACATTAGTTCCATGTAGGTGTTCTACCTTTATGACATTTAGCAGTATGTGACATGGCAATTTATATGTCTGTCGATAATTTCAATAAAATTGCAGGAAAGCCCCTTACTTTTTGTTTATGCAAAAGTGAACAAACCATTCAAGAGAGGTTTCAGTAACCTTCAAATACTAAATTATCTGCATAGGAGGAGCAGAACAAGAACAGGAAGAAGAAGCAGAAGAAGAAGAAAAGGAAGAAGAAGGGGAAAGGGGAAGGGAATGGGGATGGGGAAGACAAAGTCTATGCACTAAATATTTTAGCCACATTAAGTCAGAAAGACTTTTGCATGACCTTTGTAATTTTATAATCTGTTTGCTCGGGTTTTTAATACTTGGACAAGATTATTTTCAAATTCTTTCCTTGAAATCTTTGGTGAAATAACTAAAAATGTTTGTATAGTTCTTCATGAATGACAGAATAAAAACAGACATGACTTTTTAACAAACTTACTTAGATGGTCTTAAGCTAGAATTGTTATATTCATAAATGCCTAATAAAATACAGGAAATCTCATTTTTAAGAGTTATCTTACCCAAATCTGAACTAACTTTTTTAAATGAGAAAATCAATAATAGAAAATAACACCTCTGGAACGCTGATGAACTTCGGCGTTTGTATTAAAACCTGAACTCTGATTGCTGCATCAAAGTATGATATGAAATATAATATAATGTAATGTAATATATAATACCAGGAGAATCACCCACCACTATTTTTTGCGAATTTATCCAAGCAGATGCGCCTTGATTCTTGTACCTTACACTCCACACTTCCTATATGGGCATAGGCAGAGGGCGGCTTAACATCTCAGTGAATAAGTTATTGTCATGCCGACCGCAAGCTCGGCCACTGCTGAGAAATGCCGGTCGGGGCCTGATCTTCGCCTGGCAGTAGGAACGGGCCGGGGGCGCTTACCTGCTGTAAAATACCTTTCCGCCGACCGACAATGGAGCGTACGGGAACAATAGTCATTATAATGTGGCTTGGTGTCTGGATTGCTCTCTTACTGCCACTCTCGATCATTCTACTTCCAGAGCTTTTCTATTCTCTAAAGAACTATATAAGGGACCTGCTCGTGCCCGGAAAGAGTAGTCATTGTCCAGTCATTCTTATGGTGAAGTGTTGAAGTGAGTTAAAACGTTACGAAGCGTTCAGTGGACAGCGCTTCTGAATCATGCCAAGTAGCAGTTCAGGGCAGGTTATAATCTGACAGTTCCCTATTGTGATTCGATTCGACAGTTCTGTTGCTCTGAGTTTGTACAAAAGTGATCTAAGTGTAACGTTAGCACTACGCTAACTGATTAGAAGGTAATAAAGTGTGATTAGCAGTAACTGGTGCTTTCTCATTTGTTACATTATTTAAGGACAAAAGGTATTCGCGATATAAATCCGTACCAAACATCGTACTCTTACACTGAGACTTTCACCACCACACATTCTACACACAACCTCCCAAAACTTCCGTTGAATGAGCACCAATCATAATAGATTCACTTTCAAAATGAGTTAAAACAAAATTACGGATCTGTTATGTTTAGTTTCCTTTGTGTAGGTATGCGTTCTGTAACTACATAACTAAATAACGAAAGCTGGGCCAATTACCAGTATTCGTATTTAAGTTCAGTATATTAAGAGAATGCGACAGGAAGATTTTGAAGAAAATTCCCGTATACCGACTCCGTTTACATACATTTCTCTATAATTTGGTTGAAGTGCCGTAATTTTAAGATATTTTCATAGCATAACCTGACTTTTACGGAAATTTCCTCTTCATTGTGGATGTCATTTGCACAAGTGTTAAACCTTAAAAGGCAGACAAAATGTTGCGTCACAAAAATGTAGATCTCGTTAAAGGACACAACATATGTTATGTTTGTGGTGGACCATATTGGAGATATTGTTGCCATGCTTTTCTCAAATAAAAAGTCGTTATGCTTTTTTATCTCTTGTTCATGGAGAAGGAACAGTATTTCAAAGCTATCACATAGCTATTAAAAGATTTTATTATCACTTAAGCCTGCTTTATTCGCCTATTCCCCTTGCACATACAGAAAAATTAGTAATAAGATACCTTCGACAACTGTTTATCTCTTCATATTAATCGAAATGGAGGAATAAGCATTAGTAAGAGTAGTTTTTACGAGAGTAGAGGAAGTAATATGAGTGCAACACATCAGATTTTTCCATCAGTAGTTCCAGGTTCTCTTCTCTTATTTTTTGACTGCTCAACACAGATTATAATCAATAAGCTGAACGAGCACATGTTATATTTGTAAAAATATCTGCTAACTTAATCACATCCTTCCAATCTGACGACGTGAGTCTGTGGTAATGATGTAAAATTCGCAATCACTTGAATGACAAGTAAAAAGAGAATGAGAGAGACAGAGTGGATGTGTACCTAGCTTTGTAAAAGGGGAGGGGGGAGGGAACCATCGCAATGCAAACACCCAGCTGGACTAATTAAAAAGAGAGGGAATCTGACTGTTTGATAAATCACTGTATTGGTATAAGCCAATCTCTATATTTAGATTTCCAAGTTTTATGTATGCTTTGCCGAAGTGGAATGAAACCCACAACAGAGGCTGTATTTTACGACTCCTCCCCTGGTTCTGTCCTACTCATGAACTACCCTGCTCCTCCCCTTCCCCTCATGATTCATGCTATTTAATAACGATGTGCACCGGTATATACTTCTCAACATTTCTGTTTGTTCTCCTTTTCCACTTTGGTCTATATATGTTCTCCCCCGGCTCTTTCTCGTGCAAAAATTACTAATTCGATATAAAAGGAAGTTAAAACGAAGAGAAAACTGCACTTGGCTATGCTATATTCACAACTTTAACAGGATACACAGAAATTGTGTAGTAATTGCGAAGGATGATCTACGGACAAAGGTGGAAAAGCATTAAATAAAGAAGGTTATAAACTTAACCACCCTTTGGTAGGGCTATAAAGATCTAACTGCCATAAGGTGGGAATCTTATCACACTCTCAAGCCAAATATCTACAGCAGACATTTCCAAAAGCAGGCTCGTGGGCCATACTTGGCTCACTCTCCCTGGGCATCTCATGGACTTTGTACACTGGATTCCATATATTGCGCCTCTACTGTTTCACAGGGCATTACACCAACCTCTCAGCCGGCACCTACATAGGTGCCCAGAGAAAGGTGCACCGAGAAAGGGTGTGTGTGGAGCGCTCTGCTTTTGTTGTTCAACCAAGCAGTGGTTCATGTAAGGAATTCTAGGACTAGATTTTTGGGTGAAAGTGACATTCTCGGTTCTGTAATTATTTTTTCATTTTTCTTTAGCTGATTGCCCTCCCCTTAAATACGGCTTATAGAACACTGCCTAGCGCTAGACGCCTGTCGGGGAGCACAGGAACCTACGGACCGGACAGAGTGAAGACCTGAAAGCCCACTACCAGATATGATAGTGAGGAAGAGGATGATATGAAATGCAGGCAAAATGGATGATTAGAAAGGTGATAAGGAAGCAATTGGTGGAACGAGTGTTTCAGATTGTACAGCTGTGATTCCGGAAGGAGCAGAAGTAGCAACTCAAAAAGTTTGTGCGGTAATTTTGTACCGCGCACAATAGCCGCAGTGGCGCAGCAACACTAGATTGCTTCTAAAATGGAGATTCACAATGAGCATGCTCAGGTTGTTGGTGGTATGCTGAAACAAAATCCATTATTCAACTGCAACGCAACTTTCGTTGTGTTCACAATAAGGATCCTCCATCACCCAAGACCATACAGAAGTGGTGACAGCAGCTTTTGGCGACCGGCAATGTTTCGAAAGGACACGGTGGTGGTAAACCCGGAATGCAGGAAGAGGTTCTAGAAATTGTGCGGAGGTCATTACAAATAAGTCCACGGAAGTCGATAAGACAGGCAGCGAGATAACTTGATATGAAACGGTCGACAGTTCGCAAAGTTCTTCACCATTGACTGCGATTGTGCGCATACAAAGTTTAAATTATACAGGAAATCAAGCCTGATGACGCACCAATGCGAGAGGCATTTGCAATCACTATGCTGGATTGCATTGCTGAGGACGACAGGTTTTTGATGCTTTCAAATGAGGCCACCTTTCGCGTTTCAGGGAAAGTGAATTACCACAATGTGCGTATATGGGTACAGAAAATCCCCATGTAGTCATAGAACACATCCGTGACAGTCCAAAGATAAATGTTTGGTGCAGTCCTCTGGAGAATCAAATTTTTGGGCCGTTTTTTGTTCAACAGAATGCGAACATTGGTAACAATTACCTGGACATGTTAAGAGAACTTTTCTGTGCCACAGATAGCAGCCCTGCAGCCAACAATAATCTTTCAACAGGATGGTGCTCCACCCCATTGGAAACGTCTAGTCTGACAGTTCTTAAATGACACATTCCCAGGTCGTTGGATTGGCCGTGGTGATCCAATTCCTTTGCCTCCACGCTCCCCCGACATCACCCTACTAGATTTCTTCCTGTGGGGATACGTCAAAGGCAGAGTGTACGCCACAGGAGTGCAAGCAGTACTGGAGTTGAAACAACGCATTAGAGACGTTATAAACACTGTGACAGAAGAAATGCGCCACAACACGTGAAATTGGCTACAGGTTGGATATTCTTCACGCCACCCAAGGCGCCCCTGTGCAAGTGCACTGAACTAGAGCTCGTTACAATGTGTTAGAGTTTGCTGCAATGAAAACTTTATGAGTTACATTATCATTTTGGTGTATAGTAATTATAGTACATAAACTATCCTTTACGCTACATCTGTTTGAAATGAAGGTGTCTCACTGTAGACACCTGTATTTTTAAAGTGCGTTCAAGAATTGAAGTGTTTCAGCTTGCTGCTGAAAAGAAATATATTCGTCTCGGGGAATTTGGCACTCGTATGTTGGCAATGTTTGCCTCCACATACATTTGCGAGCAATCTTTTTTTTCAAATGAAGCAAATAAAAGACACAAATACAACTGAAATATCAGCCTCACATCTCCCAGCAGAGCTAAACATATCTGTAACATGTTATGGCGAATTTGAAAGCATAATTTACTGTTTAGGAAGACTATGGTTTATTATGTAACATGTCCTAAATATCTTTGGTCTTGAAATGCATACTAGGTCTTTCTTATGCACAGTGTTTAGTCGTAACTTAAGATAACACAATTTCACAGCGCAAAGATCTATTTTCTCCTTTTCCTTCTTCCTAATACGTGTCATACGGGAAGCATCAAAGGCTGTCTCAGCGTTTGGATATTGGCCTCTTGCAGTCTCGCGAACTAGGAACATACCAAACTTATCACCACCACCGCCACCACCACCACCACCACCAACGCCACCGCCGCCGCCGCCACCACCACCGCCACCATCACCACCACCACCATCATCATCATCATCGTGAGCAATACGGTTTAGGCCACACATTAGTTGAACTGGTCTTGTCATCAAGTAATATCCTACAACTGGTCTTAGAAGTTTCATCTCAGCTGCTTCCAATCTCTGTTTCTGTTGTGTGGTCAAGGTCCATATTTCCAACCCCTATAACAGCACTGATATGGCCATTACTTTATAGAACTTCATTATGGTCTCCTTTCTTACTTTTTTACATAAAGTTCTTTTTATTGTGCCTATTAGTTGATGGAGTTTTGGAAGATTTATTTTTGTATCACTAATATGTCTATATGTGATCGTACATCCCAAATAACCAAACTGGTTCACTTGTTCTATTGGCTTTCTATTTATTATTATTTTATGCAAAACTTATATATAAAACAATGTGTTAAATAAGCGTAGCCTTTCACGGCCGGAGTTAGTAATTACAGAAGAATCTTCCGGGCTGATGTGCTGTGGTCTGCTGGGGTAACTGGGCCCAGACGTTTCGTCAACGACTGCGGTGGGCAACATCGGTGACGCGGTCAAACTCTTCTTTGTGAAGGTTCAGTTCGGATCAGTTCTTAAAATACTATATTGTTATCACTTAAGTCCAATGTATTTCCCTATTCCCATTGTATCTATAAGGAAAAATGTAATAAAATAATTTCCACAGATGTAATTAACTTGGAGTAGATGCAGGAATCAGCATAAGAATAGTTTGTACAAAAGTGTGCAGAGAAAGACGTGTAAGTGTAACACGTTAGATCTGCATTAATTTCAGATAGCTTTTACATCTTACTACATTATTTGAGCTAGTGATTGAAATTTCTAAAAGTTATTCTAAACTTAGGAATAAGTAGGTGTAGGGGTCTTGTTTAGTGTTTGTAATACTAAAATTCCACAAATGCGTACTTATTATTTTTGGAATTTCATATCAATCGCGCACTGCGAAAAGCCTATTCGTTCTCTCCTGCGTTTTGCCATCTCTCACAGAAACGCTTTGGATGCCAAAAAATCAGAGTAGACAGGTTAACGGCGCGACAAGAAATTCCCAGTTTCGCTGAAGTTTGGGACACAATCACTCGCTGACGAGTGCGTGCCTAACTGTCAGCTCTTCTGAAGTAATCATGAGCCAATTGTTGAACTGGATGATGTTGGGACGAAGTAAGGCAACCCGTGTCATTCAATATCACTGCCTAGTGGTTTTCCTAACACTACTCGCCTGTTTACAAACCTATGCTATTATTTCTGAATTTAAGATAAACAAACACACTGAGAACAATGAAGAAGGTTTAAAAACTAAAGACCCAATAACTGAGATATTTTTTTTTTTTTTTTTTAACGTCCTCCAACATTGTCATATTGGACGAATGAATGAAATGAAATGGGTGAAATGATGCTCAAATGAGCCCGAGGTCCATGGAGCTTTAAGTTACCCGACAGAGATAAACTGATAGGTACTTAGAAGGGATGAGTTATTTTGTAGGTTTAAAATTATTTTTAGATTTTGTAGCTTTAGTTTACCAAGTGCTTGGTCAGCGGCGTTCTTATAAAACGCATCATGGCAAAAGCCAGAGACAAATACCAATATAAAGTAAACATACCAGTATAAAAGAAAACAAATATGCATAAATATACCAAACAAAAAGGCCAAAGTCAGAACTAAGACAGTTATTAAAAAATAAAAAAGTATAAAATTTCGATATCTAACGCTTTCTATGCTAAATACTTCAAGTCACTGACCACTTGTTTACCGTCCGCCAGGACCTCTGCAAGTCTGACAGACAGCTGCAGAGAGTCTCGAAGGTGCACATTATATTAACACCGACAAAAAGTTGTCGCACAGCAGACAGGGGAGCAGAGTCCCGTTTAAACAGTTAACCCTGCGTACAAGGCCAAGGGCTTACTATACAAAATGTACAAATTGTTAGGGATATAAGTGCACATATTTTTACTCGTAATTGAGAACAGTGTAATGAACAATATTACATAAATGTGTGCTGCATGTGCTTTTACTTATTAACAATAGCATGTTTACAGTTTGTTTAATATCTCTAAGTAAGCGCAGTACAGATGCATGACAGTCTCGTGATAACGAATGGGGTATTGGAGCCAAGTTGCAGCAACCTTAGTACCATCATCAAAATATGTGTGCTATTACCTTTAACAGCCTATTTTCTTTTTTCTCGACTTTTGGTCGAGATAAGCAAACCAAATTCGCTAGAAACTTTGTGGGAACAAATGCTGCGAAATGGTAAGCCTCTTTAGGGCGGTATAATAAAGGAGGTAACAGTAGACTAGCCAATACATGAAATAAGTCCAAAAACTTTCAGCGTTCTTTGTTACTTTTGGCTATTGGTTGGGTTGTTACCTCAACAATTGAAAGCCACTTGTAAAAACGTGATGTTGTAATTAAATGAGTACTTGATGTACTTATTTAATTACGGAAGTGCCACTGCAAGTTATTGCAGTATTAATTGGAGAGATTGAGAAAATTTGTTTGAAGAGGCGCCACTCAATCCTCCTGACACTTATAGTTAACTTAGCATGTAAAATCCTCTTCTTCTCGTTCAATTGCTAAGTCGTTATTACTTGTTCAGTAGCTTTACCTGGCCAGAGACTGCTAAAAAGGGCGTGGAATCACTTACAAATGGTTTTTAAGCTACTAATTAGAACAAGTTTGAGTAGGAAGTAATGATGTTACTTTATTGTATACGAGGCACAAAGGAATTAAAATATTACAATTACAACACACACTTAATTTGACGAAGATTGCAGTTTATAGCTTTACCGAGATTTTTAAATTATGTATGAGTCGCCGCGCATAAGCCAAAAGTTTAAGTCACTAGGATGAGAGCCGAAATGATCTTGAGGTTAATTTAGCCTACTCTATGATGAGCCGAAATAATTTCTTGAAGTAAAATTTTCCTATTCTACGCACTGTTGCCAAATAATTCTTGATGTGAATTTAGCCTATCAATTTCAAGTGTACTTACTTATTTCGCGCGTGTTCTACGTAATATCTCGGTGTAATATTTGACGACTGTTCCGTTCGTGTGTTGGATGGCGACTCTCCGGTTCGTGTGTTGGATGGCGACTCCTCGGTCCGTGTGTTGGATGACGACTCTCCGGTTCGTGTGTTGGATGACGACCTTTCTGTTCGTGTGTTGGATGGCGACTCTCCGGTTCGTGTGTTGGATGGCGACTCCTCGGTCCGTGTGTTGGATGACGACTCTCCGGATCGTGTGTTGGATGGCGACTCTCCTGTTCCATACGGGCATCCGAAAGACACATTCGGTTCCCCTCCACATAACATTTTTGAGTTTCACTCATTGGAGCGGGTTCTGCTGATTGTATTTCAAATGTGTGTAGTTCTAAATTTTCTGATTGGCCCTTATCGTTGGACCAGACGGAATTTTGCCGCTGAAATGTCATATCCTGCCCCCTTGCGGTAGCGTTTCGAACAAGCTTGATAGACAGTTTTACGAGTTTTACCTGACAAAGAAATAATCCTGCCTCACAATGGAGCTTACAATTTGGCTGGCGTCAGTTTGTCGCTCGTTCAAGCAGAACTAATTCGGGTCAAAGACTTCATGTAGTGTCTCTGAAGCGAAATCTTTTCAACTTTTACCCATAAACTGCATTCTACGTGCGTTATTTCTTATTATTTTAAATATATATACTAACATTTGATTATTTACATGTACACGTTTATACAATAATTTATATTAGTCCTAACACTTGCCCTGTGAGTGGTTCTAAAATAAAAAAATGCTGGAACTTATCATGTGTTATAACTTTAATTTAATTTTATCTCGGGCACGGTATAATTACCGTCTCAAACTTGAGAACTTGCAAGTTCATGACAGTAGCACACCTGTCACACACACACACACACACACACACACACACACACACACACACACACACACACACACACACACACACACACACACACACACACAGCTGTCTCCCACTCACCAACACCCCGATCGACTCAGGTCTGTAACCATAGCTCCTCTAACTACTCTAACTAGTTGGCTTGTCTCCTTATATAGCGACGATTACGTGACATAGATCTTTCTCGGACTTCTACAAACACGCTGGCCGCCGGACACTATCGAACACTTTGGAAACCCCTTGTACTGCCGCTCTATTGTCGTTTATTGTGTTTTCTCGCGTGAGTGGTGTGTGGCAGCTTGACTTCAGCGCCTTTGTTACGCACCGCGCCAGTGGGGCAGGGCAGCCCGGTACCAACCGTCCTTTGTTGTGTTGCCTCTGCCGTCGCTGCCATGAGTCGGTGTCATATATTATTGAATGGACTTCTGTAAGGCAGTAACCCAGGTTCACAGAATAACCGTCATCCGGGAGAGCCTCTTATTTTAATCTGAGATCTACAAAGGAATTAAATAGTATCAGCAATGAGGTTATTTGTCATTTTAGTGATTAAATATTTATGATTTGTCTACTTATAATATTAATGCAAGGAAGTTTGTTTCATATTTCAATTTTTTCAATTAGAGACAGTTTTATTTGTTCAAAGTATAGTTAGCAATGTGTGTATAGATACGTACCCTGGGGGTTGTTTAACGAAACTCTTTCAGTAATAACAATGCTCTTTAATCACTCTTAAATATAATGAACTTTTACTAATGGGAACAATACACATTTAAATGTGGTATTACAGTGAACTGTCTGGCAAAGAAAATTAATTTTCTAGAATACGAGGGATGTTAAAATATCTCATTAACTCGGCTGTTTTATTATTTTAGCTAACGAGAAAAGCCTTTCCAGGGTGAAGTTTCATTGAGGCATGTATATAGAAATGTATATGCATAACTAAGGTTATGAATTTGTATCTGATAGTTGTATTTCGTCATAGTTCTGCCTAACAAAGGAAGCGAAAGCCTATCAGCTTTCACTAGTTATACTTTCCAAACGAAGGAAAAAACTGATATTTTGTTAAGGCGATTAAAGCAAACGTTTACGATTTGGAAGCAAAACCGCTCGACACAGAACGAAACAACCGTTTCGTGGGGTCAACTGATAATTAGACCCTGCCAATGGAATCGAATACTTAGAATAAACTGCTTAATGGGCACCCAATCAATATATGCATACACAAATCATCTATGTGCAGCAGTAAACAGTATTTTGCCTTCTTCTTGGCTCTCATTTATTTCTCAGTGCTTTGTAGCTTACCATAATGTGTTATTTTATCTTATATTTGATCACTTCATAGCTTCAGATATAGTTGGAAATAAAACATTACATTTTCATTATAAAAAATCTGATGTGTTGCACTCACACGACGTTCTCCTCAATTGCATGAAATATTCTTACAAGCACTTATTCCTCTATCTACTTCATGTTAGTAAAGTTATACTTCTGTATAAATTAGCTTATTGCTAATTTAAGCGACAGTAAAATATTTTAAAGGGGGTCATATGATGAATGAAATTTCCTTCTCTTTCCATGAGATAAAAAGGGATACCGACCTCCCATTTGAGAATGGTGTATAAGTATTGCAAAATGTGACAAATAAAGAGGAATATCTTCGAAACGGCTCACTTCACAAAAACATAATAATAATAATAATAATAATAATAATAATAATAATAATAATAATAATAATAATAATAATAATAATAATAATAATAATAATAATAATAATAATAATAATAATAATAATAATAATAATAATAATAATAATAATAATAATAATAATAATAATAATAATAATAATAATAATAATAATAATAATAATAATAATAATAATAATAATAATAATAATAATAATAATAATAATAATAATAATAATAATAATAATAATAATAATAATAATAATAATAATAATAATAATAATAATAATAATAATAATAATAATAATAATAATAATAATAATAATAATAATAATAATAATAATAATAATAATAATAATAATAATAATAATAATAATAATAATAATAATAATAATAATAATAATAATAATAATAATAATAATAATAATAATAATAATAATAATAATAATAATAATAATAATAATAATAATAATAATAATAATAATAATAATAATAATAATAATAATAATAATAATAATAATAATAATAATAATAATAATAATAATAATAATAATAATAATAATAATAATAATAATAATAATAATAATAATAATAATAATAATAATAATAATAATAATAATAATAATTTGACAACTTGTGTGTTTTAAAAACACTCAAATTTTTGTATAGTAAGGTTTGCTCTATCTCTTATGCTTTATCAGTTATGCAAAAGTCATTCAGAGTAAATAGGACTACATGGGCTACAGCCAGAAAATTCAAAATGTACATTTCATTTCCATAAAAATATCTTAAATGTATGACATTTGCAGTCTTATATGGAATAGCAGCATATTTGGTATGCACTACCAAGGGGGCCATATTAGGAGAAGGATCTGAATTTAATATGGTGCTTGTTTGCCGAGTTATGTTTACTATGTAAGCTGGTAAACTGTTCTACGATAATGCAAAGAGCGCTGGGCTTCTGTGTTGCAAAAAACTTGTTTATAATAGTTATATTTCACGGTAAAATGTGTTTTGTAACAAACACGTGTCGAAAATTCACCTTTACACTAAAACGTAAGCACAAGATTAGAACTAGTACAAATTTAATAAAGCTGATTCTTCTTCCTCGCACTTTGTATGCACTACTGGTGTCCTCTGTTGTAGTTCATGTTAGTGCTTTGTAAGTGCGCCACTTGCCGGGAAGTTTTCATAGGGGGACCATATTAGGAAGAGGGGCCATATATGGATCCTTTTCCTTATACAGGTTGGAAGTGGAATGATCCGCCAGACTTTAACAGCAAATATATTATGTTGTGAATAACAAGAAAGTCTAATACCAAAATGTTGAAAAGTTTATAGTTTTTTAGTAAAAACTATTTTTATCAAAAAAATGTATCATCACCTGGCTGAAAAATTATTCATTATAGGTTCCTGATTTATGGCTATATTCATAGAAAGTTGAATAAACAACAACTTTTTACTTTGGCGTATTTAAATAGATTCAACGGTTTTTGTGTAAATTAAGTTTTAAAAAGCCCAAAATTTATTGCAACAAAAAGGCAACAAATTATGGGTTCTTTTAAATTTAATTTACACAAAAACCGTTGAATCTATTGAAATACGCCAAAGGAAAAAGTGATTTTTTACTCAATTTTCTATGAGTATAGCCATAAATCAAGAACCTTCAGTGAATAATAATTCAGCCAGGTGGTGATAAAGTTTTTTGCTAAAAATATTTTTCTAGAAAATTATGAACATTTTGGTATTAGACTTTATTGTTATTCACAACATGAGAAATTTGCTGCTAAAGTGTGGCGGATCATTTCACTTCCATCCTGTATGTATATTTAAATAGTTTACCACTATGATGCTTTTGCCACTTACAGTGGTGTTATTCAGCTGGTTTAGTGATATGGAATACAAACCAACATGCCCCATTAAACAGTACATCCCATTAATTAAATAAATAGATTCTAAAAACTATACACCTAGTATAATACATTACACTGCTTGTTTGTGCAATTTCATATTTTAATTTTGCACCAATGCAGCACTTTCTCATTCTTAGCAATAGAGGTATTTCATCCTGCAATTCGGTCTAATGGATTGAAGAATAAAAGCAAAGGGTGTCCCATTGCTAGCTTTAAATGTAAAAGGGATGAATGTGCATGCTCGAAATCATGGAAGTTAATTAATGGGTAGGCTACAAGAGAATGTAGTGAAACAAAGAGCAACATACGCTTAAGGCAAATAATTAATTATATACCTTAATTATAACTTAATTCCTTTAATTATAACTAATTGCTGTAAGTAGAAAAATTAAATTATAAGTAGTTTGGCACCTGTGGTTTATAGTTAACAGGAGAATATATTTATCATTTAAAATAGTAACGCGTGTAGATGCAATGGCATGTTAGATTAAGATAAATAAAATTATATTTTACCTTCTCTAATACATGTTTCTAATACGCAGAGATAATACTGTATTCCACACATAGCTATATTTTGTGGTCCACTGAACCCCAAAAACGTACATTTTAGACAATGATCCGCACACGCACGTTTGTGAGCAAATTAATTAAAAAACGAAATGTCATATAACTGCCAAACTTTGTACTTAATTCGTGGTCAGTTAAAAAAGCAACACATAAATTTTCTTTAAAATCTATTATCCCAAACAACCCCTGAAGTGATGTTTTTTTTTCTACTTTTTATTTTCTCCAAAATAAATTATTATTATTTAGGTACTATATAGAAACTATGTGTAGCTCTTCACTTTCTTTTGTAAGTTCGTTTATGTTCTTTCGTGGTTTAAACATTTAATACGTTTGTGTGTGGTAAGATGCTTATCTTTTACCTTTGTTTCTAAGGCAGAATCTCAATTCGTTACCTTTTTGCTGCTTGTTGTTCCCGGTTGTAATTCGGTGTTTGCATGCAGTGTTATGTACAGGCGTTAGCTATAGAAAAGTTATTGTCCTATATAAAATGTGCATTCACCAAAAGAACTGGCTGGGCGAATTAAGGCATCTACTTTTGATTAATGTTATGGGTGATATATGGATAGGAAGAGAGAAAATGCTGACAGGATTCTGTGAATTAGTCACATGCCAACTGAACGATATGGATAGACAGAATTTACGGACAATGGTGGAGAAAAGAAGTTTATTAAAGTTTTATAAGGAATTTGGAAGTAACGATGGGAAAAATATGTATATCGATAGGTCTGCTGGACTTAGACTAACGTTTGTAGAACCAAAATTCTAAGTTCAATAAAGATCAAAGAGCAGGTATTGTATGGTTTAAACTGTGAGTTTGAAGATAAAAGGGTTACAGGGCAGGGATATAGGAAGAAATTTGGCCTATATGTAAAGAAAACGAAGACACAATCCATTGTTGATTATAAAGGTGGTAGAAGTAATGAATGAGTTATTATTACCAGTTGTTACTATTTGATATGGACTGAAATAGAACTTCGGTTAGTT